>JAXQQM020083837.1:170000-172500 GCA_034641835.2 Pinus albicaulis | reverse complement strand
AAGGGAAGGGGCTCGAACAAGCAAGAAGAGCTGCTTTCCAAACCCCGTGCCTTTTCAAAAAGGGTAGAATTGTAAAGAACGATGACGGAGAAGGACTAGGGTGGCCACCCTGAAAACTCGCACTTCTTTTCGTCCTTCACGAACATCAAGCCCACTACAACTCCCCCTTTTTTCTCCGTAAAGACGGGGGTCGGAACGAGGAAAGTAAGAAAAACACATGAAAGAAAGAGAAACAAAATTGTCCACCCACTCGAAGGAGGAGGCCCAAACAGATAACAAACACTTCACGAGCCCCGCGCCCTCGCAAAAGGGGGGGAATCGCAAGGAACGACAATCGGGAAGGACTAGGGTGGCCAACCCAGGAGCTCGCACTACCTTTCATCCTTCGCGAATGCCAATCCTCAACGATTCACCCTTTTCTCCGTAAAGCTAGGGGCCGAAAGGAGCAAGAGAAAAAACCAACCCAAAAAGAGAAAAGAAAAAAGAGAACCAAAACATGGCTGAGGCTCAAACACAAAACAGGCTTTCAAGGCCCCGTGCCCTTGCAAAAAGGCAGGAACTGCATAGATCGACGACTGAGAAGGACTAGGGCGGCCACCCTAGCAGGAACTCGCACTGCTTTTTCATCCTTCCGAAAACGTCAAAATCCATGGCAATCCCACCTTTTCTCCGTAAAGCTAGGGGGAACAAAACGAATCACAAGGGGAGGCTCAAACACAGTACAAGATTTTCCAAGCCCTGTGCCTTAGCACAAAAGGGGGCAACTGCAAGGAACGACGACCCAGAAGGACTAGGGTGGCCAACCCAGGAGTTTGCACTGATTTTCATCCTTCTCCGACACCGACCCACAACAATTCTCGCTTTTCTCCATAAAGATGGGGATCGGAAGGGAAGAAAACGACGACAGGAAAGAAAGAAAAACCAAGCATTACCCACCATAACACTCGCGACAAAAATCCAATTTGAGAGAAAGGGGGCCAAATTTCAAGCAACGCTAGCTAGAAAAACAGAGGGCCACCACTGCGCGAGGGGTTGTTGGCTTAACCAAAAAGAAGGAAAACAAGGCAGCCAATCAAAAGCATCCCACGTTTTCGCACCCTTCCACATACTACATTGCGACGCAACATCCTTTCTATCTACACAACATAACAAGCGGCAATCAAAAAACCAAGCAGAGACAAGCCACAACCTAAACTTGACCACTAGAAAAGCCGAGGGCCCCGACGAGACAAGTGCCTAGAGCACGTTACTACTGAGAGGTAAACGACCCCCCAACCCACACAAGGCTTCAGACAAAAAATGCACTAATAGAAAACCCACCCCGCTATTGCACCCCTCCGTGTACAGGACACTCGACAACCTTTCCAGCCAAAAATTCAAAGGGGCCCAAACAGCCGAAACTCCAAAGAGGAGTTATCGCAGGCTGACACTCAATGCTGGATAAAGCCCAGGGCCACAAATACACCGGCGGGGCAACTTCACACCCTAAAAAGAGGGAAGCCCCCAAAGCACACACCACAACGCTATTGCAACAATCAACACATCCAAGAAATGACCAAGTCGCGCAAAAAAACCCACAATCCAAATGGTGAGGACTAGGACATAACCTGCTTCCTACTTTTCCTTGGAAGGGGGGAGTGGCTCAAGAAAGGACGAGGAATTCCCTCAACACCAAAGGGGGACGAGAAAAGAATGCTACCTCATTCCCATTGACGAGGAAACTTGCAATTTTGATGGAGCTCGAACCAAGGGAGGGCTATTTCATTACCTAGACCCAACCCTTCCGTGAGGGCATGTCAAGGAACAGTCGAGAGGACTAGGGTGGCCAACCCAATGGATTTCTCCGCGCTTCATCCATCCCATATTTGACCCCACCCCGACATTTTCCCCTCACGAAAGGGTTGAGGTAGGAATCACACGCGCAACCACTCCCTTGACCCAAACACCAACAAAAAGGCTCGCCCAAGAAAACACATAAACCACCGCTGCCGCCTTTTGGAGAGAACCACCTATGGAGGCCCACATCTTCCAACGAACAAAGGACCAAGCACCACCACTATGAACGAGTCTGAATTTTTCCATCGTGTTTCCCAAGCACCTCGACTGCAGCAACCATGCCCCACCGAACGGACCGTTGGAGAGGGGGCTCCCGGGCAACGAGCTTCCAAACCCCATACAAAAAACACATTAGTGGAAATAATAACAAAGGATGGGACAAGCACAAGCATCGCTTGCAAGTACATGAAACAACAAGTGTGAACTCAAGATAGGCAACTAAAAATGTTGCGAGTCTCTTTCGCAAGAGGCACCACCCCGACAAAGCATCAAACCCGCTCACCTAGAGACACACCACATGCTCCTAGATTACATACAATCGAAACCCACACACAACCCAAACGAAAAAAAAAAACCCTGCTATCAATGATCCTACCGTAGGTTCACCTACGGTAACCTTGTTACGACTTCTCCTTCCTCTAAATGATAAGGTTCAATGAACTTC
>JAXQQM020083837.1:152500-167500 GCA_034641835.2 Pinus albicaulis | reverse complement strand
TTGATCACCTACGGCAACCTCACTGCAAAGGAAAAAGAAGGAAGTAGAAGGAGAATGACCAAGTCGACAACCTCTATTAGAAATGCCACCCCGACCCACCCCGCCCCACACCAAGGCCACCTAGGAGTCCACCTGGTCAGCAGCAACAATGGACCTCAATCGTTTGATCGCCTGCAGCACCCTCGATGAAAAAGGACGGAAATAAAACAAGAACGACCATTCTTGCAACCTCCCTTAAAAATTCCCCCCTCCAACCCTCCCCCCACCCCGCACCGAGACCACCTAGGAGTCCACCCGGACAGCAGCAACGGTGGACCTCGATCATTTGATCGCCTGGGGAAACCTCGATGCGAAGGCAGAGGAACAAAATGAATGCATATCAAGAGGCTCACTACAAAAGGCATGAACATATCTGAACAAGAGGAGGGATCAGACAGCCACACACCCCACACACCCTGCATACAAGCAACCTGGGAGATTGCCCCACCGACTTACCAACTGGACAATGAAAAATTCTCACCTGCAGCCACCTCCACACAGAGGAGGGAGGTCGAAGCGTTCCACCTTGAAGTCCTCCTTCCAGATATAGCCCCCGCCATCAACGTAGCAAGCCTCATCCCCATTGGACCACAATCGCATGAGCGATCAACAAAACAAGAAATGTCCATCACCTTGTGTCTCAACGTTCCAAGCCGCATAATCCTACGATGCACGCAAGATGCAAGGAAAAAGCTGACCACTCGAGCAAAAAAATGGGCCACCACATCTATCAAGACCTCAAAGCCAATGCAGGGACAAACAACGTGCACTCTGAAAGGAATTCTAGACCTTAATTTTACAACAAGGAGAACCCCGCCCCTCACATCGCCCAATGGAAAAAGCAAGCAAGAGGGGCAGCTTACAGCGAAAACCCCTCTGCATTCCTCTTAAACATATGCATCTCAACCCACAGTGCTGACATAGAAAGAGTACAAGCACAAGAAACCGGCACCGTAAAGAGCCAAACAATGAAGAGGACAGTCGTCTCAAAGAGCCACACACAAAAACCCATCCAATTCCGAGAACACGGAGCGAAGGGGGAATTGTTCACATATGCCTCCAAGGATGAGCATGGCCAACATTACCGCTCATGTGCTACCGAGTGGGGATGGAGAGAATGCGAATGTCGACCACCCTACAATGACCCAAGGCCACTCTTCAGGCACACCCGACAAGCTACTCAATTACCAACCCACCTTTCACACGAAAATCCAACCCCTCCCCCCACCGAAAGGGGAGGAGGTGAACAATATAGCGAGGAGCCGATTTCACGAAGCCAACGAGACAAAACCCCACCTCTCCAACCCACCAAAAAGGGAGGAGGTGAACAATATGGCGAAGAGCCAACATCGACGGAGCCAACGAGCGAGCAAGGGGCATGAGAGCGACATAGGCGACCGGCCAGTTGTCTCAAGGAGCCACACAGAGCGACCTCGTCCAACTCTGAGAACACAGAGCGGAAGGGTAACCTTTTCACATATGCCTCCCGGGACAAGCATGGCCAACATTACCGCTCATGCGCTACCGAGTGGGGATGGAGAGAAGACGAGAGTCGACGACCCTACAAATGACCCAAGGCCACTCTTCAGGCACACCCGAACAAGCAACTCAGTTACCGACCCACCTTTCACACGAAAATCCAACCCCTCCCCCCACCGAAAGGGGAGGAGGTGAACAATATACCGAGGAGCCGATTTCACGAAGCCAACGAGACAAAAGCCCACCTCTTCCACCCACCAAAAGGGAGGAGGTGAACAATATGGCGAAGAGCCGACATCGACGGAGCCAACGAGCGAGCAAGGAGCACGAGAGCAACATATGCGACCGACCAGTTGTCTCAAGGAGCCACACAGAGCGACCTCATCCAACTCTGAGAACACAGAGCAAAAGGGTAACTCTTTTCACATATGCCTCCCAGGACAAGCATGGCCAACATTACCGCTCATGCGCTACCGAGTGGGGATGGAGAGAAGATGAGAGTCGACGACCCTACAAATGACCCAAGGCCACTCTTCAGGCTCACCCAAACAAACAACTCAGTTACCAACCCATCTTTCACACGAAAATCCAACCCCTCCCCCCACCAAAAGGGGAGGAGGTGAACAAAATAGCAAGGACCCGATTTCATGAAGCCAACGAGACAAAAGCCCACCTCTCCAACCCACCAAAAAGGGAGGAGGTGAACAATATAGCGAAGAGCCAACATCGACGGAGCCAACGAGCGAGCAAGGGGCACGAGAGCGACATAGGCGACCGGCCAGTTGTCTCAAGGAGCCACACAGAGCGACCTCATCCAACTGCGAGAACACAGAGCGGAAGGGCAACTCTTTTCACATATGCCTCCCAGGACAAGCATGGCCAACATTACCGCTCATGCGCTACCGAGTGGGGATGGAGAGAAGATGAAAGTCGACGACCCTACAAATGACCCAAGGCCACTCTTCAGGCACACCCGAACAAGCAACTCAGTTACCAACCCACCTTTCACACGAAAATCCAACCCCTCCCCCCACCAAAAGGGGAGGAGGTGAACAATATAGCGAGGAGCCGATTTCGCGAAGCCAACGAGACAAAAGCCCACCTCTCCAACCCACCAAAAAGGGAGGAGGTGAACAATATAGCGAAGAGCCAACATCGACGGAGCCAACGAGCGAGCAAGGGGCACGAGAGCGACATAGGCGACCGGCCAGTTGTCTCAAGGAGCCACATAGAGCGACCTCATCCAACTCTGAGAACACAGAGCGGAAGGGTAACTCTTTTCACATATGCCTCCCAGGACAAGCATGGCCAACATTACCGCTCATGCGCTGCCGAGTGGGGATGGAGAGAAGACGAGAGTCGACGACCCTACAAATGACCCAAGGCCACTCTTCAGGCACACCCGAACAAGCAACTCAGTTACCAACCCACCTTTCACACGAAAATCCAACCCCTCCCCCCACCAAAAGGGGAGGAGGTGAACAATATAGCGAGGAGGCGATTTCACGAAAGCCAACGAGACAAAAGCCCACCTCTCCAACCCACCAAAAAGGGAGGAGGTGAACAATATAGCGAAGAGCCAACATCGACGGAGCCAACGAGCGAGCAAGGGGCACGAGAGAGACATAGGCGACCGGCCAGTTGTCTCAAGGAGCCACACACAGCGACCTCATCCAACTCTGAGAACACAGAGCGGAAGGGTAACTCTTTTCACATATGTCTCCCAGGACAAGCATGGCCAACATTACCGCTCATGCGCTACTGAGTTGGGATGGAGAGAAGATAAGAGTCGACGCCCTACAAATGACCCAAGGCCACTCTTCAGGCACACCCGAACAAGCAACTCAGTTACCAACCCACCTTTCACACAAAAATCCAACCCCTCCCCCCACCAAAAGGGGAGGAGGTGAACAATATAGCGAGGAGCCGATTTCACGAAGCCAACGAGACAAAAGCCCACCTCTCCAACCCACCAAAAATGGAGGAGGTGAACAATATAGCGAAGAGCCAACATCGACGGAGCCAACGAGCGAGCAAGGGGCACGAGAGCGACATAGGCGACCGGCCAGTTGTCTCAAGGAGCCACACAGAGCGAGCTCATCCAACTCCGAGAACACCGAGCGGAAGGGCAACTCTTTTCACATATGCCTCCCAGGACAAGCATGGCCAACATTACCGCTCATGCGCTACCGAGTGGGGATGGAGAGAAGATGAATGTCGACGACCCTACAAATGACCCAAGGCCACTCTTCAGGCACACCCGAACAAGCAAATCAGTTACCAACCCACCTTTCACACGAAAATCCAACCCCTCCCCCCACCGAAAGGGGAGGAGGTGAACAATATACCGAGGAGCCGATTTCACGAAGCCAACGAGACAAAAGCCCACCTCTCCCACCCACCAAAAAGGGAGGAGGTGAACAATATGGCGAAGAGCCAACATCGACGGAGCCAACAAGTGAGCAAGGGGCACGAGAGCAACATAGGCGACCGACCAGTTGTCTCAAGGAGCCACACAGAGTGACCTCATCCAACTCTGAGAACACAGAGCGGAAGGGTAACTCTTTTCACATATGCCTCCCAGGACAAGCATGGCCAACATTACCGCTCATGCGCCACCGAGTGGGGATGGAGAGAAGACGAGAGTCGACGACCCTACAAATGACCCAAGGCCACTCTTCAGGCACACCCGAACAAGCAACTCAGTTACCAACCCACCTTTCACACGAAAATCCAACCCCTCCCCCCACCAAAAGGGGGAGGAGGTGAACAATATACCGAGGAGCCGATTTCACGAAGCCAACGAGACAAAAGCCCACCTCTCCAACCCACCAAAAAGGGAGGAGGTGAACAATATAGCGAAGAGCCAACATCGACGGAGCCAATGAGCGAGCAAGGGGCACGAGAGCGACATAGGCGACCGACCAGTTGTCTCAAGGAGCCACACAGAGCGAGCTCATCCAACTCCGAGAACACAGAGCGGAAGGGCAACTCTTTTCACATATGCCTCCCAGGACAAGCATGGCCAACATTACCGCTCATGCGCTACCGAGTGGGGATGGATGTCGACGACCCTACAAATGACCCAAGGCCACTCTTCAGGCACACCCGAACAAGAAACTCAGTTACCAACCCACCTTTCACACGAAAATCCAACCCCTCCCCCCACCAAAAGGGGAGGAGGTGAACAATATAGCGAGGAGCCGATTTCACGAAGCCAACGAGACAAAAGCCCACCTCTCCAACCCACCAAAAGGGAGGAGGTGAACAATATAACGAAGAGCCAACATCGACGGAGCCAACGAGCGAGCAAGGGGCACGAGAGCGACATAGGCGACCGGCCAGTTGTCTCAAGGAGCCACACAGAGCGAGCTCATCCAACTCCGAGAACACAGAGTGGAAGGGCAACTCTTTTCACATATGCCTCCCAGGACAAGCATGGCCAACATTACCGCTCATGCGCTACCGAGTGGGGATGGAGAGAAGATGAGAGTCGACGGCCCTACAAATGACCCAAGGCCACTCTTCAGGCACACCCGAACAAGCAACTCAGTTACCAACCCACCTTTCACACGAAAATCCAACCCCTCCCCCCACAAGCAAGCAAAAAGGGAGGAGAAGAACAATATAGAGAAGAGCCGACATCGACAGAGCTAACGAGCGACATAGCAAAACGCTGATTTCAACAGAGCAAACGTGCAACCAAGGGGCACGAGAGAGAGTTACCGGAGAGCCAATTTCAACAACGCCAACAGGCGGCCAGTCATCTCAAAGAGCCACACACAACAACCCCATCCAAATGCTAGAAAACAGAGTGGACAGGAGAGATTGTTCAAACATGCCTCCAAGGACAAGCATGGCCAACATTACCGCTCATATGCTACCGAGTGGTGATGGAGAGAAGAAAGTCGACGACCCTACAAATGACCCAAGGCCATTCTTCAGGCACAACCGAGCAAAACAACTCAATTACCAACCCACCTTTCACACGAAAAGAAAATCTGATAAGCGCACCCTCGGACAAAATAGGGCGACCCAAACGCCCCCGTCCGTGCGCCCTCACCCGGGGCGACACGAAGGGCCCCGCCGAACGGACGCACATGGGAGCAAACGGCAAACGGGCCGCCCGGACGTGCACAAGGCACCCGGGCGGTCGCAACTTAGCAAATATGGCACAGGCGGCCTCGGGCCAAACGACCCGACCCGAACGGACGCCCTCACCCGGCACAACCAAACGACCCGACCCGAACGAACGCCCTCACCCGGGGCAACACGACGCGCCCACCCGAACGGACGCACATGGGAGCAAACGGCAAACGGGCCGCCCGGACGTGCACAAGAAACCCGGGCGGTCACAACTTAGCAAATCTGACACGGGCGCCCTCGGGCCAAACGACCCGACCCGAACGGACGCCCTCACCCAGCACGCCCACCGGAACGAACGCCATCACCCGGCGCGACACGGCACGCCCGACCCGAACGAACGCACATGGGAGCAAACGACAAACGGACCGCCCGGACGTGCACAAGGCACCCGGGCGGTCACAACTTAGCAAATCTGACACGGGCGCCCTCGGCCCAAACGACCCGACCCGAACGGACGCCCTCACCCGGCACGACACGGCACGCCCACCCGAACGGACGCACATGGGAGCAAACGGAAAACGGGCCGCCCGGACGTGCACAAGGCACCCGGGCGGTCACAACTTGGCAAATCTGACACGGGCACCCTCGGGCCAAACGACCCCACCCGAACGGAAGACCTCACCAGGCACGCCCACCCGAACGGATGCCCTCACCCGGCACGACACGGCGCGCCCACCCAAACGGACGCACATGGGAGCGAACGGCAAACGGGCCGCCCGGACGTGCACAAACCACCCGGGCGGTCACAACTTAGCAAATCTGACACGGGCGCCCTCGGGCCACACGACCCGACCAGAACAGATGCCCTCACCCGGCACGACACGGCACGCACGACCAAACGGACGCACATGGGAGCAAACGGTAAACGGGCCGCCCGGACGTGCACAAGGCACACGGGCGGTCACAACTTAGCAAATGTGACACGGGCGCCCCCGGGCCAAACCACCCGACCCGAACGGACGCCCTCACCCGGCACGACACGACACGACGCGCCCACCCGAACGGTCGCACATGGGAGCAAACGGCAAACGGGCCACCCGGACGTGCACAAGGCACCCGGGCGGTCACAACTTAGCAAATCTGACACGGGCGCCCTCGGGCCAAACGACCCGAACGGACGCCCTCGCACGGCTAGCCCACCCGAACGGACGCCATCGTGCCGCACGAACGGAGGCCCTCACCCGACACGACCGAACGACCCGACCCGAACGAACGCCCTCACCTGGCACGCCCACCCGAACGGACGCCCTCACCCGGCGCGACACAGCACGCCCGACCAAACGGACGCACATGGGAGCAAACGGCAAACGGGCCGCCCGGACGTGCACAAGGCACCCGGGCGGTCACAACTTAGCAAATATGACACGGGCGCCCCCGGGCCAAACGACCCGACCCGACACGAACGGACGCCCTCGCACGGCACGCCCACACGAACGGACTCCATCGTGCCGCACAACCAAACGACACGACACGAACGGGCGCCCTCACACGGCACGACCGAACGATCCGACCCGAACGGAAGCCCTCACCCGGCACGCCCACCCGAACGGATGCCCTCACCCGGCACGCCCACCCGAACGGACGCCCTCACCTGGCGCGACACGGCACGCCTGACCAAACGGACGCACATAGGAGAAAACGGCAAACGGGCCGCCCGGACGTGCACAAGGCACCCGGGCGGTCACAACTTAGCAAATATGACACGGGCGCCCTCGGGCCAAACGACCCGACCCGACCCGAACGGACGTCCTCGCCCGGCATGCCCACCCGAACGGACGCCCTCGCCCGGCACGACCGAACGACCCGACCCGAACGGACGCCCTCACCCGAACGGACGCCCTCACCCGGCCCGACCGAACGACCCGACCCGAACGGACGCCCTCGCCCGGCACGACCGAACGACCCGACCCGAACGGACGCCCATGGGAGCAAACGGCAAACGGGCCGCCCGGACGTGCACAAGGCACCCGGGCGGTCACAACTTAGCAAATTTGACATGGGCGCCCTCGGGCCAAACGACCCGACCCGACCCGAACGGACGCCCTCGCCCGGCACGCCCACCCGAACGGACGCCATCGTGCCGCATGACCAAATGACACGACACGAACGGACGCCATCACCCGGCACGACCGAACGACCCGACCCGAACGGACGCCCTCACCCGGCACGCCCACCCGAACGGACGCCCTCACCGGGCGCGACACGGCACGCCCGGCCAAACGGACGCACATGGGAGCAAACGGCAAACGGGCCGCCCGGACGTGCACAAGGCACCCGGGCGGTCACAACTTAGCAAATATGACACGGGCGCCCTCGGGCCAAACGATCCGACCCGACCCGAACGGACGCCCTCGCACGGCACGCCCACCCGAACGGACGCCATCGTGCCGCACGACCAAACGACACGACCCGAACGGACGCCCTCACCCGGCACGACCGAACGACCCGACCCGAACGGACGCCCTCGCCCGGCACGACCGAACGACCCGACCAAACGGACGCACATGGGAGCAAACGGCAAACGGGCCGCCCGGACGTGCACAAGGCACCCGGGCGGTCACAACTTAGTAAATTTGACACGGGCGCCCTCGGGCCAAACGACCCGACCCGACCCGAACGGACGCCCTCGCCCGGCACGCCCACCCGAACGGACGCCCTCGCCCGGCACGACCGAACGACCCGACCCGAACGGACGCCCTCACCCCGCACGACCGAACGACCCGACCCGAACGGACGCCCTCGCCCGGCACGACCGAACGACCCGACCCGAACGGACGCCCATGGGAGCAAACGGCAAACGGGCCGCCCGGACGTGCACAAGGCACCCGGGCGGTCACAACTTAGCAAATTTGACACGGGCGCCCTCGGGCCAAACGACCCGACCCGACCCGAACGGACGCCCTCGCTCGGCACGCCCACCCGAACGGACGCCCTCGCCCGGCACGACCGAACGACCCGACCCGAACGGACGCCCTCACCCCAAGACGACCGAACGCCCGACCCGACCCGGGACGCCCTCGGCCCAAGACGCCCACCCGAATCCACTCCTCACTCCGCACGACCGAACGACCCGACCCGAACGGACGCCCTCGCCCGGCACGACCGAACGACCCGACGAAACGGACGCACATGGGAGCAAACGGCAAACGGGCCGCCCGGACGTGCACAAGGCACCCGGGCGGTCACAACTTAGCAAATTTGACACGGGCGCCCTCGGGCCAAACGACCCGACCCGACCCGAACGGACGCCCTCGCCCGGCACGCCCACCCGAACGGACGCCATCGTGCCGCACGACCAAACGAGCCGACCCGAACGGACGCCCTCACCCGGCACGACCGAACGACCCGACCCGAACGGACGCCCTCGCCCGGCACGACCGAACGACCCGACCAAACGGACGCACATGGGAGCAAACGGCAAACGGGCCGCCCGCACGTGCACAAGGCACCCGGGCGGTCACAACTTAGCAAATTTGACACGGGCGCCCTCGGGCCAAACGACCCGACCCGACCCGAACGGAAGCCCTCGCCCGGCACGCCCACCCGAACGGACGCCCTCGCCCGGCACGACCGAACGACCCGACCCGAACGGACGCCCTCACCCGAACGGACGCCCTCACCCGCACGACCGAACGACACGACCCGAACGGACGCCCTCGCCCGGCACGACCGAACGGACGCACATGGGAGCAAATGGCAAACGGGCCGCCCGGACGTGCACAAGGCACCCGGGCGGTCACAACTTAGCAAATCTGACACGGGCGCCCTCGGCCAAACGACCCGACCCGACCCGAACGGACGCCCTCACCCGGCACGCCCACCCGAACGGACGCCCTCGGGCCAAACGACCCGACCCGACCCGACCCGAACGGACGCCCTCACACGGCACGACCGAACGACCCGACCCGACCCGACCCGAACGGACGCCCTCACACGGCACGACCGAACGACCCGACCCGACCCGACCCGAACGGACGCCCACCCGACCCGACCCGAACGGACGCCCTCACCCGGCACGACCAAACGACCCGACCCGACCCGACCCGAACGGACGCCCACCCGACCCGACCCGAACGGATGCCCTCACCCGGCACGACCAAACGACCCGACCCGACCCGACCCGAACGGACGCCCACCCGACCCGACCCGAACGGACGCCCTCACCTGCCACGACCAAACGACCCGACCCGAACGGACGCCCTTGGGCCAAACGACCCGACCCGACTCGAACGGACACCCTTGGGCCAAACGACCCGACCCGACCCGAACGGACGCCCTCACCCGCCACGACCAAACGACCCGACCCGAACGGACGCCCTCACCCGGCACGACCAAACGGACGCACATGGGAGCAAACGGCAAACGGGCCGCCCAAACGTGCACAAGGCACCCGGGCGGTCACAACTTAGCAAATCTGACACGGGCGCCCTCCGACCAAATGGCCCAACCCGGACGGACGCCCTCACCCGGTGCCACACGGCCCGCCCGACCGAACAGAGGCACATGGGAGCAAACGGCAAACGGGTTGCTCGGACGTGCACAAGGCACCCGGGCGGTCGCAACTTAGCAAATCTGATACGGGCGCCCTCGGCCCAAACGACCCGACCCGAACGCCTTTGGGCGCGCCTACTGATGCTGCCCGCACCGACCCTGAACGTGCTTTGGCTAGGCGAGTCGGTGACCCACGACCGGGCGTCTCGCACGAATCGCACTACAAGCATGGGGCCATTCCCGGGAGCGTCCGAGTCGGACCGAGTGCCGTAAATTGCAGAATGTGCGTATTGACGGGCCGCATCTAACCGTGCGCTGGGAAGGGATTGGACACACAGGAGCTCGAGGGACGGTCTAAACTGATTTGTAGTGCCGATTTGAGTGACCCGGCAGCACAGAGCCTTAGAGCTTGGTCAAAAGGCTAACTTGCCTTGCCAAGGAGCAGAAGTGGCTTCTGCTGGATTGGAACTTATTATTTCATATTTATCATTATTAACAGGGAATTGCCCTCCCTTGTATGTATGAGCATACTTGTGGATTGATAATGATGTTTATGTTTATTTCTGCATATCGAGAGAACCTTTGGTTAATAACTAACAAGTGTTTCTAAAGGCGTAGTCTATATACTTGAGTATTTGGAAAAAGAAAAAAGTACGGTAGTGCCGCACCCGTCTATAGCGTGGTTGAAAGACATCGAAGGCATAGGGGCGTGACAACCAGGCAAACAGGCGGTCACAACTTAGCATTTTCGATACGGCCTCCCTCACACGACCCGACCCGACCCGAACGCGTTTCCTTGGGCGCCCTCACACGGCACGACCTGACCCGCCCTAACGAAGGCACAAAGGAGCAAATGGCGATCGGGTCGCACGAACGTGCACAAGGCACAGGGGCGGTCACAACTTAGCATTTTTTATACGGCCTCCCTCACACGACCCGACCCGAACACGTTTCCTTGGGCGCCCTCACACGGTACGACCCGACCCGCCCGAACGAAGGCACAAGGGAGCAAACGGAAAACGGGTCGCACGAACGTGCACAAGGCACACGAGCAGTCACAACTTAGCATTTTTTATACGGACCCCCTCGCACGACACGACCCGACCCGACCCGCCCGAACGCGTTTCCTTGGGCGCCTTCACGCGACCTGACCTGACCGAACGCGTTTCCCTGCTCGAAGGTATGCATCCCATAGTGCATCAAAATCAAGACCAGTCTCGATCTCAGTTCCTCAGTGAACCAGATACTGCAAGATCATTGTAGTATGAAGCCTCCAATGAATGAAACTCCATCATGAAATCCCACGCATCATCCTATCCAAAGCGTTGGCAAGCATACTTGTATTGCCCACGAGTGCCACCACAAGTTGTTCTCACCCTGCAAGTCATATGAATGTGCTCGTAGGCTGCTCATCCAACCAATGCCTTGTTGCTCAAAGTGAACAACGTCCATCAGCCCATCTATGAAAGATCTCCATGCAGCACCAACAATCGATCATGCTCAAGATATTCCTTCGACGTGTCCATCAAGAGTAGACTCGCCTCAACCCTAGTCACCATCATGTGTATAGTGTACAGGTTAAGTGCCCTCGGTCACTTCTACCATCACCATCATGGGTACTTCCTCCAAGGCTTCTCCCCCGCTAAAGGTGCACCAAGAGTTCCTTCTTGGTTGTAAGCCATGAAGAAGTCTACCCAGACAATGTGCCCTACCACCAAGGCAGTCCATGAGTCATGCCGGGCACCTAGCCAGTTTCCATGTGGCTAAGCATGACCCGTATCTATCACGGAGATCATCAAGTTCCACCCTTGTCACGGGAATTTGAACCTACTAGAGCGAGGTCACAAATTTCCCTATCAAGGCCTACAACAAGAAATGCTCCCCTTGCTTCTCCAATGTACAAGGTTCCATCATAGTCATCCGAGGAAAGGTCCTCCATGGTATTGGAAAAAAAGTCATCTTCTTTCCCATCCCTGCATACGGTCCATCTCCCAGATGCTCAATTGAAACACGAGCCATGTCTTCATGAAGAATCTCTAAGCGAGTGTCCTCAGTCCTCATCAATGTCTGCAATGCTTCCGATCCTGGTACCGCCTGCTCATAAAGTTCCTCCTCGATCATTGTCACTTCTGCAAAATTTTCATGTGGTTCATCCCCCAATGCCTGCAATGTGCTTGGTCCGGGTTCAACTTGTTCCACGAGTTCTTCCTCGATCATATCCGCATCCTCAACATCCTCCCCAGAATCATCCATCACCGATGCTTGCGATGTGCTTGGCCCTGGTCCAACCTGTTCATCAAGTTCGTCCTCGACTTCTACCACATCTGCAACATCCTTGTGAGAATCGTCCACCATCAATGCTTGTAATGTGCTTGGTCCTGGTCCAACTTGTTCATCGGCTTCTTCCTTGACTTCAATCACATCTACAACATCCTTTGGTTCAGCCACAGTGGGCTTCATGCCACCATGCTTCATCTTTCCAAGGTCTCTAAGCTTGAGAAGCTTATCAATTAACTTCCTTCGCTCTTCTTCCACCTTGTCCATTCTGCTCGGAGAATTCTCACTTTCTTCATAAGTCGAAACATTTCATCTTTTCTCATGCCAGATGTCCTCCTCTTGCACAATGTATCAATGGTCCGACTCGCCTCATCACAATCCTTTTCCACTTCCTTCGACCTCTCTTTAATTTCTTTGAAGTTCATTTCCAATGAAACAAACTCATCCATCAAGCTTCAATACCACCTGCAACGCTGCAACGGTATCCCTGCTCAATAATAATAATAATAATAATAATAAAGCCACAAAAATGTAGCTCTGATACCAACTGTCACGCCCTTATAACTGTGGTAGTCTCCCAACCGCTCTATAGACGGGTGCGGCACTACCTTATTTTTCTCTTTTCAAATACTCAATAAGTAGACTACGCCTAACTCAACACTTGTTTAATTAATCTTCCAAAGTGCTCCTGTGCGGAAATAAAACAGCAATAAACATCAATATCAGACCACATGAACGCCCATACATTCAAGGGAGGGGCAAATCCCGTTAATAAGTCTGCCCAGTATTATGCTTCAATAAATATGTACAATCTGCAATAACTATACAGCCGAGCCTCCATAAACCATTTATGCTTCTTGCCAAATGTGCTTGTACCTGGGTCTAGCCTTAACAGCTTCCCAACAGTGCAAAAAATCCAAAGGAACCCCAAAATTCCCTTTCAGAACATGTTTCTGAAGTCTGCGCGAATTCTGGTTCGAGTGGGTCACTCGGGTCACAGACGCCCTCGGCACCCTGAACGCGTTTCCGCACGCGGGTCACCGGGTTCACGGTCTGCACGCGTTTCCTGAACGCGTTCGACCCGACCCGACCCTGCTGAACGAACTCCGCGCCTTCAGACACTGATCCGCGCGTCCGGAACGCGGGCGCGCCGCACGAACCCGACTCGACCTGAACGCGCCCGCCCTGAACACTGTTCTCCACGCGTCCTACGGAAGGAACCTGACTCCACCATGCACTAAACACTGCACCGTACGCGCCCTGCGGAAGGAACCCGACTCGACCTGTGGGTGAACGCCGAACGAGTTTTTACCCGACTCGACCTAGACTCCGTTTCCCTGCTGCGGCTTCGCCCTCCACCCTCGACCTTCGCTCTGGCTCGAGCATTAGCTTGCCAATGGTGGAATCAACAAGATGTTGATGTCCTTCTTTCTTTCCTTTATCGTCCATCGCACGTCCTCCTTTCGTATGTGCCTTTGCTCACACATTGCTTCCATGGGTGGGGCTTGACCCATATGAGGCCGACCCAGTAAACGCCCATAAAGCCTTGGTTACGACGTGGCATTTCCTCCTTAACGTCGGCTTGCCACCACGGCCGGCCTATAAAACCTCCAAGCCAACACACGGCCATTTTTGGACGCGTTTATGCACGTCGCTCCTAAACGTCGCACGGTCACCATGATAACGTTGCATAGTAGCGGAACGATGTTTTCGTCCGTCGGCGCGCCCGTCTAACCTTCCGTCGTGGTTTTCGTCGTTCGTCGCCTGTCCACCGAACGCTTCCAACGCCTTCCGTCGTCGTCCTCGGCTCGTGGGTCTTACAGGGGCGGTTTCCGTCGCGGCGGGCGTATAATTGGACGGTGTCCATTGAGCAGGGACATGGAAACCTTACATTTCGCACAGTTGGGCGACTGTCGTCACGGCGGGGCGAGGAAACCTGTCACGCCCCTAGACCTTCGGTGACCTTTCAGCCGTGCTATAGACGGGGTGCGGCACTACCGTACTTCTCCTTTTCGTAATACTCAAGTATGTAGACTGCGCCTTTAGCAACACTTGTTAAATTAGTTAATCAAATGTTCTTTCAATGTGCGGAAAACATGAACATCATCATCACATCCACAGTGTACGCCCATACATACAAGGGAGGGGCAACTCCCAGTTAATAATGGGTCTGCCCGATAATATGTTTCATAAACACGAAATAGAGTATAAGTTCCAATCCAGCAAAAGACCCCCTTTGCTCTTTGGCAAGGCAAGTCACTTTTTTTCCAAGCTTACAATGCTTGACAATCATTAACTAGCCCACAACAATCGTTTACAGCACTAGAATTCACCTCGGGAATATCCTGCATAAAACTGCCCAAGTGCTGCCGTGTCACTCGGGTCGGCACTGAAAATGATTTCAGACCTCCCCGCGAGCTCTCCGTCTCTCCAATCCGCTCCCCCAGCTATGTGGTTAGCTCCGTCCCATCAAAACGCACCTGCTTCAACTTTCGGCACTCAATTCCGACTCACGATGCCTTCAGAACGACCTCTGAACTGAAGCTCGGATCGTGCGGACGCCCTGCC
>JAXQQM020083837.1:145000-147500 GCA_034641835.2 Pinus albicaulis | reverse complement strand
CTATCGGTCTCTCGCCCGTATTTAGCCTTGGACGGAATTTACCACCCAATTAGGGCTGCATTCCCGAACAACCCGACTCGCCGACAACGCCTCGTGATGCGGCAGGGTCCCGGCCCGACGGGGCTGTCACCCTCTCAGGCGCCCCCTTCCAAGGGACTTGGCCGGGGTCCGCCGCTGAGGACGCTTCTACAGACTACAATTCAGGCGACGCTGCCACCCGATTTTCATGCTGGGCTCTTCCCGGTTCGCTCGCCGCTACTAGGGGAATCCTTGTAAGTTTCTTTTCCTCCGCTTAATTATATGCTTAAACTTAGCGGGTGTTCTCGCCTGAGCTGAGGTCGCAAGTTGGAGCTAAATCCGCCCTACCCAATGGGAGGACAAGAGAGAGCAAAGCAAGTTCTAGGGATGCCACAGAGAGCCCGCATCGGCTAACGCCGACTGCCCAACCAAGGGGACAAGATCACCGCTTGCCGACGCACGCCACGAAACATCGCCTGCCACATTTCCGCCAACCGCACCGCATTGGGCACGGACGACCACCTCCGCTGCTCCCTACCATATTGCAAGGAGCGCGTTTGATTGGGATGCGACGCCCAGACAGACGTGCCCTCGACCGAAGCCTCGGCGCAAATTGCGTTCAAAAACTCGATGATTCACGGGATTCTGCAATTCACACTAAGTATCGCATTTCGCTACGTTCTTCATCGTAACAAGAGCCGAGATATCCGTTGCCGAGAGTCGTTTCCGTGTGTTACCAAAATATCGCACCCCCACGAGAAATGGCTAAAAATCCAACCCAACGTACGATGCGTCGCAACAAGCCCCCTTCCCCCTCAAGACAACCGCACTCCATAACCCACTCACCAAAGGGAAGGGGCTCGAACAAGCAAGAAGAGCTGCTTTCCAAACCCCGTGCCTTTTCAAAAAGGGTAGAATTGTAAAGAACGATGACGGAGAAGGACTAGGGTGGCCACCCTGAAAACTCGCACTTCTTTTCGTCCTTCACGAACATCAAGCCCACTACAACTCCCCCTTTTTTCTCCGTAAAGACGGGGGTCGGAACGAGGAAAGTAAGAAAAACACATGAAAGAAAGAGAAACAAAATTGTCCACCCACTCAAAGGAGGAGGCCCAAACGGATAACAAACACTTCGCGAGCCCCGCGCCCTCGCAAAAGGGGGGGAATCGCAAGGAACGACAATCGGGAAGGACTAGGGTGGCCAACCCAGGAGCTCGCGCTGCCTTTCATCCTTCGCGAATGCCAATCCTCAACGATTCACCCTTTTCTCCGTAAAACTAGGGGCCGAAAGGAGGAAGAGAAAAAAGCAACCCAAAAAGAGAAAAGAAAAAAGAGAACCAAAACATGGCCGAGGCTCAAACACAAAACAGGCTTTCAAGGCCCCGTGCCCTCGCAAAAAGGCGGGAACTGCACAGATCGACGACCGAGAAGGACTAGGGCGGCCACACCAGCAGGAACTCGCACTGCTTTTTCATCCTTCCGAAAACGTCAAAATCCACGGCAATCCCACCTTTTCTCCGTAAAGCTAGGGGGAACAAAACGAATCACAAGGGGAGGCTCGAACACAGTACAAGATTTTCCAAGCCCTGTGCCTTGGCAAAAAAGGGGGGAACTGCAAGGAACGACGACCGAGAAGGACTAGGGTGGCCAACCCGGGAGCTTGCATTGCTTTTCATCCTTCTCCGACACCGACCCACAACAATTCTCGCTTTTCTCCGTAAAGCTGGGCACCGGAAGGGAAGAAAATGACGACAAGAAAGAAAGAAAAACCAAGCATTACCCACCATAACACTCGTGACAAAAATCCAATTTGAGAGAAAGGGGGCCAAATTTCAAGCAACGCTAGCTAGAAAAACAGAGGTCCACCGCCGCGCGAGGGGACGTTGGCTTAACCAAAAAGAATGAAAACAAGGCACCCAATCAAAAGCATCCCACGTTTTCTCACCCTTCCACATACTACGTTGCGACGCAACATCCTTTCTATCTTCACGACATAACAAGCGGCAATCAAACAACCAAGCAGAGACAAGCCACGACCTAAACCTGACCACTAGAAAAGCCGAGGGCCCCGACGAGACAAGTGCCTAGAGCACGTTACTACTGAGAGGTAAACGACCCCCCAACCCACACAAGGCTTCAGACAAAAAATGCACTAATAGCAAACCCACCCCGCTATTGCACCCCTCCGTGTACAGGACACCCGACAACCTTTCCAGCAAAAAATTCAAGGGGGCCCGAACAACCGGAACTCCATAGAGGAGTTATCGCAGGCTGACACTCAACGCTGGATAAAGCCCAAGGCCACAAATACGCCGGTGGTGCAACGTCACACCCTAAAAAGAGGGAAGCCCCCAAAGCGCACACCACAACGCTATTGCAACAATCCAAGAAATGACCAAGTCGCGCAAAAAAACCCACAATCCAAATGGTGAGGACTAGGACATCATAACTTGCTTCCTACTTTCCCCTGGAAGGGGGGGAG
>JAXQQM020083837.1:127500-140000 GCA_034641835.2 Pinus albicaulis | reverse complement strand
ACCAACCCACCTTTCACACGAAAATCCAACCCCTCCCCCCACCAAAAGGGGAGGAGGTGAACAATATAGCGAGGAGCCGATTTCACGAAAGCCAACGAGACAAAAGCCCACCTCTCCAACCCACCAAAAAGGGAGGAGGTGAACAATATAGCGAAGAGCCAACATCGACGGAGCCAACGAGCGAGCAAGGGGCACGAGAGAGACATAGGCGACCGGCCAGTTGTCTCAAGGAGCCACACAGAGCGACCTCATCCAACTCTGAGAACACAGAGCGGAAGGGTAACTCTTTTCACATATGCCTCCCAGGACAAGCATGGCCAGCATTACCGCTCATGCGCTACCGAGTGGGGATGGAGAGAAGCCGAGAGTCGACGACCCTACAAATGACCCAAGGCCACTCTTCAGGCACACCCGAACAAGCAACTCAGTTACCAGCCCACCTTTCACACGAAAATCCAACCCCTCCCCCCACCAAAAGGGGAGGAGGTGAACAATATAGCGAGGAGCCGATTTCACGAAGCCAACGAGACAAAGCCCACCTCTCCAACCCACCAAAAAGGGAGGAGGTGAACAATATAGCGAAGAGCCAACATCGACGGAGCCAACGAGCGAGCAAGGGGCACGAGAGCGACATAGGCGACCGGCCAGTTGTCTCAAGGAGCCACACAGAGCGACCTCATCCAACTCTGAGAACACAGAGCGGAAGGGCAACTCTTTTCACATATGCCTCCCAGGACAAGCATGGCCAACATTACCGCTCATGCGCTACCGAGTGGGGATGGATGTCGACGACCCTACAAATGACCCAAAGCCACTCTTCAGGCACACCCGAACAAGCAACTCAGTTACCAACCCACCTTTCACACGAAAATCCAACCCCTCCCCCCACCAAAAGGGGAGGAGGTGAACAATATAGCGAGGAGCCGATTTCACGAAGCCAACCAGACAAAAGCCCACCTCTCCAACCCACCAAAAAGGGAGGAGGTGAACAATATAGCGAAGAGCCAACATCGACGGAGCCAACGAGCGAGCAAGGGGCACGAGAGCGACGTAGGCGACCGGCCAGTTGTCTCAAGGAGCCACACAGAGCGACCTCATCCAACTCCGAGAACACAGAGCGGAAGGGAAACTCTTTTCACATATGCCTCCCAGGACAAGCATGGCCAACATTACCGCTCATGCGCTACCGAGTGGGGATGGAGAGAAGATGAATGTCGACGACCCTACAAATGACCCAAGGCCACTCTTCAGGCACACCCGAACAAGCAACTCGGTTACCAACCCACCTTTCACACGAAAATCCAACCCCTCCCCCCACCGAAAGGGGAGGAGGTGAACAATATACCGAGGAGCCGATTTCACGAAGCCAACGAGACAAAAGCCCACCTCTCCAACCCACCAAAAGGGGAGGAGGTGAAGAATATGGCGAAGAGCCAACATCGACGGAGCCAACGAGCGAGCAAGGGGCACGAGAGCGACATAGGCGACCGGCCAGTTGTCTCAAGGAGCCACACAGAGCGACCTCGTCCACCTCTGAGAACACAGAGCGGAAGGGTAACTCTTTTCACATATGCCTCCCGGGACAAGCATGGCCAACATTACCGCTCATGCGCTACCGAGTGGGGATGGAGAGAAGACGAGAGTCGACGACCCTACAAATGACCCAAGGCCCCTCTTCAGGCACACCCGAACAAGCAACTCAGTTACCAACCCACCTTTCACACGAAAATCCAACCCCTCCCCCCACCGAAAGGGGAGGAGGTGAAAAATATACTGAGGAGCCGATTTCACGAAGCCAACGAGACAGAAGCCCACCTCTCCAACCCACCAAAAAGGGAGGAGGTGAACAATATAGCGAAGAGCCAACATCGACGGAGCCAACGAGCGAGCAAGGGGCACGAGAGCGACATAGGCGACCGGCCAGTTGTCTCAAGGAGCCACACAGAGCGACCTCATCCAACTCTGAGGACACAGAGCGAAAGGGCAACTCTTTTCACATATGCCTCCCAGGACAAGCATGGCCAACATTACCGCTCATGCGCTACCGAGTGGGGATGGATGTCGACGACCCTACAAATGACCCAAGGCCACTCTTCAGGCACACCCGAACAAGCAACTCAGTTACCAACCCACCTTTCACACGAAAATCCAACCCCTCCCCCCACAAGCAAGCAAAAAGGGAGGAGAAGAACAATATAGAGAAGAGCCGGCATCGACGGAGCCAACGAGCGACATAGCAAAACGCTGATTTCAACAGAGCGAACGTGCAACCAAGGGGCACGAGAGAGAGTTACCGGAGAGCCGATTTCAACAACGCCAACAGGGGGGCAGTCATCTCAAAAAGCCACACACAACAACCCCATCCAAATGCTAGAAAACAGAGTGGACGGGAGAGATTGTTCAAACATGCCTCCAAGGACAAGCATGGCCAACATTACCGCTCATATGCTACCGAGTGGTGATGGAGAGAAGAAAGTCAACGACCCTACAAATGACCCAAGGCCATTCTTCAGGCACAATCGAGCAAAACAACTCAATTACCAACCCACCTTTCACACGAAAAGCAAATCTGATAAGCGCACCCTCGGACAAAACAGGGCGACCCGAACGCCCCCGTCCGTGCGCCCTCCCCCGGGGCGACACGAAGGGCCCCGCCGAACGGACGCACATGGGAGCAAACGGCAAACGGGCCGCCCGGACGTGCACAAGGCACCCGAGCGGTCACAACTTAGCAAATCTGACACGGGCGCCCTCCGACCAAACGGCCCGACCCGGACGGACGCCCTCACCCGGCACAACCAAACGACCCAACCCGAACGAACGCCCTCACCGGGGGCAACACGACGCGCCCACCCGAACGGACGCACATGGGAGCAAACGGCAAACGGGCCGCCCGGACGTGCACAAGGCACCCGGGCGGTCACAACTTAGCAAATCTGACACGGGCACCCTCGGGCCAAACGACCCGACCCGAACGGACGCCATCACCCGGCACGACACGGCGCGCACGACCAAACGGACGCACATGGGAGCAAACGGTAAACGGGCCGCCCGGACGTGCACAAGGCACACGGGCGGTCACAACTTAGCAAAAGTGACACGGGCGGCCTCGGGCCAAACCACCCGACCCGAACGGACGCCCTCACCCGGCACGACACGACACGACGCGCCCACCCGAACGGTCTCACATGGGAGCAAACGGCAAACAGGCCGCCCGGACGTGCACAAGGCACCCGGGCGGTCACAACTTAGCAAATCTGACACGGGCGCCCTCGGGCCAAACGACCCGACCCGACCCGAACGGACGCCCTCGCACGGCTCGCCCAACCGAACGGACGCCATCGTGCCGCACGAACGGAGGCCCTCACCCGGCACGACCGAACGAACGCCCTCACCCGGCACGCCCACCCGAACGGACGCCCTCACCCGGCGCGACACGGCACGCCCGACCCAACGGACGCACATGGGAGCAAACGGCAAACGGGCCGCCCGGACGTGCACAAGGCACCCGGGCGGTCACAACTTAGCAAATATGACACGGGCGCCCTCGTGCCAAACGACCCGACCCGACCCGAACGGACGCCCTCGCCCGGCACGCCCACCCGAACGGACGCCCTCGTGCGCACAACCAGCGACACGACACGAGCCGGACGCCCTCACACGGCACGTAGAAGGCTCCACCGTGGACGCCCTCACACGGCACGCCCACCGAACGGACGCCCTCACCGGCGCGGCCACGGCCGCCCACGCCCAGGCCAAACGGACGCATGGGAAGCGAAGCGGCAAGCGGAACGCCGGACGTGCCTGGGGCACGGCGTGCGGCCTCAGCAAATATGACACGGGCGCCTGGTGCCAGCGGCCCAGAGCCGAACACGAACGGACGCCCTCGCCGCGGCACGCCACGAGCCGGGGCGCCCTCGGGCCAAACGACCCGACCCGACCCGAACGGACGCCCTCGCCCGGCACGCCCACCCGAACGGACGCCATCGTGCCGCACGGCCAAACGACACGACACGAACGGACGACATCACCCGGCACGACCGAACGACCCGACCCGAACGGACGCCCTCACCCGGCACGCCCACCCGAACGGACGCCCTCACCCGGCGCGACACGGCACGAGCGACCAAACGGACGCACATGGGAGCAAACGGCGAACGGGCCGCCCGGACGTGCACAAGGCACCCGGGCGGTCACAACTTAGCAAATATGACACGGGCGCCCTCGGGCCAAACGACCCGACCCGGCCCGAACGGACGCCCTCGCCCGGCACGCCCACCCGAACGGACGCCATCGTGTCGCACGACCAAACGACACGAAACGAACGGACGCCCTCACCCGGCACGACCGAACGACCCGACCCGAACGGACGCCCTCACCCGGCACGCCCCGCGAGCGACGCCGGCCAAACGGAGGTGCATAGGAGCAAACGACGAAACGGAGCCGGGCGGTGCACCGACACCGGCGGTGCTGCCATGTAACCGAAGCCCTCGGGCCCAGCGGCTTCGGCAGGAAACCCCGAAGCAGACGCCCTCGCAAGCACGCCCACCGGCAGACGCCATCGTACGCACGGCCAACGACACGGCCCGAAGCAGACGCCCTCACCGGCACGGCAAGGCAACCGACGCCCTCACCGCTCACGCCCACCGAAGCAGACGCCCTCTCACCGGCCCGAGCACGGCCGCCCGACCAAGCGAGGCGCGCAGGAGCAAGCGGCAAGCAGGCACGCCGGACGTGCACAAGGCACGCGGGCGGTCACAACTTAGCAAATTTGACACGGGCGCCCTCGGGCCAAACGACCCGACCCGACCCGAACGGACGCCCTCGCCCGGCACGCCCACCCGAACGGACGCCATCGTGCTGCACGACCAAACGACCCGACCCGAACGGACGCCCTCACCCGGCACGACCGAACGACCCGACCCGAACGGACGCCCTCGCCCGGCACGCCCACCCGAAACAACGCCCTGCAGCCCGGCAAGCGCGCCCAGGCAAGCTGGCGCACATGGGAGCAACGGCAACGGAGCCGCCGGACGTGCACAAGGCACGCCGGCCGGTCACCTTTCGCAAGCTCTGTTGCCGGGCGCCCCCTCGGGCAAGCCACGGACCGACCGAGCCGGACGCCCTCGCACGGCACGCCCACCGAACGGACGCCATCGTGCTAGCAACGACACGGCGAAGACGCCCTCACCGGCGGCACGGCCGGCGGCCGGCCCGAGCCGACGCCCTCACCGGCACGCCCCACCGAACGAGCGGCCCTCACCGGCACGGCCACCGGCACGCGGGCAGGCGGGCGCGCACATGGGAAGCGAAACGACGCGGCGCCGGACGTGCGCAGGCACCGGGCGGTCACAACTGCTCGTATGACACGGGCGCCCTCGGGCCAAACGACCCGACCGACCCGAACGGACGCCCTCGCCCGGCACGCCCACCCGACCGGACGCCATCGTGCCGCACGACCAAACGACCCGACCCGAACGGACGCCCTCACCCGGCACGACCGAACGACCCGACCCGAACGGACGCCCTCGCCCGGCACGACCGAACGACACGACCAAACGGACGCACATGGGAGCAAACGGCAAACGGGCCGCCCGGGCGTGCACAAGGCACCCGGGCGGTCACAACTTAGCAAATCTGACACGAGCGCCCTCGGGCCAAACGACCCGACCCGACCCGAACGGACGCCCTCGCCCGGCACGCCCACCCGAACGGACGCCATCGTGCCGCACGACCAAACGACCCGACCCGAACGGACGCCCTCACCCGGCACGACCGAACGACCCGACCCGAACGGACGCCCTCGCCCGGCACGACCGAACGACCCGACCAAACGGACGCACATGGGAGCAAGCGGCAAACGGGCCGCCCGGACGTGCACAAGGCACCCGGGCGGTCACAACTTAGCAAATTTGACACGGGCGCCCTCGGGCCAAACGACCCGACCCGACCCGAACGGACGCCCTCGCCGGCACGCCCACCCGAACGGACGCCCTCGCCCGGCACGACCGAACGACCCGACCCGAACGGACGCCCTCACATGCAGCCCGAGCGGCCAGGCCGACGGGCGCCCTCACCGGCACGGCCGAACGCCCGACGACGCGACCCGAACGGACGCATGGGAGCAAACGGCAAGCGGGCCGCCGGGCGTACAAGGCACCGGGCCCGGTCACAGCGCTTAGCAAATTTAACACGGGCGCCCTCGGGCAAACGACCACCCGGCCGACGGACGCCCTCGCGGCACGCCCACCGAGACGGACGCCCTCACCCGCCGACGAAGCGGCCCAGGCCGAACGGACGACCTCACCTGGCACGGCCGCCCGAACGGACGCCCTCACCGGGCACGACACGGCGCCCCCACCCGAACGGACGCACATTGGAGCAAACGGCAAACGGGCCGCCCGGACGTGCACAAGGCACCCGGGCGGTCACAACTTAGCAAATTTGACACGGGCGCCCTCGGAGCCCAGCGGCCGGCCAGGCCCGAACGGACGCGTCGGAGCCAAGCGGCCCGACCCGACCCGGCCAGCAGACGCCCTCACAGCACGGCAAAACGGCAAGCGCCCTCACAGCAGCCGAAAACGGCAAACCGGCGACGCGGCAGCAAACCTGCAGCAGCAGCAGACGCCCGCAGCCGAAAACAGCAGGCGCTATCCCCGGCAGCGAGCAGGCGCCCACCGACGACGGCAAGGCGCCCAAACCCGGCAGCAGGCGCCCTCACACGCCAAACCAAGCAGCCCGGCCAACAGGCGCGCCAGCAGCAGCAGAAGCAGAAGCAGCAGACGCCCTCACCCGCCCACGGCCAACGGCAGGCCGAGCAGGCGCCCACGGGCAACCGAGCAGGCGCCCTCACCGGCACTACCGAAGCAGGCGCCCACCCGGCCCGACCCGGCAGGCCCGACCCCCGACCCGGCCGAAGCAGGCGCCCTCACGGCCACGGCCAGCAGACGCCCACAAACCCGGCGAGAAGCAGGCGCCCTCCCCGCCCACGGCCAAAACGGCAGAACCCCGGGGGGCGGGCGCCCGCCCGGCCGCGGCGGGAAACCCGGCCCCGAAGCAGGCGCCCTCACCGCCCGCATTACCGCCCGAGAAACCCGGCCCGGCAGACGCCCTCACACTTGACCAACGGCGAAACCAAGCAGGCGCACATAGGAAGCAACGGCAAGCAGGCGCCGAGCGTACGCGAAGCACACGGCGTCACAACACTCATCGGCAAAGGCGCCCCTCAAACCATGGCCCGGCCCGGACGGACGCCCTCACCGGGTGCCACACGACCCGCCCGACCGAACGGACGCACATGGGAGCAAACGGCAAACGGGTCGCTCGGACGTGCACAAGGCACCCGGGCGGTCACAACTTAGCAAATCTGATACGGGCGCCCTCGGCCCAAACGACTCGACCCGAACGCCTTTGGCCGGGCGCCCTCACCCGACGCGCCCGACCCGACCCGAACGCGTTTGGCTGGGTGAGTCGGGTGACCCAAGACTGGGCGCCTCTGCACGAACTGCACTACAGTGCGGAAGCCATTCCGGGAGCGTCCGGAGTCGGAATTGAGTGCCGTAAATTGCAGAATGTGCGTATTGACGGGCCGCATCTAACCGTGCAGTTGGGAAGCGGATTGGACACACAGGGAGCTCGAGGGATGGTCTAAACTGATTTGTAGTGCCGATTTGAGTGACCCGGCGGCACAGAGCCTTAGAGCTTGGTCAAAAGGCTAACTTGCCTTGCCAAGGAGCAGAAGTGGCTTCTGCTGGATTGGAACTTATTATTTCATATTTATCATTATTAACAGGGAATTGCCCCTCCCTTGTATGTATGAGCATACTTGTGGATTGATAATGATGTTTATGTTTATTTCCGCATATAGAGAGAACCTTTGGTTAATAACTAACAATTGTTGCTAAAGGCGTAGTCTATATACTTGAGTATTTGGAAAAAGAAAAAAGTACGGTAGTGCCGCACCCGTCTATAGCGTGGTTGAAAGACACCGAAGGCATAGGGGCGTGACAACCAGGCACACGGGCGGTCACAACTTAGCATTTTCGATACGGCCTCCCTCACGCGACCCGACCCGAACGCGTTTCCTTGGGCTCCCTCACACGGCACGACCTGACCCGCCCTAATGAAGGCACAAAGGAGCAAACGGCGATCGGGTCGCACGAACGTGCACAAGGCACAGGGGCGGTCACAACTTAGCATTTTTTATACGGCCTCCCTCACACGACCCAACCCGAACACGTTTCCTTGGGCGCCCTCACACGGCACGACCCGACCCGCCCGAACGAAGGCACAAGGGAGCAAACGGAAAACGGGTCGCACGAACGTGCACAAGGCACGCGAGCAGTCACAACTTAGCATTTTTTATACGGCCCCCCTCGCACGGCACGACCCGACCCGACCCGCCCGAACGCGTTTCCTTGGGCGCCCTCACGCGACCCGACCCGACCGAACGCGTTTCCCTGCTCGAAGGTATGCATCCCATAGTGCATCAAAATCAAGACCAGTCTCGATCTCAGTTCCTCAGTGAACCAGATACTGCAAGATCATTGTAGTATGAAGCCTCCAATGAATGAAACTCCATCATGAACTCCCCCGCATCATCCTATCCAAAGCGTTGGCAAGCATACTTGTATTGCCCACGAGTGCCACCACAAGTTGTTCTCACCCTGCAAGTCATATGAATGTGCTCGTAGGCTGCTCATCCAACCAATGCCTTGTTGCTCAAAGTGAACAACGTCCATCAGCCCATCTATGAAAGATCTCCATGTAGCACCAACAATCGATCATGCTCAGCATATTCCTTCTTGACACTCCTCCATGATGCTCATAAGTGGGCACCCAGTAAGTGCACCTGCATAATGTCTCCACATAATGTTCTGCCATGCCCTCGTGTCAATGTACATGACTTTGGTTGCCCACGTGTCCATCAAGAGTAGACTCGCCTCAACCCTAGTCACCATCATGTGTATAGTGTACAGGTTAAGTGCCCTCGGTCACTTCTACCATCACCATCATGGGTACTTCCTCCAAGGCTTCTCCCCCGCTAAAGGTGCACCAAGAGTTCCTTCTTGGTTGTAAGCCATGAAGAAGTCTACCCAGACAATGTGCCCTACCACCAAGGCAGTCCATGAGTCATGCCGGGCACCTAGCCAGTTTCCATGTGGCTAGCATGACCCGTATCTATCACAGAGATCATCAAGTTCCACCCTTGTCACGGGAATTTGAACCTACTAGAGCGAGGTCACAAATTTCCCTGTCAAGGCCTACAACAAGAAATGCTCCCCTTGCTTCTCCAATGTACAAGGTTCCATCATAGTCATCCGAGGAAAGGTCCTCCATGGTATTGAAAAAGAAGTCATCTTCTTTCCCATCCCTGCATACGGTCCATCTCCCAGATGCTCAATTGAAACACGAGCCATGTCTTCATGAAGAATCTCTAAGCGAGTGTCCTCCGTCCTCATCAATGTCTGCAATGCTTCCGATCCTGGTACCGCTTGCTCATAAAGTTCCTCCTCGATCATTGTCACTTCTGCAAAATTTTCATGTGGTTCATCCCCCAATGCCTGCAATGTGCTTGGTCCAGGTTCAACTTGTTCCACGAGTTCTTCCTCGATCATATCCGCATCCTCAACATCCTCCCCGAATCATCCATCACCGATGCTTGCGATGTGCTTGGCCCTGGTCCAACCTGTTCATCAAGTTCGTCCTCGACTTCCACCACATCTGCAACATCCTTGTGAGAATCGTCCACCATCAAAGCTTGTAATGTGCTTGGTCCTGGTCCAACTTGTTCATCAGCTTCTTCCTTGACTTCAATCACATCTACGACATCCTTTGGTTCGCCCACAGTGGGCTTCATGCCACCATGCTTCATCTTTCCAAGGTCTCTGAGCTTGAGAAGCTTATCAATTAACTTCCTTCGCTCTTCTTCCACCTTGTCCATTTCTGCTCGGAGAATTCTCACTTTCTTCATAAGTTGAAACATTTCATCTTTTCTCATGCCAGATGTCCTCCTCTTGCACAATGTATCAATGGTCCGACTCGCCTCATCAAAATCCTTTTCCACTTCCTTCGACCTCTCTTTAATTTCTTTGAAGTTCATTTCCAATGAAACAAACTCATCCATCGAGCTTCAATACCACCTGCAACGCTGCAACGGTATCCCTGCTCAATAATAATAATAATAATAAAAGCCACAAAAATGTAGCTCTGATACCAACTGTCACGCCCTTATACGTGTGGTAGTCTCCCAACCGCTCTATAGACGGGTGCGGCACTACCTTATTTTTCTCTTTTCAAATACTCAATAAGTAGACTACGCCTAACTCAACACTTGTTTAATTAATCTTCCAAAGTGCTCCTGTGCGGAAATAAAACAGCGATAAACATCAATATCAAACCACATGAACGCCCATACATTCAAGGGAGGGGCAAATCCCGTTAATAAGTCTGCCCAGTATTATGCTTCAATAAATATGTACAATCTGCAATAACTATACAGCCAAGCCTCCATAAACCATTTATGCTTCTTGCCAAATGTTCTTGTACCTGGGTCTAGCCTTAACAGCTTCCCAACAGTGCAAAAAATCCAAAGGAACCCCAAAATTCCCTTTCAGAACATGTTTCTGAAGTCTGCGCGAATTCTGGTTCGAGTGGGTCACTCGGGTCACAGACGCCCTCGGCACCCTGAACGCGTTTCCGCACGCGAGTCACCGGGGTCACGGTCTGCACGCGTTTCCTGAACGCGTTCGACCCGACCCGACCCTGCTGAACGAACTCCGTGCCTTCAGACACTGATCCGCGCGTCCGGAACGCGGGCGCGCCGCACGAACCCGACTCGACCTGAACGCGCCCGCCCTGAACACTGTTCTCCACGCGTCCTGCGGAAGGAACCCGACTCCACCATGCACTAAACACTGCACCGCACGCGCCCTGCGGAAGGAACCCGACTCGACCTGCGGGTGAACGCCGAACGGGTTTTTACCCGACTCGACCCAGACTCCGTTTCCCTGCTGCGACTTCGCCCTCCACCCTCGACCTTCGCTCTGGCTCGAGCATTAGCTTTCCAATGGTGGAATCAACAAGATGTTGATGTCCTTCTTTCTTTCCTTTATCGTCCATCACACGTCCTCCTTTCGTATGTGCCTTTGCCCACACATTGCTTCCATGGGTGGGGCTTGACCCATATGAGGCCGACCCAGTAAACGCCCATAAAGCCTTGGTTACGACGTGGCATTTCCTCCTTAACGTCGGCTTGCCACCACGGCCGGCCTATAAAACCTCCAAGCCAACACACGGCCATTTTTGGACGCGTTTATGCACGTCGCTCCTAAACGTCACACGGTCACCATGATAACGTTGCATAGTAGCCGAACGATGTTTTCGTCCGTCGGCGCGCCCGTCTAACCTTCCGTCGTGGTTTTCGTCGTTCGTCGCCTGTCCACCGAACGCTTCCAACGCCTTCCGTCGTCGTCCTCGGCTCGTGGGTCTTACAGGGGCGGTTTCCGTCGCGGCGGGCGTATAATTGGACGGTGTCCATTGAGCAGGGACATGGAAACCTTACATTTCCCACAGTTGGGCCACTGTCGTCACGGCGGGGCGAGGAAACCTGTCACGCCCCTAGACCTTCGGTGACCTTTCAACCGTGCTATAGACGGGGTGCGGCACTACCGTACTTCTCCTTTTCGTAATACTCAAGTATGTAGACTGCGCCTTTAGCAACACTTGTTAAATTCGTTAATCAAATGTTCTTTCAATGTGCGGAAAACATGAACATCATCATCACATCCACAGTGTACGCCCATACATACAAGGGAGGGGCAACTCCCAGTTAATAATGGGTCTGCCCGATAATATGTTTCATAAACACGAAATAGAGTATAAGTTCCAATCCAGCAAAAGACCCCCTTTGCTCTTTGGCAAGGCAAGTCACTTTTGTCCAAGCTTACAATGCTTGACAATCATTAACTAGCCCACAACAATCGTTTACAGCACTAGAATTCACCTCGGGAATATCCTGCATAAAACTGCCCAAGTGCTGCCGTGTCACTCGGGTCGGCACTGCAAATGATTTCAGACCTCCCCGCGAGCTCTCAGTCTCTCCAATCCGCTCCCCCAGCTATGTGGTTAGCTCCGTCCCATCAAAACGCACCTGCTTCAACTTTCGGCACTCAATTCCGACTCACGATGCCTTCGGAACGACCTCTGAACTGAAGCTCGGATCGTGCGGACGCCCTGCGGAGAAGTTCCGCACGCCCTGCACGTATGTCGCACGACTCGACCCGCGCGCTGCCCGACTCGACCCGTCCTGCGGTGCGGATGCCCTGCGGAGGAATTCCGCACGCCCTGCACGTCAACAACATGGCTCGACCCGCGCTCGCCCTGCGTTCACCGCCGCCGTGTTTCCTTCACCAACGAGCTGTTGGCTTAGCTCGTGGTGCTCCAATGCGCTCGCACTCAGATGCTTGCTTGATCGTTGGTTGGATGACTTCTCCGTCATC
>JAXQQM020083837.1:120000-122500 GCA_034641835.2 Pinus albicaulis | reverse complement strand
TTAATTATATGCTTAAACTCGGCGGGTGTTCTCGCCTGAGCTGAGGTCGCAAGTTGGAGCTAAATCCGCCCTACCCAATGGGAGGACAAGAGAGAGCAAAGCAAGTTCCAGGGATGCCACAGAGAGCCCGCATCGGCTAACGCCGACTGCCCAACCAAGGGGACAAGATCACCGCTTGCCGACGCACGCCACGAAACATCGCCTGCCGCATTTCAGCCAACCGCACCGCATTGGGCACGGACGACCACCTCCGCTGCTCCCTACCATATTGCAAGGAGCGCGTTTGATTGGGATGCGACGCCCAGACAGACGTGCCCTCGACCGAAGCCTCGGGCGCAAATTGCGTTCAAAACTCGATTATTCACGGGATTCTGCAATTCACACTAAGTATCGCATTTCGCTACGTTCTTCATCGTAACAAGAGCCGAGATATCCGTTGCCGAGAGTCGTTTCCGTGTGTTCCCAAAATATCGCACCCCCACGAGAAATGGCTAAAAATCCAACCCAACGTACAATGCGTCGCAACAAGCCCCCTTCCCCCTCAAGACAACCGCACTCCATAACCCACTCACCAAAGGGAAGGGGCTCGAACAAGCAAGAAGAGCTGCTTTCCAAACCTCGTGCCTTTTCAAAAAGGGTAGAATTGTAAAGAACGATGACCGAGAAGGACTAGGGTGGCCACCCTGAAAACTCGCACTTCTTTTCGTCCTTCACGAACATCAAGCCCACTACAACTCCCCATTTTTTCTCCGTAAAGACGGGGGTCGGAACGAGGAAAGTAAGAAAAACACATGAAAGAAAGAGAAACAAAATTGTCCACCCACTCGAAGGAGGAGGCCCAGACAGATAACAAACACTTCGCGAGCCCCAAGCCCTCGCAAAAGGGGGGGTATCGCAAGGAACGACAATCGGGAAGGACTAGGGTGGCCAACCCAGGAGCTCGCGCTGCCTTTCATCCTTCGCGAATGCCAATCCTCAACGATTCACCCTTTTCTCCGTAAAGCTAGGGGCAGAAAGGAGGAAGAGAAAAAAGCAACCCAAAAAGAGAAAAGAAAAAAGAGAACCAAAACATGGACGAGGGTCAAACACAAAACATCCTTTCAAGGCCCCGTGCCCTCGCAAAAAGGCGGGAACTGCACAGATCGACGACCGAGAAGGACTAGGGCGGCCACCCCAGCAGGAACTCGCACTGCTTTTTCATCCTTCCGAAAGCGTCAAAATCCACGGCAATCCCACCTTTTCTCCGTAAAGCTAGGGGGAACAAAACGAATCACAAGGGGAGGCTCAAACACAGTACAAGATTTTCCAAGCCTTGTGCCTTAGCAAAAAAGGGGGGAACTGCAAGGAACGACGACCGAGAAGGACTAGGGTGGCCAACCCGGGAGTTTGCACTGCTTTTCATCCTTCTCCGACACCGACCCACAACAATTCTTGCTTTTCTCCATAAAGCTGGGGACCGGAAGGGGGGAAGCAAACGACGACGGGAAAGAAAGAAAAACCAAGCATTACCCACCATAACACTCGCGACAAAAATCCAATTTGAGAGAAAGGGGGCCAAATTTCAAGCAACGCTAGCTAGAAAAACAGAGTGCCACCGCCGCGCGAGGGGACGTTGGCTTAACCAAAAAGAAGGAAAACAAGGCACCCGATCAAAAGCATCCCACGTTTTCGCACCCTTCCACATACTCCATTGCGACGCAACATCCTTTCTATCTACACGACATAACGAGCGACAATCAAGCAACCAAGCAGAGACAAGCCACAACCTAAACTTGACCACTAGAAAAGCCGAGGGCCACGACGAGACAAGTGCCTAGAGCACGTTACTACTGAGAGGTAAACGACCCCCCAACCCACACAAGGCGTCAGACAAAAAATGCACTAATAGCAAACCCACCCAGCTATTGCACCCCTCCGTGTACAGGGCACCCGACAACCTTTCCAGCCAAAAATTCGAGGGGGCCCAAACAACCGAAACTCCAAAGAGGAGTTATCGCAGGCTGACACTCAATGCTGGATAAAGCCCAGGGCCACAAATACGCCGGCGGTGCAACGTCACACCCTTAAAAGAGGGAAGCCCCCAAAGCGCACACCACAACGCTTTTGCAACAATCGACACATCCAAGAAATGACCAAGTCGCGCAAAAAAACCCACAATCCAAATGGTGAGGCCTAGGACATAACCTGCTTCCTACTTTTCCTTGGAAGGGGGGAGTGGCTCAAGAAAGGACGAGGAATTCCCTCGACACCAAAGGGGGACGAGAAAAGAATGCTACCTCGTGCCCATTGACGAGGAAACTTGCAATTTTGATGGAGCTCGAACCAAGGGAGGGCTATTTCATTACCTAGACCCAACCCTTCCGCGAGGGCATGTCAAGGAACAGTCGAGAGGACTAGGGTGGCCAACCCAACGGATTGCTCCGCTCTTCATCCATCCCATATTTGACCCCACCCCGACATTTTCCCCTCGCGAAAGGGTTGAGGTAGGAAGCACACGCGC
>JAXQQM020083837.1:97500-115000 GCA_034641835.2 Pinus albicaulis | reverse complement strand
CAGGACAAGCATGGCCAACATTACCGCTCTGCGCTGCAGGAGTGGGGATGGATGTCGACGACCCTACAAATGACTGAGCCCTCTTCGAGCACACCGACAACAACTTCAGTTACCAACCCCACCTTTCACACAATCCAACCCCTCCCCCCACCAAAAGGGGAGGAGGTGAGCGATATAACGGAGCGATTCCAGAAGCCAGACAGCCCACCTCTCCGACCCACGGGAGGACGTGAACAATATAGCGAAGATCCAACATCGACGGAGCCAACGAGCGGCTTGAGGGGGCACGAGAGAGACATAGGCGGCACGCCAGGTTGTCTCGAGGGGGCACGAGAGCGACATAGGCGACCGGCCAGTTGTCTCAAGGAGCCACACAGAGCGACCTCATCCAACTCCGAGAACACAGAGCGGAAGGGCAACTCTTTTCACATATGCCTCCCAGGACAAGCATGGCCAACATTACCGCTCATGCGCTACGGAGTGGGGATGGAGAGAAGATGAATGTCGACGACCCTGCAAATGACCCAAGGCCACTCTTCAGGCACACCCGAACAAGCAACTCAGTTACCAACCCACCTTTCACACGAAAATCCAACCCCTCCACCCACCAAAAGGGGAGGAGGTGAACAATATAGCGAGGAGCCGATTTCACGAAGCCAACGAGACAAAAGCCCACCTCTCCAACCCACCAAAAAGGGAGGAGGTGAACAATATAGTGGAGAGCCAACATCGACGGAGCCAACAAGCGAGCAAGGGGCACGAGAGCGACATAGGCGACCGGCCAGTTGTCTCAAGGAGCCACACAGAGCGACCTCATCCAACTCCGAGAACACAGAGCGGAAGGGCAACTCTTTTCACATATGCCTCCCCGGACAAGCATGGCCAACATTACCGCTCATGCGCTACCGAGTGGGGATGGAGAGAAGATGAATGTCGACGACCCTACAAATGACCCAAGGCCACTCTTCAGGCACACCCGAACAGGCAACCCAGTTACCAACCCACCTTTCACACGAAAATCCAACCCCTCCACCCACCAAAAGGGGAGGAGGTGAACAATATAGCGAGGAGCCGATTTCACGAAGCCAACCAGAGAAAAGCCCACCTCTCCAACACACCAAAAAGGGAGGAGGTGAAAAATATAGAGAAGAGCCAACATCGACGGAGCCAACGAGCGAGCAAGGGGCACGAGAGCGACATAGGCGACCGACCAGTTGTCTCAAGGAGCCACACAGAGCGACCTCATCCAACTCCGAGAACACAGAGCGGAAGGGCAACTCTTTTCACATATGCCTCCCAGGACAAGCATGGCCAACATTACCGCTCATGCGCTACCGAGTGGGGATGGAGAGAAGATGAATGTCGACGACCCTACAAATGACCCCAGGCCACTCTTCAGGCACACCCGAACAAGCAACTCAGTTACCAACCCACCTTTCACACGAAAATCCAACCCCTCCCCCCACCAAAAGGGGAGGAGGTGAACAATATAGCGACGAGCCGATTTCACGAAGCCAACGAGACAAAAGCCCACCTCTCCAACCCACCAAAAAGGGAGGAGGTGAACAATATGGCGAAGAGCCAACATCGACGGAGCCAACGAGCGAGCAAGGGGCACGAGAGCGACATAGGCGACCGGCCAGGTGTCTCAAGGAGCCACACAGAGCGACCTCGTCCACCTCTGAGAACACAGAGCGGAAGGGTAACTCTTTTCACATATGCCTCCCAGGACAAGCATGGCCAACATTACCGCTCATGCGGTACCGAGTGGGGATGGAGAGAAGACGAGAGTCGACGACCCTACAAATGACCCAAGGCCACTCTTCAGGCACACCCGAACAAGCAACTCAGTTACCAACCCACCTTTCACACGAAAATCAAACCCCTCCCCCCACAAGCAAGCAAAAAGGGAGGAGAAGAACAATATAGAGAAGAGCCGACATCGACAGAGCCAACGAGCGACATAGCAAAACGCTGATTTCAACAAAGCAAACGTGCAACCAAGGGGCACGAGAGAGAGTTACCGGAGAGCCGATTTCAACAACGCCAACAGGCGGCCAGTCATCTCAAAGAGCCACACACAACAACCCCATCCAAATGCTAGAAAACAGAGTGGACGGGAGAGATTGTTCAAACATGCCTCCAAGGACAAGCATGGCCAACATGACCGCTCATATGCTACCGAGTGGTGATGGAGAGAAGAAAGTCGACGACCCTACAAATGACCCAAGGCCATTCTTCCGGCACACCGGATAAAATAAACTCAATTAATAACCCACTTACACGAAAAATAATCGACATGACCTTTGACAAAATAGAAGTACCTGACCAAGCCATTTGGCGCTTTCATCAAGCATATTTATATCTTTACCAATTCAGACGAGATTTGATAAACGGTAAACGGGCCGCTTTGAGCCGCAGTAACAAGGCACCGTCACAATCAGCAAACCGACATTTCGCGCTCACTAAACGACCTTAATTTTAATCAAGTTTCACCGTACCATACCAGGACGCCCACCTTAACCATTTATTACGGATAAACGCCGCCGTGGACGCACAAGGTAACCGCGTCATAACCCCGGCAACCGACGGCACCTTCAACAACGACCACCTTAACCAAGAACTCACCAGGCACGCCCACCCGAACGAACGCTTTCACCTTTATGACACCGCTACCACCTTAACCAAGCATATGATGAACGGCAATACATAACTGGCAATATTACCGGGCGCTCGCTAAACCACCTTAATTTTAACCACGCTACCCGAAGACGACATTTCCATTTATCGTTGTTTACCCGCATCCATTCTACATGGGAGAACGGCACCAAGCGTCATGATGCGTAATAAGGTACTCCGGCGTCATAACTTAGCAACTGACACGGGCGCCTTTTGGCAACGACCGACCTGACCATCTGATGTTTTCAAGACGTGTTTTCGCCGTAATTCGAACGGACGCTTATCAGAAGGTGATTAATCTGGAGGTCTTTATCTTATGACGACTTAACGACCAATTTAACGAATACCCTGGCACGCTTAATTTCAACCGACGCTTCACCTTTGCCGCGCGACGACGCCTGCATCAAACGGACGACATGGGATAACCATAATGGTCACCGTGATGCGCGCTGAAGGCACCCGCGGTCACAACTTAGCAACAGGATACCGGGCGCTTTCGCCAACGACCATTTGTTACTTAACGGACGCCGCACCACGCTAATTTTATCCACGCCATCGCGCGACAACCAAACAACAGACGACATTAACGAAAGCCCTCGTTAATGGGTACGCATTTAACGCCATTGATTTTAACGGACGCCACACGTAGAGATTACCACCCACCTGACGTCATACACCAGACGCCCCACCCGAACGGACGCTTTCTCGGTTACGATACCAGACGTCCATCAAAACGACGACATGGGAGCAAACGGTATTCGTCAGCCTGACGCGGTACAAGGCACCTTGCCAATAACTTAGCAAATATGACACGGGCGCTTTGCCAATGATTTTATTTCCGACCCGACCATGCCAGACGGTGAGACGCTTACCTGAACGGATGTATCGCGTTGCAGTTTAACAAAGACCTGACCAGACGGATGCTTCTTTACCCGCAGACGTATCGAATACCTGATTTTAACGGACGCTTACCCGAAAGACGCATCGAACGTCCTGGCCCGAACGGACGATATGCGATAACCAGGCAACCCGGAACGCCTGACGCGGCAACAAGGCACCGTAAGCGGTCACAACTTAAAGAAATTTGATACCGGCGCTTTCGTTGTAACCATTCACCTGCATCTTTAACGGACGCCAGCATTTGCTCGCTTACCCGACCAGACGCTTATCGCGTCAGCATTAAACGAAAGTTTCGCCCCAAGAGCCAATTTAACGACCCTGACCAACGAACGCTTTCGCCACCCCGCATCGCCCATCTTAATGCGACGCTTTACCTGGCGATACCACGCCCATTAAACGGACGACATGATAAACGGGTAAATTTGGTCACCGGATGGTACGAAGGCAATTTTAGCGGGTCACAACCAGCAACATGACACGGCGCTGGCCAACGACCACCTGACATTTAATTCGACGCTTTTCGTGACGACGCCCATCTGGACCAGGATTTTCATCGCCGCATAACCAAACGCATACCCACATTTAACGAAAGCTCCCCACACCCGGTGACGACCGAACGCCCCACCTTTAACTGACGCTCAATACTCGACGCCTTCACTCAAACATTTACCGAGCATCTTGATTTGACCCATTGCCTTTTACTCAAGACGTATCGAACGACTGGATTTTAACGGACGACATGAGCAACGCAAACGGTTACCGGATGTCACAGACAAGGTAACGCCTGACATTTACAGAAGTGCCTATGAGACGCGGCGCGCTTAACGCAAGCAGGAGTTTGGGCGCTGTTGGTAACGAACGGCATCGTTGGCTTAACGTCACGGTAACGGCGTTAGTGTGGAACGAATGCGAGGCGCGGCGGCAGAACGCATACACCCATATTGCTACGTTGCCATACCAACCGTTTTAGACCAGTCAACCGGAATAAACGCCGGTTTGGTCAGCGCGCGTTGGGCGTTACGACCCACGCCACATCAGGGCGAACAAACGAAATACCGTCGCCGCAGCGCTCAACACCCAGGCACGCCATCCATAACGCGGCGGGTGAGCCGCCATAAAGTCGACCCGGCGTTGCCGCTACCAGCGACGGGGCGCGCTTCACGTTACCCAGGGGAAGGCCACGCACGCTGAACTAGGCCATGGAATAATATAACGGTCATATCGTTTTTCATATGGGCGACAAGACGAAGAGTTAATAACCAAGCCATTGGCTTTAGCGCCATACCAACCGGTCGCCTTAAGCCACCAGCCACAACGGTAAACCACGCGACGGCTCACAACGAAACGTTACGTTAAGGAGCCTGCCTGCTTAAGTAGCGACCGACTTCAACCAACGACGACAGCATGGTTAGTTGTGGAGAGCGTAAAATTTATCAACGGATCAACGAACAACAAGGTCCGCAACGACAAGGCGTTTTGTTAACCGCAGAACGGACTCAGTGTCATTAGCAACGATCGCCGCAGCGGTGAGCCGATGCAGAACGCAAGGCACCGAGTTGAACGTACAGGGTGAACAAACAAGACGGCGCCCGGCGGCAGCGACGAGGTGCGTACGGAGGTAATCACGGTAATAAATACGTACCACACCAAAAGAACATGGATACCAAGGGCGGCCATTTAACGGAGGCAACGCGTTGAAAGGTGATTACGATTTCAAGTAGTCGTGACTCACGTCCCACTCGAATCATGGCGTACGGCCAGTTGCTACCTTCGGTACCTTGCGAAATGTGCCCCTAATCAGACAAAACAAACAAGAGGGCAATTTTGATTATTTTGGATAAATCAAGCCACAAATTCGTTTATTTAAGGAAATGAATGCTTTGTGTTTTACTTCAAATGCAAAACACATAAAAAAGTGAAGATCAACACGAAGAAAATCAAAGGCGTAGTTTGAAAACGGAAATGACTAAGGACTGCTGAAGCGAAGCGACGACCTCGCCCATGATGTTGCTAGAGGAAGGTGACGATGGTATCGCAGGGACCGACACGTAGAATAGTTCGATATATATCCGCACCATGATGTATGGCACGCAGGAACCGATATGAAAGTTGTTTGCGTATTTATATCGAAGTACCGATACGGACTTCAAAGGCAAAATAGAATCGTATACTCTCGTTAATTCATCCGTAGAAGATGAATTTAAGATCAAAGAAAGGCTACCGAATTGCGTAGAGAAGAGGGATGCGTGGAGAAGAGGCTTTTCCCGATAAATAGCCTCAAGCCAACAGTATTGGGAGCGAAAGATCGAGGAAGAGCAATATTCTTCGATCTCCTCATGGGTGAAGATGATGATTTGGAAGTTTAGCATGATGAGTTGAATAGACACAACAAGGCCATTTCTACGTTAGCATGCTTAGTTTAAACACTAAGAAGGTATAGAGAGACATGTTGCTCCACTATAGCCGAACCGAAGGATGTTGAAGATGTGGTTGAGAGAAGGAAGAACTTGTAGAACAAGCGGAACCTGAACCAAACACATTCCAAACATTGCAGTTGAACCACCAAGGACGTTGCGATCGTGGAAGATGTCAAGGATGAACTTGATGAACAAAGTGACCGAGGCTGCCATTGCAAGCGGCGATAGTGATGTGATGAGGAGCGATGTGGAAGATGTTTATGAGAAAACTTGATAACTGTTGACCAAGACGGGCGACGTTGCAAGTATCGATGTTGGATGATTTCATGGAGATGATATGACGGAAGAGATGAAGGACGAATCTTCAGACACAAGTTGAATCAGACAAGACACACAAAGTATCAGGCAGCCACATGGAGATGTTGCAAATGTGGCCGTGATCATGGAGGAACTTGATGAGCAAAGGAACTCAGATCGAACACATCAAGACATCGATGAGGATGGAGGATAATCACTTGAGGAACTTCATGGAGATATGACTTTGGCTTCATTGGCGTAAGGAGGATGACCGAATATGGGGATGAGGAAGAAGATGATCTCTTTTTGCCAACACCATGGGTGATCATTCTCGACGATATGATGAGATTGTACATCGATGAAGCCAAGGACAGGACTATGTTATTTTGTTGAGGGGCACCTAGACCCTACACTTGATGGTCCAAATGCCTTGATGGTGAAATGGACATCTTTTGTGATGGAGAGGGGCTGCGCTAGCTGCTGTGAATGGCAAGTGCCCGCATGACCCACACCACTGTGGCAGGGCACGTTGTTGGAGCAGACTTCATGGCTTCAAGCAAGAAGACCCTGGTGGACCTTAGTGTATACCAAGGAAGCACTGTATGACGCAGGGAAGACCGCCTAGGTACTACCGACATGTTGTGACATGATGATGATGAGAGTTGGAGTTGGGTTCACTTGAGAACACATGGGCAGCCAAAGTCATGGACACCACATGGATATTCTTTAGATGGACCGATGGGAGTTGTTCATCATATGTTCGTGGACATTGGTTGGATGAGCAACCCATGAAACATTCATATGTTTCTATGTGGAACTGTGATGGCACCTGCACACACAAGGGCTTACCACCACTTTGGACATGATGAGGCATGGGAGTTCATGGTGAGTTGGCATCTATTGGAGACTTATTATGGCATCTTTGTGGAGTATCCGTCTGCTTGAGGAGCTTCTAGGTCGATGGTTCCGATTTCGTTACCAGGATGCATACCTTGACATATTTATGGGGTGTGTTCGGATAGGAGTCACTGTGATGACAGAAATGGGACACTTTGGAGTTTGATGGAGATGGGCAACAGCGTGATGCCTTTGGTGGCACACACTTCTACATGGGCTTGAGTTCACTTGAATTAGCCACACTTATTACTTGTTTGAGGATGAGCCCGCTGCAAGTAGAGCACATGGGTTAGCATCAAGGACAAGAAGGTGTTGTGATGAGATGGACACACTTCATGACCCAAACATGGCACTTGGATGAGGCCTCTGTTGTCTCCTCGCTTAGGACAATGATGGACTCTAACCATGAGCAGCATTTCATGGAGCGAGATGGGATACCTGACAGCAGGATGTCGTTTTGGGCGTTCGTGACAGATGCTGGGAGGAACATATGTTCTTGTGGAGGAGACGTTCGGCTGGGATTAGCTACCCAACTTGTCACCACGCAAGGATCCAAGCCACATGACGCACTGAGAGACATGACCGAGGCATGCATGCGGTCAAGAGCGTTCACATCCGGACGTTCTCACACAACCGCGTTGGGCAGTTGGGGACATGAACACCTTGAGTGACGCGAGTCATCAACATTTAAGCATTTACGTTGTTACTTGTTATCGGCAATACGGGCAGCAACGACGGTTCGTGCGATGCACACCTGAAGGTCGCGTTACCATTATTCGGCTACGTGAGTTGTGATGACGGCGACGTGAAGGATGATGTTGCTTTATGACCACAACGCTTTGAAGTGGGGAGAATGTAACGCCCCGACACCTGGCAGGCGCGCGTCGGCGGAGAAGACGGGCGCGCCGACCCGGCGTTTGGTGAGCTTGCGCCGCGCAACGTAACCCGGCACGCGGCCGCACGTTGGCGACCCGGCGGCCACGTAGTGTGGAACGAGCCGTGAGGCGTGCAGAGAGCCCATTTAGTTAACGACATCGTTAAGGGCGCTTATACCCACCCGGCGCCCTTAGACGAGTCAACCGAAAGGTAAATCGCGGGTTTGGCCGGGCGCGGCTACGCGCGACCGACGCCACACTTGGTGGGCGAGTCAACGTAGGCGACTCGGCCCACGTAGCGCCCCAACACCCACGAACGACACGTTATGAAGTAGCGTTTATAGCGTTCGCACCCGGGCGCGCGCGCGTCGACGGTGGGCGCCGCACACGCGCGGCCGCCATCATTGGAACCAGGCCACGGAACAATATACCCGGCCGACGTGTTTTTCAGGCGGGGCGGCGGGCGCACGTGCGCAGCCACAACGGGGTCGTTCGGTCGGCCGAGCGCCCTCACACCAACCGGTCGGCTCGCTCGTGTCGAGCGCTCACAACGAAACGACGCGACCGTTCGACACCAAACGTTAGCGTGCGTGCTTCCGGCCGCTTCTGGCGCAAGGCGACCTCGACTCAAATTCAACGACGCACATAAGTATGGCTAGTTGTGGAGAGTGAAATCATCGACCGTATCAACGGGTCGGGGCTGTCAGTCCGTAACGATACATAAGGTGTTTCGACAATCGCAGCAACTAGATTGCGGGGCGTTAGTAGTCAGGCCTGCCGAGCGGTGAGTCAAGGGTGAACGAACACAACCCGAGTTGGAACGAGCGCAAAAGTGAACAAATGACGGGCGCACTGTGGGCACACGAGGTGCTATCGAGGTACTGCTGTAACAAGTGCCACGACTACGACGCGTGTTGCGACACCAAGCGGCCATTTAATCCAGGTGCATCACATATGAGCAGGCGCAGACGATTTTATCAAGCAGTCGGTGACCTGTGCTGACCCCATCAATTCGTGCGATTGTTTGTTGCTACCGTGTAATTTTTATGTAAAAATAAAATTTAATTCGTATAAAAAATAAATGTAGGCACAATTTTATTTTGGATAATAAAATCATTTTTAAACTGTTGGTGTATTTATGAATGAATGCTTGTTTTGTATTTCCGCCCGCAAACATACATAAAAAGTGAAGACTAACACTTAAGAAAAATTGGTAAAGGCGTAATTGAAAACGGAAAATGACTACAATCGTTTAGCTTATACGTACGCACCGCTCATGACAAGCGAGATGAAGTGATGAATAAGGCACCGTGCGGTCACAACCTTTGCGAAACATGACACGGCGCTCGGCTAAAACGGACCCGACCCGACACGAACGGACGCCCTGGCACGGCACGCCCACCCGAACGGACGCCATCGTGCCGCACAACCAAACGACACGACACGAACGGACGCCCTCACACGGCACGACCGAACAATCCGACCCGAACGGACGCCCTCACCCGGCACGCCCACCCGAACGGACGCCCTCACCCGGCGCGACACGGCACGCCCGACCAAACGGACGCACATGGGAGCAAACGGCAAACGGGCCGCCCGGACGTGCACAAGGCACCCGGCCGGTCACAACTTAGCAAATTTGACACGGGCGCCCTCGGGCCAAACGACCCGACCCGACCCGAACGGACGCCCTCGCCCGGCACGCCCACCCGAACGGACGCCATCGTGCCGCACGACCAAACGACCCGACCCGCACGGACGCCCTCACCCGGCACGACCGAACGACCCGACCCGAACGGACGCCCTCACCCGGCACGACCGAACGACCCGACCCGAACGGACGCACATGGGAGCAAACGGCAAACGGGCCGCCCGGATGTGCACAAGGCACCCGGGCGGTCACAACTTAGCAAATTTGACACGGGCGCCCTCGGGCCAAACGACCCGAACGGACGCCCTCGCCCGGCACGCCCACCCGAACGGACGCCATCGTGCCGCACGACCAAACGACACGACACGAACGGACGCCATCGTGCCGCACGACCAAACGACACGACACGAACGGACGCCATCACCCGGCACGACCGAACGACCCGACCCGAACGGACGCCCTCACCCGGCACGCCCACCCGAACGGACGCCCTCACCCGGCGCGACACGGCACGCCCGGCCAAACGGACGCACATGGGAGCAAACGGCAAACGGGCCGCCCGGACGTGCACAAGGCACCCGGGCGGTCACAACTTAGCAAATATGACAGGGGCGCCCTCGGGCCAAACGACCCGACCCGACCCGAACGGACGCCATCGTGCCGCACGACCAAACGACACGACCCGAACGGACGCTTCACTCCGCACGACCGAACGACTCCGACCCGAACGGACGCCTCACCCTCGCACGCCCACTCCGAACGGGACGCCCTCACCCGGCTCGACCATACGAGCCGTACCGAACGGACGCACATGGGAGCAAACGGCAAACGGGTCGCTCGGACGTGCACAAGGCACCCGGGCGGTCACAACTTAGCAAATCTGATACGGGCGCCCTCGGCCCAAACGACCCGACCCGACCCGAACGGACGCCCTCGCCCGGCACGCCCACCCGAACGGACGCCATCGTGCTGCACGACCAAACTACCCGACCCGCACGGACGCCCTCACCCGTCACGACTGAACGACCCGACCCGAACGGACGCCCTCACCCGGCACGACCGAACGACCCGACCCAAACGGACGCACATGGGAGCAAACGGCAAACGGGCCGCCCGGACGTGCACAAGGCACCCGGGCGGTCACAACTTAGCAAATTTGACACGGGCGCCCTCGGGCCAAACGACCCGACCCGACCCGAACGGACGCCCTCGCCTGGCACGCCCACCCGAACGGACGCCCTCACCCGGCACGACCAAACGACCCGACCCGAACGGACGCCCTCACCCGGCACGACCGAACGACCCGAACCGACGCCCTCACCCGGCACGACCAAACGACCCGACCCGAACGGACGCCCTCACCCGGCACGACCGAACGACCCGAACGGACGCCCTCACCCGGCACGACCAAACGACCCGACCGAACGGACGCACATGGGAGCACACGGCAAACGGGCCGCCCGGACGTGCACAAGGCACCCGGGCGGTCACAACTTAGCAAATCTGACACGGGCGCCCTCGGGCCAAACGACCCGACCCGACCCGAACGGACGCCCTCGCCCGGCACGCCCACCCGAACGCACGCCATCGTGCCGCACGACCAAACGACCCGACCCGAACGGACGCCCTCACCCGGCACGACCGAACGACCCGACCCGAACGGACGCCCTCGCCCGGCACGACCGAACGACCCGACCAAACCGACGCACATGGGAGCAAACGGCAAACGGGCCGCCCGGACGTGCACAAGGCACCCGGGCGGTCACAACTTAGCAAATTTGACACGGGCGCCCTCGGGCCAAACGACCCGACCCGACCCGAACGGACGCCCTCACACCCAAGACGACCGAACGACCCGACCCGACCCGAACGGACGCCCTCACACGGCACGACTGAACGACCCGACCCGACCCGAACGGACGCCCACCCGACCCGACCCGAACGGACGCCCTCACCCGGCACGACCAAACGACCCGACCCGAACGGACGCCCACCCGACCCGACCCGACCCGACCCGAACGGACGCCCTCACCCGGCACGCCCGAACGGACGCCCACCCGACCCGACCCGAACGGACGCCCACCCGACCCGACCCGAACGGACGCCCTCACCTGGCACGACCAAACGACCCGAACGGACGCCCACCCGACCCGACCCGAACGGACGCCCTCACCCGGCACGACCAAACGACCCGACCCGAACGGGCGCCCACCCGACCCGACCCGAATGGACGCCCTCACCCGGCACGCCCGAACGGACGCCCACCCGACCCGACCCGAACGGACGCCCACCCGACCCGACCCGAACGGACGCCCTCACCCGGCACGACCAAACGACCCGAACGGACGCCCACCCGACCCGACCCGAACGGACGCCCTCACCCGGCACGACCAAACGACCCGACCCGAACGGTCGCCCACCCGACCCGACCCGAACGGACGCCCTCACCCGGCACGCCCGAACGGACGCCCACCCGACCCGACCCGAACGGACGCCCACCCGACCCGACCCGAACAGACGCCCTCACCCGGCACGCCTCCGAACCTGACGCTCACTCCGCCCACCGAACGGGACGCTCATCTGCAAGACGACCAAACGACCCGACCGCCTGATCCAACCGACGCCCACCCGACCCGACCCGAACGGACGCCCTCACCCGCCACGACCAAACGACCTGACCCGACCCGAACGGACGCCCTCACCCACCACGACCAAACGACCCGACCCGAACGGACGCCCTCACCCGCCACGACCAAACGACCCGACCCGAACGGACGCCCTCACCCGGCACGACCGAACGACCCGACCTGACCCGAACGGACGCACATGGGACCAAACGGCAAACGGGCCGCACGGACGTGCACAAGGCACCCGGGCGGTCACAACTTAGCAAATCTGACACGGGCGCCCTCCGACCAAACGGCCCGGCCCGGACGGACGCCCTCACCCGGTGCCACACGACCCGCCCGACCGAACGAACGCACATGGGAGCAAACGGCAAACGGGTCGCTCGGACGTGCACAAGGCACCCGGGCGGTCACAACTTAGCAAATCTGATACGGGCGCCCTCGGCCCAAACGACTCGACCCGAACGCCTTTGGCCGGGCGCCCTCACTCGACGCGCCCGACCCGACCCGAACGCGTTTGGCTGGGCGAGTCGGGTGACCCAAGACTGGGCGCCTCTGCACGAACTGCACTACAGTGCGGAAGCCATTCCGGGAGCGTCCGGAGTCGGAATTGAGTGTCGTAAATTGCAGAATGTGCGTATTGACGGGCCGCATCTAACCGTGCAGTTGGGAAGCGGATTGGACACACAGGGAGCTCGAGGGATGGTCTAAACTGATTTGTAGTGCCGATTTGAGTGACCCGGCAGCACAGAGCCTTAGAGCTTGGTCAAAAGGCTAACTTGCCTTGCCAAGGAGCAGAAGTGGCTTCTGCTGGATTGGAACTTATTATTTCATATTTATCATTATTAACAGGGAATTGCCCTCCCTTGTATGTATGAGCATACTTGTGGATTGATAATGATGTTTATGTTTATTTCTGCATATCGAGAGAACCTTTGGTTAATAACTAACAAGTGTTGCTAAAGGCGTAGTCTATATACTTGAGTATTTGGAAAAAGAAAAAAGTACGGTAGTGCCGCACCCGTCTATAGCGTGGTTGAAAGACACCGAAGGCATAGGGGCGTGACAACCAGGCACACGGGCGGTCACAACTTATCATTTTCGATACGGCCTCCCTCACACGACCCGACCCGAACGCGTTTCCTTGGGCGCCCTCACACGGCACGACCTGACCCGCCCTAACGAGGGCACAAAGGAGCAAACGGCAATCGGGTCGCACGAACGTGCACAAGGCACAGGGGCGGTCACAACTTAGCATTTTATATACGGCCTCCTTCACACGACCCGACCCGAACACGTTTCCTTGGGCGCCCTCACACGGCACGACCCGACCCGCCCGAACGAAGGCACAAGGGAGCAAACGGAAAACGGGTCGCACGAACGTGCACAAGGCACGCGAGCAGTCACAACTTAGCATTTTTTATACGGCCCCCCTCGCACGGCACGACCCGACCCGACCCGCCCGAACGCGTTTCCTTGGGCGCCCTCACGCGACCCGACCCGACCGAACGCGTTTCCCTGCTCGAAGGTATGCATCCCATAGTGCATCAAAATCAAGACCAGTCTCGATCTCAGTTCCTCAGTGAACCAGATACTGCAAGATCATTGTAGTATGAAGCCTCCAACGAATGAAACTCCATCATGAACTCCCACGCATCATCCTATCCAAAGCGTTGGCAAGCATACTTGTATTGCCCACGAGTGCCACCACAAGTTGTTCTCACCCTGCAAGTCATATGAATGTGCTCGTAGGCTGCTCATCCAACCAATGTCTTGTTGCTCAAAGTGAACAACGTCCATCAGCCCATCTATGAAAGATCTCCATGTAGCACCAACAATCGATCATGCTCAACATATTCCTTCTTGACACTCCTCCATGATGCTCATAAGTGGGCACCCAGTAAGTGCACCTGCATAATGTCTCCACATAATGTCCTGCCATGCCCTCGTGTCAATGTACATGACTTTGGTTTCCCACGTGTCCATCAAGAGTAGACTCGCCTCAACCCTAGTCACCATCATGTGTATAGTGTACAGGTTAAGTGCCCTCGGTCACTTCTACCATCACCATCATGGGTACTCCCTCCTAGGCTTCTCCCCCGCTAAAGGTGCACCAAGAGTTCCTTCTTGGTTGTAAGCCATGAAGAAGTCTACCCAGACAATGTGCCCTACCACCAAGGCAGTCCATGAGTCATGCCGGGCACCTAGCCAGTTTTCATGTGGCTAAGCATGACCCGTATCTATCACAGAGATCATCAAGTTCCACCCTTGTCACGGGAATTTGAACCTACTAGAGCGAGGTCACAAATTTCCCGGTCAAGGCCTACAACAAGAAATGCTCCCCTTGCTTCTCCAATGTACAAGGTTCCATCATAGTCATCCGAGGAAAGGTCCTCCATGGTATTGGAAAAGAAGTCATCTTTCTTTTCCATCCCCCGCATGCGGTCCATTCCCAAATGCTCAATTGAAACACGAGCCATGTCTTTCATGAAGAACTTAAGCGCAGTGTCCTCCGTCCTCATCAATGTCCGCAATGCTTCCGATCCGGGTACCGCTCAGCAAGTTCCTCCTCGATCATCACTACCGTAAATTCTTCATGTGGTTCATCCCCCAACGTTCGAAATGCTTGGTCTGTGTTCAATTTTTCTTACCAGCTCTTCTCGATCACATCCGCATCCTCAATATCCCTTAATCTTATCCATCACCGATGCTTGCGGCGTTTGGCTCCGGGTCCACCGTTCATCAAGTTCGTCCTCGACTTCTACCACATCCGCAACATCCTTGTGAGAATCGTCCACCATCAATGCTTGTAATGTGCTTGGTCCCCGGTCCAACTTGTTCACCGGCCTTTCTTCCTTGACTTCAATCACATCTACGTATCCTTTTGTTCGGCCGCTGGGCAGCCTTTCTGGCGTTGGCCTGGCGTTCATCTTTCTGGGTTCTAGCTGAAGCTTATCAATTAACTTTCGCTCTTCTTCCACCTTGTCCATTTCCTGGCTTGCACTACTTTCTTCGTATGTCTCCTTGCACAATGTATCAATGGTCCGACCGCCTCATCAAAATCCTTTTCCACTTCCTTCGACCTCTTCTTTAATTTCTTTGAAGTTCATTTTCATTGAACAACCCATCCATCAAGCTTCAATACCACCGCAACGCCACAAATTTACCCCCGCTCAATAATAATAATAATAATAAAAGCCACAAAAATGTAGCTCGATACCAACCGGCCACGCCATACTCGTGGGCCCCCAACCGCTCTATAGACTAAAAGTGTACCATCTTATTTTTCTTTTCAACACTAATAAGTAGACTACGCTAACTCAACACTGCTTAATTAATTCTCCAAAGTGTTTCGTTAGAAATAAACAGCAACAAACATCAATATCAAACCACATGAACGCCCATATTCATGAGGCAAATCCTGCGAATAAGTCCGCCCGTATTATGCTCAACATGTACAATCTGCAATAACACACCAAGCTTTCCATAAACCATTTATGCTTCTTGCCAAATGTGCTTGTACCGGGGTTCAGCTTCACGCCCCAACAAAGAAACCAAAGGAACCCCAAAATTTTCGTAACATGCTTCAAGTCCGGCGCGACCTCCGTTCGAGCGCCCGCTCGTCGGGGACGCCCAAGACCGAACGCGTTTCCGCACGCGGGTCACCGGGTCACGGTTCCACACGCCGACCCGACCCGACCCCCGCCGAATTTAATTCCGCGTCAAACATCGATCCGCGCGTCTTCGACCGCGGCACGCTCGTACGAACTCGATCACCGAACGCGCTCGCTCAACATCAAGCTTTCACGTTGTCTTCCGTTAAGGGGAACCCACCTACCTGCTATCAAACATCGTACCGCACGCGCTCATGGAAAGGAACCCGACTCGACCGCGGGTGAACGCGAACGCAGTTTTTTTACCCGACTCGACCCGCACCGTCGCCGGCGCTTTTCGCTCTACCTCGACCGTTCGGCCCTTACATTAGCTCGCTAATTTGGTGGAACCGCGAAGATGTTGATGTCCTTCTTCTTCTTTATCGTTCATCGCACGTCTCCTTTCGCATGTGCCTTTGCCCACACATTGCTTCTATGGTGTGCCTGACCCACAGGCGCCCACCGCAGCCTACATGGAAGTTTTTGGTTACGTACGTGGCATTTCTCTCCTTATCGCTATTGCTACCACGCGCTCGTCGATAAACCTCCAAGCCAACACACGGCTATTTTTTACGCGTTTATGCACGTTTTCGCTCCTAAACGCGTACCGTCACCATGATCACGTTGCATAGTAGCGAACGATGTTTTCGTCCGTCGGCGCGCCCGTTCATAACCTTCCGTCGTGGTTTTCGTCGTTCGTCGTTCGTCCACCGAACGCTTCCAACGCTCTTGCCGGCTGCCCCGCCTGCGTCCATAGGCGGTTTTCCGTCATGCCGATGATAAATTGGACGGTGTCCATTGAGCAGGGACATGAAACCTATATTTCCTGCGCTCAACACTGTCACTATCGTGGCGAGGAAACCCGTCACGCCCTAGACCCCATGATCTTTTCAACCGTGCTATAGACTTCAAAAAAGCGCACTACCGCATTTTCCTTTCGTAATACTCAAGGCGAGACTACGTCTTTAGCAACACCTTGTTAAACTAGTTAATCAAATGCTCTTCAATGTGCGAAACACAGCGAATATCATCACATCCACAGCACGCCTACACATACAAGGGAGGGGCAAACTCCCAGCGATAATGGGTCACTTCGATAATACAAGTCATAAACACGAAACAGAGCAGGTCTAACCAAAGAAGACCCTTTTGTTTTTTGGCAAAGGCAAGTCACTTTTTGTCCAAGCCACAATGCTGACAATCATTAATTAGGCCTAACAACAATCGTTACGTACTCAGACCACTCGGGAACATCCCCGCATAAAATCGCCAAGGCCGCCGTGTCACCTTGCAGCACTGCAATGATTTCTGCACCTCTTCGCGAGCTTCGTTTTCTCCAACCGCCCTCAATGGCGTGGTTAGCTCCGTCCTGGTCAAAACGCACCGTTCAACTTTCGGCATCGACCCGACCACGATGCCTTCTGCATCTACCTCGAATCGAAGTTCGGATCGTAAGTGACGCTCGCCCGATTCGACCAGAGATCGCGATTAAGGAGAAGTTCGC
>JAXQQM020083837.1:90000-92500 GCA_034641835.2 Pinus albicaulis | reverse complement strand
CTTTTCAAAAAGGGTAGAATTGTAAAGAACGATGACGGAGAAGGACTAGGGTGGCCACCCTGGAACTCGCACTTCTTTTCGTCCTTCATGAACATCAAGCCCACTACAACTCCCCCTTTTTTCTTCGTAAAGACAGGGGTCAGAACGAGGAAAGTAAGAAAAACACATGAAATAAAGAGAAACAAAATTGTCCACCCACTCAAAGGAGGAGGCCCAAACAGATAACAAACACTTTACGAGCCCCGCGCCCTCGCAAAAAGGGGGGGGAATCTCAAGGAACGACAATCGAGAAGGACTAGGGTGGCCAACCCAGGAGCTCGCACTGCCTTTCATCCTTTGCAAATGCCAATCCTAACCGATTCACCCTTTTCTCCGTAAAGCTAGGGCCCAAAAGGAGGAAGAGAAAAAAGCAACCCAAAAAGAGAAAAGAAAAAAGAGAACCAAAACATGGCCAAGGCTCAAACACAAAACAGGCTTTCAAGGTGCCCCGTGCCCTCGCAAAAAGGTGAGAACTGCATAGATCGACGACCGAGAAGGACTAGGGCGGCCACCCCAACAGGAACTCACACTGCTTTTTCATCCTTCCTAAAACGTCAAAATCCACGGCAATCCCACCTTTTCTCCGTAAAGCTAGGGGGAACAAAACGAATCACAAGGGGAGGCTCAAACACAGTACAAGATTTTCCAAGCCCTGTGCCTTGGCAAAAAAGGGGGGAACTGCAAGGAACGACGACCGAGAAGGACTAGGGTGGCCAACCCGGGAGCTTGCACTGCTTTTCATCCTTCTCCGACAACGACCCACAACAATTCTCGCTTTTCTCCGTAAAGCTGGGGACCGGAAGGGAAGAAAACGACGACAAGAAAGAAAGAAAAACCAAGCATTACCCACCATAACACTCACGACAAAAATCCAATTTGAGAGAAAGGGGGCCAAATTTCAAGCAACGCTAGCTAGAAAAACAGAGGGCCACCGCCGCGCGAGGGGACGTTGGCTTAACCAAAAAGAAGGAAAACAAGGCACCCAATCAAAAGCATCCCACGTTTTCACACCCTTCCACATACTACATTGCGACGCAACATCCTTTCTATCTACACGACATAACAAGCGGCAATCAAACAACCAAGTAGAGACAAGCCACAACCTAAAATTGACCACTAGAAAAGCCGAGGGCCCCGACGAGACAAGTGCCTAGAGCACGTTACTACTGAGAGGTAAACGACCCCCCAACCCACACAAGGCTTCAGAAAAAAAATGCACTAATAGCAAACCCACCCCGCTATTGCACCCCTCCATGTACAGGACACCCGACAACCTTTCCAGCAAAAAATTCAAGGGGGCCCAAACAACCGAAACTCCAAAGAGGAGTTATCGCAGGCTGACACTCAATGCTGGATAAAGCCCAGGGCTAAAAATACGCCGACGATGCAACGTCACACCCTAAAAAGAGGGAAGCCCCCAAAGCGCACACCACAACGCTATTGCAACAATCGACACATCCAAGAAATGACCAAGTCGCGCAAAAAAACCCACAATCCAAATGGTGAGGACTAGGACATAACTTGCTTCCTACTTTTCCTTGGAAGGGGGGAGTGGCTCAAGAAAGGATGAGGAATTCCCCCAACACCAAAGGGGGATGAGAAAATAATGCTACCTCGTGCCCATTGACGAGGAAACTTGCAATTTTGATGGAGCTCGAACCAAGGGAGGGCTATTTCATTACCTAGACCCAACCCTTCCGCGAGGGCATGTCAAGGAACAGTCGAGAGGACTAGGGTGGCCAGCCCAACAGATTGCTCCACTCTTCATCCATCCCATATTTGACCCCACCCCGACATTTTCCCCTCGCGAAAGGGTTGAGGTAGGAAGCGCACGCGCAACCACTCCCTTGACCCAACCACCAACAAAAAGGCTCGCCCAAGCAAACACATAAGCCACCGCCGCCGCCTTTTGGAGAGAACCAACTATGGAGGCCCACATCTTCCAACGAACAAAGGACCGAGCACCGCCGCTACGAACGAGTCTGAATTTTTCCATCGTGTTTCCCAAGCACCTCGACTGCAGCAACCATGCCCCGCCGAACGGACCATTGGAGAGGGGGCTCCCAAGCAACGAGCTTCCGAACCCCATACAAAAAACACATTAGGGGAAATAATAAAAAAGGTTGGGACAAGCACAAGCATTGCTTGCAAGTACACGAAACAACAAGCGTGAACTCAAGATAGGAAACTAAAAATGTTACGAGTATCTTTCGCAAGAGGCACCACCCCGACAAAGCATCAAACCCGCTCACCTAGAGACACACCACACCTTCCTAGATTACATACAATCGAAACCCACACACAACCCAAACGAAAAAACAAAACCCTGCTATCAATGATCCTACCGCAGGTTCACCTACGGTAACCTTGTTACGACTTCTCCTTCCTCTAAATGATAAGGTTCAATGAACTTCTCACGACGTTGACAGCGGCGAACCACCATCGTCGATGCAATCCGAAC
>JAXQQM020083837.1:57500-85000 GCA_034641835.2 Pinus albicaulis | reverse complement strand
TCCCCCCACAAGCAAGCAAAAAGGGAGGAGAAGAACAATATAGAGAAGAGCCGACATCGACGGAGCCAATGAGCGACATAGCAAAACGCTGATTTCAACAAAGAAAACGTGCAACCAAGGGGCACGAGAGAGAGTTACCGGAGAGCCGATTTCAACAACGCCAACAGGCGGCCAGTCATCTCAAAGAGCCACACACAACAACCCCATCCAAATGCTAGAAAATAGAGTGGACGGGAGAGATTGTTCAAACATGCCTCCAAGGACAAGCATGGCCAACATTACCGCTCATATGCTACCGAGTGGTGATGGAGAGAAGAAATTCGACGACCCTACAAATGACCCAAGGCCATTCTTCAGGCACAATCGAGCAAAACAACTCAATTACCAACCCACCTTTCACACGAAAAGAAAATGTGATAAGCGCACCCTCAGAAAAAACAGGGCGACCCGAACACCCCCGTCCGTGCGCCGCCCCGAACGGATGCACATGGGAGCAAACGGAAAACAGGCCGCACGGACGTGCACAAGGCACCCTCGTGGTCACAACTTAGCAAATATGGCACGGGTGCCCTCGGGCCAAATGACCCGACCCAAACGGACGACCTCACCCGGCACGACCAAACGACCCGACCCGAACGAACGCCTTCACTGAGGGCGACACGGTGCGCCCACCCGAATGGACGCACATGGAAAATGGCAAACGGGCCGCCCGAACGTGCACAAGGCACCCGAGCGGTCACAACTTAGCAAATCTGACATGGGTGCCCTCGGGCCAAACGACTCGACCTGAACAGACGCCCTCACCCGGCACGCCCACCCGAACGAACGCCATCACCTGGCGCAACACGGCATGCCCGACCCGAACGGACGCACATGGGAGCAAATGGCAAACGGACCGCCCAGACGTGCACAAGGCACCTCGGCGGTCACAATTTAGCAAATCTGACACGAGCGCCCTCGGGCCAAACGACTCGACCTGAACGGACGCCCTCACCCAGAACGACATGGCACGCCCACCCGAATGGTCGCTCATGGGAGCAAATGGCAAATGGGCCACCCAGACGTGCACAAGGCACCTGGATGGTCAAGACTTAGCGAATCTGACACGGGCGCCCTCGGGCCAAACGACCCGACCCGAACGGAGGACCTCACCCGGCACGCCCACCAGAACGGACGCCCTCACCCGGCACGACACGACGCGCCCACCCGAACGGACGCACATGGGAGCAAATGGAAAACGGGCTGCCCAGACGTGCACAAAGCACCCGGGCGGTCACAACTTTGCAAATATGACACGGGCACCCTCGAGCCAAACCACCCGACCCGAACGGACGCCCTCACCCGGCACGACACGGCGCGCCCACCCGAACGAACGCACATGGGAGCAAACAGAAAACGGGCCGCCCGGATGTGCAGAAGGCACCCGGGCGGTCACAACTTAGCAAATCTGACACAGGCGCCCTCGGGCCAAACCACCCGACCTGAACGAACGACCTCACCCGGCACGACCAAACGACTCGACCCGAACGGATGCCCTCACCCGGCACGACACGGCGCGCCCATCCAAACGGATGCACATGGGAGCAAACGGCACACGGGCCGCCCGGACGTGCACAAGGCACCCGTGCGGTCACAACTTAGCAAATCTGACATGGTCGCCCTCAGGCCAAACGACCCGACCCGACCCGAACGGTCACCCTCGCCCGGCACGCCCACCCGAACGGACGCCCTCACCTGGCACGCCCACCCGAACGGACGCCCTCACCCGGCGCGACACGACACGCCCGACCAAACGGACGCACATGGGAGCAAACGACAAACGGCCCGCCCGGACGTGCACAAGGCACCCGGGCGGTCACAACTTAGAAAATCTGACACGGGTGCCCTCGGGCCAAACGACCCGACCTGACCCAAACGGATGCCCTCACCCGGCACACCCACCTGAATGGACGCCATCGTGCCGCATGACCAAACGACCCCAACGGACGCCCTCACCCGGCACGACCAAACGACCCGACCCGAACGGACGCCCTCACCCGGCACGACCAAACGACCTGACCCGAACGGACGCACATGGGACCAAACGGCAAACGGGTTGCTCGGACATGCACAAGCCACCTCGGCGGTCCCAACTTAGCAAATCTAACACGGGCACCCTCGGGCCAAACAACCCGACCAGACCCGAACAGATGCCCTCACCCTGCATGACCAAACAACCCGACCCGAATGGACGCCCTCACCCGGCACGACCGAACAACCCGACCCGAACGGATGCCCTCACCCGGCACGACCGAACGACCCGACCCGCACGAACGCCCCCACCCGGCATGACCAAACGACCTGGCCCGAACGAACGCCCTCACTCGGCACGACACGGCACGCCCGACCAAACGGACGCACATGGGAGCAAACGGCAAACGAGCCGCCCGAACGTGCACAAGGCACCCAGGCGGTCACAACTTAGCAAATCAGACATGAGCGCCCTCGGGCCAAACAGCCAGACCCGACCCGAATGGATGCCCTCACCCGGCACGCCCACCCGAACGGACGCCATCGTGCCGCACGACCAAACGACCCGAACGGACTCCCTCACCTGGCACGACCAAACGACCCGACCCGAACGGACGCCCTCACCCAGCACGACCAAACGACCCGACCCGAACGGACGCACATGGGAACAAATAGCAAACGGGCCGCCCGGACGTGCACAAGGCACCCGGGAGGTCACAACTTAGCAAATCTTACACGGGCGCCCTCGGGCCAAACGACCCGACCAGACCCGAACGGACGCCCTCACCCTGCACGACCGAACGGACGCCCTCACCCGGCACGACCGAACGACCCGACCCGAACGGACACCCTCACCCGGCACGACCGAACGACCCAACCCACACGAACGCCCTCACCAGGCACGACCGAACGACCCGACCCGAACGAACGCCCTCACCCGGCACGACCAAACGACCCGACCCGACTCGAACGGACGCCCTCACCCGGCAAACGGGCTGCCCAAACGTGTACAAGGCACCCAGGCGGTCATGACTTAGCAAATCTGACACGGCCGCCCTCGGGCCAAACGACTCGACCCGACTCGAACGGACGCCCTCACCCGGCACGACAGAACGACCCGACCCAAACGGACGCCCTCATCCAGCACGACCAAACGACCCGACCAAACGGGCCGCCCGGACGTGCACAAGGCACCCGGGCGGTCTCGACTTAGCAAATCTAACACGGGCGCCCTCAGCCCAAACGACCCGACCCGACCCGAACGGACGCCCTCACCCGGAACGACAGAACGACCCGACCCGAACGGATGCCCTCACTCGGCACGACCAAATGACCCGACCCGAACGGACGCAGATGGGAGCAAACGGCAAACGGGTAGCCCGGACGTGCACAAGGCACCCGGGCGGTCACAACTTAGAAAATATGACACGGGCACCCTCGGGCCAATCGACCCGACCCGACCCGAACGGACGCCCTCACCTGGCATGTCCACCCGAACGGACGCCCTCGGGCCAAATGACCCGACCCGACCTGAACGGACACCCTCACCCAGCACGACTGAACGACCCGACCCGAACGGACGCCCTCACTCGGCACGACCAAACGACCCGACCAAACGGACGCACATGGGAGCAAATGGCAAACGGGCCGCCCGGACGTGCACAAGGCACCCGGGCGGTCACAACTTAGCAAATCTAACATGGGCGCCCTCGGGCCAAACGACCCGACCCGACCCGAATGGATGCCCTCACCCGACACGCCCACTCGAATAGACGCCTTCAAGCCAAACGACCCGACCCGACTCAAACGGATGCCCTCACCCGACATGACCAAACGACCCGACCCAAACGGATGCCCTCACCCGGCGCACCCTACCAAACGGACGCACATGGGAGAAAACGGCAAACGGGCCGCCCGTACGTCCACAAGGCACCCGGGCGGTCACAACTTAGCAAATATGACACGGGCGCCCTCGGGCCAAATGACCCGACCCGACCTGAACGGACGCCCTCACCCGACACGCCCACCCGAACGGACGCCCTCGGGCCAAACGACCCGACCCGACCCGAACGGACGCCCTCACCCGGCACGACCAAACGACCCGACCCGACCCGAACAGACGCCCTCACCTGGCATGCCCACCCGAACGGACGCCCTCGGGCCAAACGACCCGACCCGACCTAAACGGACGCCCTCACCTGGCACGACCAAACGACCCGACCCGACCCGACTCGAACGGACGCCCTCACCCGGCACGCCCACCCGACCCGGCCCGAACGGACGCCCTCACCCAGCACGCCCACCTGAACGGACGCCTTCGGGCCAAACGACCCGACCCGACCCGAACGGACGCCCTCACCCGGCACGACCAAACGACCCGACCCGAACGAACGCCCTCACCCGGCACGACCAAACGACCCGACCCGACCCGAACGGACGCCCTCACCCGGCACGACCAAACGACCCGACCCGAACAGACGCCCTTGGGTGAAATGACCCGGCCCGACCCGAACGAACGCCCTTGGGCCAAACGACCCGACCCGACCCGAATGGACGCCCTCACCCGGCACAGCCAAACGACCCGACCCGAACGGACGCCCTCACCCAGCACGACCAAACGACCTGACCAAACGGATGCACATGGGAGCAAACGGCAAACGGGACACCCGGACGTGCACCAGGCACCCGGGCGGTCACAACTTAACAAATCTGACACGGGCGCCCTCCGACCAAACGGCCCGACCCGAACGGACGCCCTCACCCGGTGCCACACGGCCCGCCCGACCGAACGGATGCACATGGGAGAAAAGGGGAAATGGGTCACTCAGACGTGCAAAAGGCACCCGGGCGGTCACAACTTAGCAAATCTGATACGGGCGCCCTCGGCCCAAACGACCCGACCCGAACGCGTTCGGCCGGGCGCCCGCACCCGGCGTGACAGGGCGCGCCCGACCCGACCCGAACGCGTTTGGCCCAGCACCCTAGCTCGGCGTGCCCGACCTGACTCGAACAACTTTGGCCGGGCGCCCTCACCCGGCGCGCCCGACCCGACCCGAACGCGTTTGGCTGGGCGAGTCGGGTGACCCACGACTGGGCACCTCTTCACGAACTGTACAACAGTGCTGAAGCCATTCCGGGAGTGTCCGAAGTCGGAATTGAGTGCCGTAAATTGCAAAATGTGCGTATTGACGGGCCGCATCTAACCGTACAGTTGGGAAGTAGATTGGACACAGAGGGAGCTCGAGGGACAGTCTAAACTGATTTGCAGTGCCGATTTGAGTGACCCGACAGCACTTGGGCAGTTTTGTGCAGGATATTGCCAAGGTGAATTCTGATGATTGTAAATGATTTCTGTAGGCTAGTTTGATGGTTCACAAGCCTTAGAGCTTGGTCAAAAGGCTAACTTGCCTTGCCAAGGAGCAAAAGTGGCTTCTGCTGAATTGGAACTTATTATTTCATATTTATGAAACGTATTATCGGTCGGACTCATTATTAACAGGGAATTGCCCCTCCCTTTTATGTATGAGCATACTTGTGGATTGATAATGATGTTTATGTTTATTTCTGCATATCGAGAGAACCTTTGGTTAATAACTAACAAGTGTTGCTAAAGGCGTAGTTTATATACTTGAGTATTTGGAAAAAGAAAAAAGTACGGTAGTGCTGCACCCATCTATAGCGTGGTTGAAAGACACTGAAGGTATAGGGGCATGACAACTAGGCACACGGGCGGTCACAACTTAGCATTTTCAATACGGCCTCCCTCACACGACCCGACCCGAACGCGTTTCCTTGGGCGCCCTCACACGGCACGACCTGACCCGCCCTAATGAAGGCAGAAAGGAGCAAACGGCAATCCAGTCGCACGAACGTGCACAAGGCATAGGGGCGGTCACAAATTAGCATTTTTTATATGGCCTCCCTCACACGACCCGACCCGAACACGTTTCCTTGGCGCCCTCACACGGCACAACCCGACCCGCCCGAACGAAGGCACAAGGGAGCAAACGGAAAACGGGTCGCACGAACAAGCAAAAGGCACACGAGCAGTCACAAATCATCATTTTTTATACGCCCCCCCTCACACGGCACGACCCAACCCGACCCGCCCGAACGAAGGCACAAGGGAGCAAATCGGAAACTAGCCGCGCGAACGTGCACACAGCACGCGGGCGGTCACAACTTAGAATTTTTTATACGGCCGCCCTCACACGACCCGACCCGAACGTGTTTCCTTGGGCGCCCTCATGCGGACCCGACCCGACCGAACGCGTTTCCCTGCTCGAAGGTATGCATCCCATAGTGCATCAAAATCGAGACCAGTCTCGATCTTAGTTCCTCAGTGAACCAGATACTGCAAGATCATTGTAGTATGGAGGCTCCAATGAATGAAACTCCATCATGAACTCCCACGCATCATCCTATCCAAAGCGTTGGCAAGCATACTTGTATTGCCCACAAGTGCCACCACAAGTTGTTCTCACCCTGCAAGTCATATGAATGTGCTCGTAGGCTGCTCATCCAACCAATGTCTTGTCGCTCAAAGTGAACAACGTCCATCAACCCATCTATAAGAGATCTTCATGTAGCACCAACAATCGATCATGCTCAACATATTCCTTCTTGACACTCCTCCATGATGCTCATAAGTGGGCACCCAGTAAGTGCACCTGCATAATGTCTCCACATAATGTCCTGCCATGCCCTCGTGTCAATGTACATGACTTTGGTTGCCCACGTGTCCATCAAGAGTAGACTCGCCTCAACCCTAGTCACCATCATGTGTATAGTGTATAGGTTAAGTGCCCTCGGTCACTTCTACCATCATCATCATGGGTACTTCCTCCAAGGCTTCTCCCCCACTAAAGGTGGACCAAGAGTTCCTTGTTGGTTGTAAGCCATGAAGAAGTCTACCCAGACAATGTGCCCTACCACCAAGGTAGTCCATGAGTCATGCCGGGCACCTAGCCGGTTTCCATGTGGCTAAGCATGACCCGTCTCTATCATAGAGATCATCAAGTTCCACCCTTGTCACGGGAATTTGAACCTACTAGAGCAAGGTCACAAATTTCCCTATCAAGGCCTACAACAAAAAATGCTCCCCTTGATTCCCCAATGTACAAGGTTCCATCATAGTCATCCGAGGAAAGGTCCTCCATGGTACTGGAAAAGAAGTCATTTTATTTCCCATCCCTGCATACGGTCCATCTCCCAGATGCTCAATTGAAACACGAGCCATGTATTCATGAAGAATCTCTAAGCGAGTGTCCTCTGTCCTCATCAATGTCTGCAATGCTTCCGATCCTGGTACCGCCTGCTCATAAAGTTCCTCCTCGATCAGTGTCACTTCTGCAACATTTTCATGTGGTTCATCCCCCAATGCCTGCAATGTGCTTGGTCCAGGTTCAACTTGTTCCAGGATTTCTTCCTCGATCATATCCGCATCCTCAACATCCTCCCCAGAATCATCCATCACCGATGCTTGCGATGTGCTTGGCCCTGGTCCAACCTGTTCATCAAGTTCGTCCTCGACTTCTACCACATCTGCAACATCCTTTTGAGAATCGTCCACCATCAATTCTTGTAATGTGCTTGGTCCTGGTCCAACTTGTTCATCAACTTCTTCCTTGACTTCAATCACATCTACAACATCCTTTTGTTCGCCCACAGTGGGCTTCATGCCACGATGCTTCATCTTTCCAAGGTCTCTAAGCTTGAGAAGCTTATCAAGTAACTTCCTTCGCTCTTCTTCCACCTTGTCCATTTCTGCTCGGAGAATTATCACTTTCTTCATAAGTCAAAACATTTCATATTTTCTCATGCCAGATGTCCTCCTCTTGCACAATGTATCAATGGTCCGACTCGCCTCATCAAACTCCTTTTCCACTTCGTTCGACTTCTCTTTAATTTCTTTGAAGTTCATTTCCAATGAAACAAACTCATCCATCAAGCTTCAATACCACCTGCAACGCTGCAACGGTATCCCTGCTCAATAATAATAATAAAAAAGCCACAAAAATGTAGCTCTGATACCAACTGTCATGCCCTTATACCTGTGGTAGTCTCCCAACCGCTCTATAGACGAGTGCGGCACTACCTTATTTTTCTCTTTTCAAATACTCAATAAGTAGACTACGCCTAACTCAACACTTGTTTAATTAATATTCCAAAGTGCTCCTGTGTGGAAATAAAGTAGCAATCAACATCAATATCAAACCACATGAACGCCCATACATTCAAGGGAGGGAAAAATCCAGTTAATAAGTCTGCCCAGTATTATGCTTCAATAAATATGTACAATCTGCAATAACTATACAACCAAGCCTCCATAAACCATTTATGCTTCTTGCCAAATGTGCTTGTACCTGGGTCTAGCCTTAACAGCTTCCCAACAGTGCAAAAAATCCAAAGGAGCCCCAAAATTCACTTTCAGAACATGTTTATGAAGTCTGCGCGAATTCTGGTTCGAGTGGGTCACTCGAGTCACAGACGCCCTCAGTACCCTGAACGTGTTTCCGCACGCAGGTCACCGGGGTCACGGTCTACACATGTTTCCTGAACGCGTTCGACCTGACCCGACCCTACTGAATGAACTCCGCGCCTTCAAACGTTGTTTCGCGCGTCCGGAATGCGGGCGCGCTGAACGAACCCGACTCGACCTGAACGCACCCGCCCTGAACACTGTTCTCCACGCATCCTGCGGAAGGAACCCAACTTGACCATGCACTAAACACTGCACCGCACGCACCCTGCAGAAGGAACCCTACTCGACCTGCAGGTGAACGCCGAACGGGTTTTTACCCGACTCGACCTAGACTCCATTTCACTGCTGCGGTTTCGCCCTCCACGCTCGACCTTCACTCTGGCTCAAGCATTAGCTTGCCAATGGTGGAATCAACAAGATGCTGATGTCCTTCTTTCTTTCCTTTATCGTCCATCGCACGTCCTCCTTTCGTATGTGCCTTTGCCCACACATTGCTTCCATGGGTGGGGCTTGACCCATATAAGGCCGACCCAGTAAACGCCCATAAAGCCTTGGTTACAACGTGGCATTTCCTCCTTAACGTTGGCTTGCCACCACGGTCAGCCTATAAAACCTCCAAGCCAACACACGACCATTTTTGGACGCGTTTATGCACGTCGCTCCTAAACGTCGCACGGTCACCATGATAACGTTGCATAGTAGCCGAACGATGTTTTCGTCCGTCGGTGCGCCCGTCTAACCTTTCATCGTGGTTTTCGTCGTTCGTCGCATGTCCACCGAACGCTTCCAATGCCTTCCGTCGTCGTCCTCAGCTTGTGGGTCTTACAGGGGCGATTTCCGTCGCGGCGGGTGTATAATTGGATGGTGTCCATTGAGCAAGGACATGGAAACCTTACATTTCGCACAATTGGGCGACTGTCGTCACGGCGGGGTGAGGAAACCTGTCACGCCCCTAGACCTTCGGTGACCTTTCAACCGTGCTATAGACGGGGTGCGGCACTACCGTACTTCTCCTTTTCGTAATACTCAAGCATGTAGACTACGCCTTTAGCAACACTTGTTAAATTAGTTAATCAAATGTTCTTTCAATGTGCGGAAAACATGAACATCATCATCACATCCACAGTGTACGCCCATACATACGAGGGAGGGGCAACTCCCAGTTAATAATGGGTCTGCCCGATAATATGTTTCATAAATACGAAATAGAGTATAAGTTCAAATCCAGCAAAAGACCCCCTTTGCTCTTTGGCAAGGCAAGTCACTTTTTGTCCAAGCTTACAATGCTTGACAATCATTAACTAGCCCACAACAATCGTTTACAGCACTAGAATTCACCTCGGGAATATCCTGCATAAAACTGCCCAAGTGCTGCCGTGTCACTCGGGTCGGCACTGCAAATGATTTCAGACCTCCCCGCGAGCTCTCCATCTCTCCAATCCGCTCCCCCAGCTATGTGGTTAGCTCCGTCCCATCAAAATGCACCTGCTTCAACTTTCGGCACTCAATTCCGACTCACGATGCCTTCAGAACGACCTCTGAATTGAAGCTCGGATCGTGCGGACGCCCTCCCTGACCCGACCTTGCACTGCGGAATCCCTGCGGAGAAGTTCCGCATGCCCTGCACGTCTATCACACGACTTTACCCGTGCGCTGCCCGAATCGACCCGTCCTGCGGTGCGGATGCCCCGCGGAGGAATTCCGCACGCCCTGCACGTCAACAACCTGGCTCGACCCACGCTCGCCCTGCGTTCACCGCCGCCGTGCTTCCTTCACCAAAGAGCTGTTGGCTTAGCTCATGGTGCTCCAATGCACTCGCACTTAGATGCTTGCTTGATCATTGTTTGGATGACTTCTTCGTCATCCGCACGCCGTATTAATACGCGTATCATGTGCATGTCGTGGGTCACTCGGTCGACCAGAGACGACCCCCATCGTTCAGTTGTCCGCCCACTCGTGTAGCGTCGGCCGCTCAACTCGTGCGTCAGTTCTATGACTCCGGCTACACTGTGAAGTTTCACCTGTAACGTCAATTTTTCCAATGCCACCGCCGGCTATGTGCGACGCGCCCGTGCCGCTCGCCGCCACAAACCCGCGCCCGTGCGGCTGCTCGCTCATAACGTCGCACGGCACCCGAACACCTGACGGGCGCACCCGTTACCACGAACGCGCCTCATGAATTCTTGGGGCCTTAAAAAACCCAACCTTCCCCGCATTTGGATGGATTCCACCGCGACAAGGCGTGGAAACCCCAAGTTCCGGAGATGGACGAGGGGAGCGGTTTCCGTCGCGCCGCGAAATGGGAGCCCCAAGTTCGCCAGGCTTGGGCGGTTCTTCGCCGTGCCACACGATGGAAACCATGAGTTCCGTAAACTTGGGCGATTACGGTCGTACCACGACATGGAAACCCAATTTCCCCTCACCAGGGGCGTGGTTTTCGTCGGGGCGGGAGATGGAAACCGCAAGGTTCCCAGAACTAGGCGGTTTCCCTTGTGCCACGAAACAGAAGCCCCAAAGTTCCGCAGGCTTGGGCGGTTCTCCGTCGTGTCGCGACATGGAAACCCGAGCTCCCCACACTGAGGCCACAGTTTCTATCATGGCGGGAAGTGGAAATCCCCGAGTTTCTCGGAATTGGGTGGTATCCGTCGTGCCGCAAAAAATGGGAACCCCCGGGCTCCGCGGGAGGTTTCCGTCACGCCGTGACATGGAAACTCAAAGTTCCCCATACTTGGGCGGCGGTTTCTATCACGCTGCGGCATGGAACCCCCAAGTACCCCGTGCTGGGGTTGCGGTTTCCATCGCGGCGGGACATGGGAACCCCAGGTTTCCCAGACTTGGGGAAATTTTCTGGCGTGCCACGAAATGGAAACCCCGAGTTTCTCCAAACTGGGGCGGTTGTCCGTCATGTGGAGAAATGGAAGCGGGTTTGTATGCGCCGCGACATGGAAAACCCGAGTTTCGAGTTCCCGCAGGCTTGGATCCGCGGTGATCATCGGTTTCGAAACACCACCAGCTCCCTAGACTCCTAAGATGGTTTCCATCGTCATGGAAACCCCAAGTTTCCCCTGTGGCGTAAAAAACATGGAAACCCGCGGTTTTCGTCGGGGGGCGGGACATGGAAACCCCAAGTTTCCCGGGCTTGGGCGCGGCCCTCCGCCTTGTGCCATGAAATGGAAACCCCAATTTCCCTAGCGTGTTTCCCTCGGGGGCGCGGGAGGACGCGGAAGCCCCAAGTTCCACAGGCCTGGGTTGGTTCTACGCCATGCCGCGACATGGAAATTTGGGGTTTCCATGCCACCGACCACAAGTTCCACAGACTGGTGACCCCTCTCGCAGCGACAGCATGGAAACCCCAAATTTCCCGCCCCCAAGAAAGAAATGCATTTTTGAAGATGCGAACAAAAGAGACGACGTTTGAATGAAAAGGACCGAAGGTGCAATGGGGATAGTCGTCCGAATTTTGAGTAAAGTGACAAGAGCGAAGCTCCGAATCGAGGCGACCAAGGGCTAAATCTTAGTGGATCATGGCAGCAAGGCCACTCTGCCACTTACAATACCCCGTCGTGTATTTAAGTTGTCTGCAAAGGATTCTTCTCAATGATCGTTTGAAATTGAACTTCAAAGCTGCCCCGACCGAGATGCTTCACGATCACGGTTTGCAAATGACACGGGCCCCTGGGGGCGACAAAGAGATGCCCCTACTGCGGGTTGAGATACAGTCAAAGAGTAACATGCACCGCTTCTAGCATGGATTCTGACTTAGAAGCATTTAATCATAATCCGACACACAGTAGCTTCGCGCCACTGGCTTTTCAACCAAGCGCGATGACCAATTGTGTGAATCAACGATTCCTCTCATACTAAGTTGAATTACTATTGCGGTGTGGTTCATCAGTAGGGTAAAACTAACCTGTCTCACGATGGTCTAAACCTGTTCGAGGTCATGCTGGGAGCTAAATCTCGCCCTACCCAATGGGAGGACAAGAGAGAGCAAAGCAAGTTCCAGGGATGCCACACAGAGCCCGCATCGGCTAACGCCGACTACCCAACCAAGGGGACAAGATCACTGCTTGCCGACGCACACCACGAAACATCGCCTGCCACATTTCAGCCAACCACACCGCATTGGGCACGGACGACCACCTCCACTGCTCCCTACCATATTGCAAGGAGCGCATTTGATTAGGATGCGACGCCCAGACAGACGTGCCCTCGACCGAAGCCTCAGGCGCAAATTGCGTTCAAAAACTCGATGATTCACGGGATTCTACAATTCACACTAAGTATCACATTTTTCTACGTTCTTCATCATAACAAGAGCTGAGACATGCACAAGGCACCCGGGCGGTCACAACTTAGCAAATCTGACACGGGCGCCCTCCGGCCAAATGACCCGACCCGACCCGAACGGATGCCCTCACCCTGCACGGCCACCCGAACGGACGCCTTCGGGCCAAATGACCCGACCCGACCCGAACGGACGCCCTCACCCGGCACGACCAAATGACCCGACCCGACCCGAACAGACGCCCTCACCCGGCACGACCAAACGACCCGACCCGAACGGACGCCCTCACCCGGCGCGCCTGACCAAACGGACACACATGGGAGCAAACGGAAAACGGGCCGCCCGGACGTGCACAAGCCACTCGGGCGGTCACAACTTAGCAAATCTGACACGGGTGCCCTCGGGCCAAATGACCTGACCCGACCCGAATGGACGCCCTCACTAGGCACGTCCACCCGAACGGACGCCCTCAGGCCAAACGACCCGACCCGACCCGAACGGACGCCCTCACCCGGCACGACCAAACGACCCGACCCGACCCGAACGGACGCCCTCACCTGGCACGACCAAACAACCCGACCCGACCCGAATGGACGCCCTCACCCGGCACGCCCACCCGAATGGACGCCCTCGGGCCAAAAGACGCGACCCGACCCGAACGGACGCCCTCACCTGGCACGCCCACCCGAACGGACGCCTTCGGGCCAAACGCCCCGACCCGACCTGAACGGACACCCTCACTCGGCACAACCAAACGACTCGACCTAACCTGAACGAACGCTCTCACCCGGCACGACCAAATGACCCGACCCGACCCGAACGGACGCCCTAACCCGGCACGACCAAACGACCCGACCCGAACAGACGCCCTCACCCAGCACGACCAAACGACCCGACCAAACGGACGCACATGGGAGAAAATGGCAAACGGGACTCCCGGACGTGCATAAGGCACCCGGGTGGTCACAACTTAGCAAATCTGATACGGGCACCCTCGGCCCAAACGACCCGACCCGAACGCGTTTGGTTGGGTGCCCTCACCCGGCGCGACAGGGCGCGCCCGACCCGACCCGAAAGCGTTTGGCCCGACACCCTCACCCGGCACGCCCGACCCGACCCAAACGTGTTTGGCCCAGCACCCTCACCCGGCGCGCTCGACCCGACCCGAACGCCTTTGGCCGGGTGCCCTCACCCGGCGCGCCCGACCCGACCCGAACGCGTTTGGCTGGGCGAGTCGGGTGACCCACGACTGGGTGCCTCTACACGAACTACACGACAGTGCGGAAGCCATTCCGGGAGCGTCCAGAGTCGGAATTGAGTGCCGTAAATTGAAAAATGTGAATATTGACGGGCCGCATCTAACTGTATAGTTGGGAAGTGGATTGGACACACAGGGAGCTCGAGGGATGGTCTAAACTGATTTGAAGTGCCGGTTTGAGTGACCCAGCAGCACTTGGGCAGTTTTGTGCAGGATATTCCCAAGGTGAATTCTGATGATTGTAAATGATTTGTGTAGGCTAGTTTGATGGTTCACAAGCCTTAGAGCTTGGTCAAAAGGCTAACTTTCCTTGCCAAGGAGCAGAAGTGGCTTCTGCTGGATTGGAACTTATTATTTCATATTTATGAAACGTATTATTGTTCGGACTCATTATTAACAGGGAATTGCCCCTCCCTTTTATGTATGAGCATACTTGTGGATTTATAATGATGTTTATGTTTATTTTTGCATATCGAGAGAACCTTTGGTTAATAACTAACAAGTGTTGCTAAAGGTGTAGTCTATATACTTGAGTATTTGGAAAAAGAAAAAAGTACGGTAGTGCCGCACCCGTCTATAGCGTGGTTGAAAGACACCGAAGGTATAGAGGCGTGACAACTAGGCACATGGGCGGTCACAACTTAGCATTTTCGATACGGCCTCCCTCACACGACCTGACCCGAACATGTTTCCTTGGGCGTCCTCACACGGCACGACCTGACCCGCCCTAACGAAGGCACAAAGGAGCAAACGACAATCCAGTCACACGAACGTGCACAAGGCACAGGGGCGGTCACAACTTAGCATTTTTTATACATCCTCCCTCACACGACCCAACCCGAACACATTTCCTTGGGCGCCCTCACACGGCACGACCCGACCCACCCGAATGAAGGCACAAAGTAGCAAACGGAAAACGGGTCGCACGAACGTGCACAAGGCACACGGGTAGTCACAACTCAGTATTTTTTATACGGCCCGCCTCACATGGCACGACCCGACCCAACCCACCCGAACGAAGGCACAAGGGAGAAAATTAGAAACTGGTCGCGCGAACGTGCACAAGGCACGTGGGCGGTCACAACTTAGCATTTTTTATACGGCCGCCCTCACACGACCTGACCTGAACGCGTTTCCTTGGGCGCCCTCACACGACCCAACCCGACCGAACGCGTTTCCCTGCTCGAAGGTATGCATCCCATAGTGCATCAAAATCGAGACCAGTCTCGATCTCAGTTCCTCAACGAACCAGATACTGCAAGATCATTGTAGTATGAAGCCTCCAATGAATGAAACTCCATCATGAACTCCCACGCATCATCCTATCCAAAGCGTTGGTAAGCATACTTGTATTGCCCACGAGTGCCACCACAAGTTGTTCTCACCCTGCAAGTCATATGAATGTGCTCGTAGGCTACTCATCCAACCAATGTCTTGTCGCTCAAAGTGAACAATGTCCATCAACCCATCTATAAAAGATCTCCATGTAGCACCAACAATCGATCATGCTCAGCATATTCCTTCTTGACACTCCTCCATGATGCTCATAAGTGGGCACCCAGTAAGTGCACCTGCATAATGTCTCCACATAATGTCCCGCCATGCCCTCGTGTCAATGTACATGACTTTGGTTGCCCATGTGTCCATCAAGAGTAGACTTGCCTCAACCCCAGTCACCATCATGTGTATAGTGTACAGGCTAAGTGCCCTCGGTCACTTCTACCATCATCATCATGGGTACTTCCTCCAAGGCTTCTCCCCCGCTAAAGGTGCACCAAGAGTTCCTTATTGGTTGTAAGCCATGAAGAAGTCTACCCAGACAATGTGCCCTACCACCAAGGCAGTCCATGAGTCATGCCGGGCACCTAGCCAGTTTCCATGTGGCTAAGCATGACCCGTATCTATCACAGAGAGCATCAAGTTCCACCCTTGTCACGGGAATTTGAACCTACTAGAGCGAGGTCACAAATTTCCCTATCAAGGCCTACAACAAGAAATGCTCCCCTTGCTTCCCCAATGTACAAGGTTCCATCATAGTCATCCGAGGAAAGGTCCTCCATGGTATTGGAAAATAAGTCATCTTCTTTCCCATCCCTGCATACAGTCCATCTCCCAAGTGCTCAATTGAAACACGAGCCATGTCTTCATGAAGAATCTCTAAGCGAGTGTCCTCCGTCCTCATCAATGTCTGCAATGCTTCCGATCCTGGTACCACCTGCTCATAAAGTTCCTCCTCGATCATTGTCACTTCTGCAACATTTTCATGTGGTTCATCACCCAATGCCTGCAATGTGCTTGGTCTAGGTTCAACTTGTTCCACGAGTTCTTCCTCGATCATATCCGCATCCTCAACATCCTCCCCAGAATCATCCATCACCGATGCTTGCGATGTGCTTGGCCCTGGTCCAACCTGTTCATCAAGTTCGTCCTCGACTTCTACCACATCTGCAACATCCTCGTGAGAATCGTCCACCATCAATGCTTGTAATGTGCTTGGTCCTGGTCCAACTTGTTCATCAGCTTCTTCCTTGACTTCAATCACATCTACAACATCCTTTGGTTCACCCACAGTGGGCTTCATGCCACCATGCTTCATCTTTCCAAGCTCTCTGAGCTTGAGAAGCTTATCAATTAACTTCCTTCGCTCTTCTTCCACCTTGTCCATTTCTGCTCGGAGAATTCTCACTTTCTTCATAAGTAGAAACATTTCATCTTTTCTCATGCCAGATGTCCTCCTCTTGCACAATGTATCAATGGTCCGACTCGCCTCATCAAACTCCTTTTCCACTTCCTTCGACCTCTCTTTAATTTCTTTGAAGTTCATTTCCAATGAAACAAACTCATCCATCAAGCTTCAATACCACCTGCAACGCTGCAACGGTATCCCTGCTCAATAATAATAATAATAATAATAAAAGCCACAAAAATGTAGCTCTGATACCAACTGTCACGCCCTTATACATGTGGTAGTCTCCCAACCGCTCTATAGACGGGTGCGGCACTACCTTATTTTTCTCTTTTCAAATACTCAATAAGTAGACTACGCCTAACTCAACACTTGTTTAATTAATCTTCCAAAGTGCTCCTGTGCGGAAATAAAACAACAATAAACATCAATATCAGACCACATGAACACCCATACATTCAAGGGAGGGGAAAATCCTGTTAATAAGTCTGCCCAGTATTATGCTTCAATAAATATGTACAATCTGCAATAACTATACAACCAAGCCTCCATAAACCATTTATGCTTCTTTCCAAATGTGTTTGTACCCGGGTCTAGCCTTAACAGCTTCCCAACAGTGCAAAAAATCCAAAGGAACCCCAAAATTCCCTTTCAGAACATGTTTATGAAGTCTGCGCGAATTCTGGTTCGAGTGGGTCACTCGGGTCACAGACGCCCTCGGCATCCTGAACGCGTTTCCGCACGTGGGTCGCCGGGGTCACGGTCTGCACGCGTTTCCTGAACGCATTCGACCCGACCCAACCCTGTTGAACGAACTCCATGTTAGGGTCCCGTGATTTGGCCGATTGGCTAGCCAAATGACGATGTAACATCAAACCAAGCTTTGGAGCCCAAGGACCTAGCCTTCCTGGACTCAGAGAGGGCTCTCTCTATATGTGTAAAAGATGTCGGTGTGTTTACTTGCGATGTTCTAATGTTAGGCTAGTTATGAAGTGTGTTTTTGGTTTTTTTAGTTTTTAAGTTGGTGAGGGATAAAAGTGATCGAATACATAAACTGGATAACAAGATGTAGATAAATTGGGCTATGGGGTCAAACAGGTCAAGGATGCTATGAAGTGATGATGTGAAGCTGCTGTAGGGCCGATTTGATTCACGGTAGAAGGGATCTCTGGGAAAAATGGATTAAATGAACAATAAGTTGGTGAAAAACAAGGGATTTCAAGTGCAAACTAGTTAATAGCAGACATAAACATGTAATAGCAAGCCATTAATCATGCTAGGAATAACTATAAGCTAATCAATACATAGAAATCGAACATTCCAGCCATACATAGAGGTATAAGACCCTCTAACTTCGGGGAAAGGCTATCAGACTTTGGGGAAAACACATGAGACAAACTAACAACTCATAAACTATGCCGGAACGCCTAAACATAGTCTCTAAGTCATTGGGCACTTGGACAAATAAGTTTTCATAGTTTTAGGCAAAGGGCTAGATCGGGACTAGGCCTCCTTGGTTCAACAAAATGATCAACAAATCAATCAAAGAGAAAGTTTTATGGACAGAACTATGGGCAGCTGATAGGTAGGTAGGGAAAACCATACATCCTACTCAACATACATGGAACTGATGAATAAAACTTAGCAACAATACCTTAGGTTACTAAAGAGCAACTAAGAATTCTTTAGCATAACTAAGGGAGAAGAAAACATCAAGCTATGAAGATTCAGGGATTTTGAGGTGCCTCCATGGGCATATCTCAAAATCAATCTTTACCGATCTATAGCAGCAAGAAATATGAATTATGAGTGAAAACTAGAAGACAAAACACATTAAGAAGCACTATACCATTCTACCATGTCAAGGAATCCATCAACAATCCTTCATCATTCCTCAAAATCATCCAAGAGGCAGTCCAAAAATCATAACTCAAGTGTATTCTTCAAAGCTCATATGACCAATGTATTAATTCTTCTCTCAAGTTCAGCCTCTGATTTACAATGAGAACCATGGAATAAATAGGCTTGAGGGAGGAAAACCTCATGGAGCAACTAGCTATCCCATTGGCCAAGTCAAAATATCTAAACTTGTCCTTGAGGCTTTGCAAAGCCCAAGGCACAAAATATCCCATAAAATATCTAAAAAACTGCTAAAAACGGAAATTATATTGACTTTACATGATTTCCCCATCATAAAAATAGCTTAACGCACATTTGGGAAAAGCAGATTTTTGGAGTTCAAAAATTACAAAAATACTTCATATTTATGCCTGAAAAAGGTCCCCTGACTTGTTGAAGGCAAATGGCAGCCTTCCCGATGTCAAAATGAGGCTCATAATGGCTCGTTGGAAAGCTCTCTGTGTCTGCTTTCCGACGCAAGTGAAATCACCTCAATCTGATCTCTAAAAGTTCCTCAAAACTGTACCTGTGTGCAAAAACCCAGAAAATAGCAGACTGCTGATATGGCGGGCAGAATGTGCAAAATGAGGTTGTTTTTCGCCAATTTGAGGGGGAAAATGATCTTAAAATGCCCTGAAAATCGCTGGAGAGCTGCTCATGGAATTATGGCATCCATCGGTATCATCCTCCTCCCTTGACGACTCATCAAACTGAAATGGCGAATTTATGAGTTTTTGGCCAAAAACCCAAAAAATGCCAAAAAACAAAAAGTTGCTGAAACAGGCCCAAAATTGGCATGCATGACCCTCAAGGGTCCATAGAAACATGCTCCGAAGCTGAAGCCAAAATATCAAGGGCTGATATGCTTTTTGCTTCCTTCCGTGCTAGGCGCCTCTCCTTCAACTTCTTCAATTTCTCTTGCGCTACCTTTAATTTTCTCCTGGCAAACTGATTTACCTTCTAAAAGTGAAGAGTCCTCTTTCTCTGTAGCTCAAGATCCCTGTTTGCCTTCTCAAGCTTTGTTTCCAAATGCTGGTTAGCCCTCTCAAGCCATGCTTCCTTGTTTTCCTCAATTTCCTGCTCAAGGAGGGCAGTGAGTGGAAAGGCTTCGAAATGAGCTTGTTCTTCTGCTCTCTGTTTCGCCAAGGCTCTTCTAAGCCCGATGGTCCTAGGCCTCTTCCGCCTAGGCTGATCTTCTTCCTCTTCATCATCAAACTCGCCAATGAGCTCTTCAATTCTTACTTGCGCTTTTTCTGCCTCTTTCTTATACTTGATTGCTCTTGCTTCATGGATAGCTGCATGAAACTTCATTTGTTTGTTTTCAATCTCCAAGAAATGGTTGAAATTCCTCGCCCTTTGAAGATCTTCTTGTAGCACCTCAATTTTCCCTTCTTTGTGAATGAGGAGGTTTTCAAGGATGCGGGCCTCGTTATCACTGTCATCGCTTGGGATGGGGATGACAGCTTATTTACCTCCATGCTTGGCACTTTCTCTAACTATGCTTTTGCCTTTGAAAGCTAATCTGGCGCTTTTTCTCCTTGGCAAGCTAGAAGTGGTCCTTTTGGTCAATTTCCTCTTTTTAGGAACAACTTTGGTCACTGTCAAGGAGGCAGCTTCAGCTTGCTGTCCTTCCTCAACATCATGTCCAGTTTGTGGCTCAAAAGGCGCTTCAAAAGTTTGCTCAACTTGCTGCTCTTCAATTTCTGTCTGCTGCTGTCCCTCTTCTTGTACCTGTTGCTGTTCATCAACCTGTAGCTGCTGCTGATCTTCAAACTCTAGTTGCTGCTGTTCACTAATCTCCAACTGCTGCTGTCCCTCAATATCTAGCTGCTGTTGTTCACTGCCTTCTAGTTGCTGTCCCTCTTCCTGTACTTGCTGCTGTTCACTGCCTTCTTTTTCTCCCTGTGGTTCACTGCCCTCTTCTTCTCCCTGTTGACTTGGCTGCCCAGTGGTCATCTTGAGTTTTTTAGGGGTAGGCCTACGAGACAAAGGCACTGGGCGATGGACAGGCTGAGTAGGAGATACATGAAGAGGAGGGACAGTGGCGAAATCTGCATGGCTAATGAATGAATCCCATGAAACCCCTTTCTTCTCCAGCTGGTGTAAGAAGATAATCTTGATCAAGGAATGATGAAAGAGAGAAGGGATTTGCCGAGGTGGAGCCTTCTTTTGGACAGTAGCTGCCATTTTCTCTATGCTTTTGGACAAAAAGTATGGAAGGTTTAATTGCCTGCTTCTGGTAAAATGCATCAACAAACGGACATGATAGGCAAAAATTTGGCTAAACCTCCCTTCACAAGTGAAATATCTCATTATGTCTTTCATCAGCGGAGCATAACTGTCAAGAAGATAGGAAAAAGGGAAAATAGCAGTGATGGTTTCCCTATGTTCAGGTTTGATGAAAGGTTTATAATCCTCTAGATCAAGATGAGCTTGTTTAAACCACTTTTCACCATGATACGGGATATTGGTAGCCTTGGATACATACCTTGGGGAGATTTTGAAGTCAAGACCCGCTAACTGGAAGTGTTTTTCCTTGAATCTCAAAGCGCACAAATGTGTAAGTGGCGAAAAACTCTTGACTTCTTCTATCCTCTGGCAGAAATCAAGACAACCTACTTCATGGAAATTGAAAAGCACTGATGGGTGAGCATTGATTTCTTCTATGGAGATAGGCTCATATCTCTTATGTGGACCGCTCTTGTGATCTCGCTTTGGAGGCATTTTGACTTTGACCAAACTTTGGAAGAGGCAAACTGTCTTTACTGTATGAACAATGCCCTGCTGGATTGAAACTGGCCACTATACTGTTTGGACAGATATGGACACTATGGATTTGAATAAAATGCAACAATGTTTCTTTGAATAAGCCACCTCTGCACTTCTTAAAAACAGTCCTTCAACTCTGTATGCACTTCAGCCAGGCAAACTTCTTAACAATGGTACCATGTGTAAGGATGGGATGACTGCTTTGTAGATTCCCTGTGCACAGTTTTGAACAATCACCCCTCTTGTGAATTTGTTAGAGGCCAACCTACACTGGTATTTGTGTCTTCAAAAAAAAACTCAAATATTAAAACCCTGCTCTTCAGGTCATTTACCTTGAAAATACCTCTGTCAACAGATTTCTATAAAAGAGACCATACAGTGGAAAGGAAAAGAGACTTTTTGGTTAGGTGAAATATTAGCCCACAGTGTTTAGGAAAACACCTTTCACTTGTGAATTTTGAGAAATCAATCACCACCTTTGTACCTTTGGCTTCAAATGTTAAACTCGGTCATCAACAACCCTCTGTCCTTCAATATGCTGTTCACCTTTGGAAACTTTTTGTTAACAAATTCACAGTGGGATAATACAGTGAATGAAAGGCAATCTGCTTAAGTAGTGTGCTATGAGAAAATGCCAATGATTACTCTATTTTTTAGAATCTTAGATGTCAACCTATACACAAAAAACTCCTTGCTCAAGGAGGCTTTCAATCATTAAAACCTTACCTTGTATAAGTGTGCCACCCTCCACTGTTTGCATATCAAGCAAATCACCATACACATGTATAGACAATAAAAACACAGGGCTGAGGTAAAATGACAGAGTTTTAGAAGACTATCAAGCTTTTAGACAGAGATTATATGAGTTTTCTTTTTCAAACAACAAGAATGTCAAGACCCCCTCACTGAGTGCACTTCACTGTTTTAGTAGTGTAGAAACGTTTAGATGACAGTGTGAAAGGCTCCTTTCCAGAATTAGGTCTGCCCTTTGATTGATTTGAAGATGACACAAGCTGACCCTTAATCTCAAACCCAGTCTTTCTCTGTATGTGTTCTTTGAATAACAATTTAGCCCTTACTTTGGATGTAAAACAACTCTGTTTAAAAATATAAACTCTGTTTCTTCATAACAATTTTCCTCTGCCTTTTAGGTGCCTCCTTTTGGAATTTCAGTCAGCAAACTTTTGAAGTTGAGGGGGAATGATGCGACAATACCTTGAATTTTGGTGAAACACACGTTTTGGAGGGCTGAAGAATCGCTGAAAACCTTGGACACTTGCGCGGCATCCTTTGAAGAAAACACGTCGCGCAGAAGGTGCTTGTCGGGTCGGCCTGTCGTGTGGTCGGGCGGCCTTGTACAGGCGCGTCGCGCCAACGTACAGGCACGTCGCGCCGACAAAGGGCCCTGTGTAAATTTCCGCCCAGGCACGTTGCGCACAGATCCAGGCACGTCGCGCGGCCTTAACCGGTGCAGAAAAACTTCAAATTGCTCAAAAAACGCTTTGATACTCGGGGGTTGCGAAGTTTGGTTTTGAATTTCGACAATGACCTTCGTACTCCCCTATTCCAGTCTTTTAACACACCTTCAACGAATACTTTCATTTTTTATTTGAAATACATAAATAAAGAACCCATGGCTATCTTTTGAACACAGTGAAGTCTTTCTTTCAAACAGTGGCATTTCCTTGCTTTGAGAGTTGATGTATTTATTTGCGTTCTTGATTTCTTTATCACTGTAAGTATTTAAACTTTGCCAGTCCTATTTGGACTTGATGATATCTCTGCCCTTCTAAATGATATAAAACTGTGTTTTCTATCGAGCTGTTTTAAACAGTGATAGTAATCTCTGTTCTTAGGTGGTTTACAGGTTTCCCTCTGGACTGTAAGTGCCATCTTTTGATGGCATGTTTTCACACTAGACTTCTCTGTTTACTCAGAAGGGATTTCTTGCCTTTAACCATCTTAAAGCAACTGCTCCTTTTGGCATCAATAGCATACAATATGTTCAATACTTTCTCTTTTCCACTACAGGTACTGTCTGACAGACAGTTCTTTGAAAAGGGAAAACAGTACCTTTGCCTCATAAACAGTAACACTTACCTGTGCAATGACTTTTATTCAATTTCTTTGTATCCTTCCATTATATTTTATATCAATCAGCTTCAGCAACTTGCAATGGCTTTGGCCATCTACTCATGCATGGAGGAGGCTCTTCATCAGGTAAGGTATCCGAAGGCTTTTTGACTACTATGTTTGACACAGCCTTTCTCTGAATGTGGTGGTAAGTAAACCACTTGAAAAACACCAATCTTAGCATCTTTATTTGCAAGCATCACTGTGTTTTAGAAGAAACCCTAGCCACAGTGACACTGTTCTAAGGGTGACTGAGATATTTATCATTTGGCTTGTTCATCTCATGACCTGTTACTTGACAAAAAATATTTGTGACTATGAAGGTCAGTGCTTTTTGAAAAACCAAGGGCTTTCCTTCTGCCTGTGTAATGGCATTGGTTAACAGCATCTATTCCATTTGATCTTGGACAAAACAGGCTTCTTATGATTGGGATGTTTACTGATGACAGGCCTTCTAAAGCTTCAACAATTCACATGATTTGCAAGTTTGAAATGAGCTCCTTTATCAGACCAAACTCCCCTTTCCTAGCAAATTCCAAACTCTGTTCCTGTTATGACCATAACTCAAATTCATAAAACCTGGACATATGTTTCACAGTTCAATACAAAGCAAACCTGGACTTTTGCAATCTTCCAAGTCAATATTGGCCAGCGCCCTCTGCTTGTGGATGAAGGAGGCGCCCTAACCCTCTGCTTGTAAATGAAGGAGGTTCTGGGCCTTGACAATTTACCAGTTTGCTGAGACAGTGGTGTCCCTTTCTTACTGTGATTTTCATGCTGGAAAGAGCTGTAAAGTTCAGATGAGTAGCTTTCTGTTTTGCAGACATATCTCAGGCTTAAGTTACATTTAGAAGCAGTTGTTCCTCTAACTGTAAAACTCAAACATTTACTCCATGAGATGAAATTATCTTTCCTGCCTTTGTAGAAACCATAGAACACTGTGAAAAACCTAATAGTCAGCTTGAGATTGGGTTTTGTGCAGTGCTGAGATCTAGGGGTGTGAGTGGCGTGACTTAGGGCTGTTTGTCAATTTCATTTGCAAAGTAAGAGGTCAGTCATGGAAGGTCTGTTGCAGATGGAGGCTTTTTGGCTTTTTGAGGATTTCCAAGGGTGAAATGTCTTAAAGCGCCACTTCCTAACATAGGGGAGACTTTTTGAAACAGATGTGGATTTGCTTTTTAAAGCTGATGGGCAGACCAACAAGGCTGAAGCTAGATAGGATTGTGATAATGAGGTTTTGATTTCGACATGGGCGAACTGAAAAGGTAGAAAGGTGAAAAAAGTTTTAGGAGGGTTTTCTTGATGACATATTGACATAAGGAAATCAGTTTCAAGAAAACTCAGCTGTAGATATAGTCATCACTAACATGTAAAAAAAACAAAATACTGATGGCTAACACTCCGCACCTTCAAACACTGTTCTGCGCGTCTGGAACGCGGGCGCGCTGCACGAACCTGACTCGACCTGAACGCGCCCGCCCTGAACATTGTTCTCCACGCGTCCTGCGGAAGGAACCCGACTCAACCATGCACTAAACACTGCACCGCACGCGCCCTACAGAAGGAACCCGACTCGACCTGCAGGTGAACGCTGAACGGGTTTTTACCTGACTCGACCCAAACTCTGTTTCCCTGCTGCGGCTTCGCCCTCCACCCTCGACCTTCGCTCTGGCTCGAGCATTAGCTTGCCAATGGTGGAATCAGCAAGATTTTGATGTCCTTCTTTCTTTCCTTTATCGTCCATCACATGTCCTCCTTTCATATGTGCCTTTTCCCACACATTGCTTCCATGGGTGGGGCTTGACCCATATAAGGCCGACCCAGTAAACGCCCATTAAGCCTTGGTTACGATGTGGCATTTCCTCCTTAACGTCGGCTTGCCACCACGGCCGACCTATAAAACCTCCAAGCCAACACACGGCCATTTTTGGACGCGTTTATGCACGTCGCTCCTAAACGTCGCACGGTCACCATGATAATATTGCATAGTAGCCGAACGATGTTTTCGTCTGTCGGCGCGCCCGTCTAACCTTTCATCATGGTTTTCGTTGTTCATCGCATGTCCACCGAATGCTTCCAACGCCTTCCGTCGTCGTCCTCGGTTCATGGGTCTTATAGGGGTGGTTTCCGTCACGGCGGGCGTATAATTGGACGGTGTCCATTGAGCAGGGACATGGAAACCTTACATTTCGCACAGTTGGGTGACTATCATCACGGCGGGGTGAGGAAACTTGTCACACCCCTAGACCTTCGGTGACCTTTCAACCGTGCTATAGACGGGGTGCGGCACTACCGTACTTCTCCTTTTCGTAATACTCAAGTATGTAGACTACGCCTTTAGCAAAAATTGTTAAATTAGTTAATCAAATGTTCTTTCAATGTGCGGAAAACATGAACATCATCATCACATCCATAGTGTATTCCCATACATACAAGGGAGGGGAAAATCCCAGTTAATAATGGGTCTGCCCGATAATATGTTTCATAAATACAAAATAGAGTATAAGTTCCAATCCAGCAAAAGACCCCCTTTTCTCTTTGGCAAGGCAAGTCACTTTTTGTCCAAGCTTACAATGCTTGAAAATCATTAACTAGCCCACAATAATCATTTACAGCACTAGAATTCACCTCAGGAATATCCTGCATAAAACTGCCCAAGTGCTGCCGGGTCACTCGGGTCAGCACTGCAAATGATTTTAGACCTCCCCGCGAGCTCTCCATCTGTCCAATCCGCTCCCCCAGCTATGTGGTTAGCTCCATCCCATCAAAACGCACCTACTTCAACTTTCGGCACTCAATTCTGACTCACGATGCCTTCAGAATGACCTCTGAACTGAAGCTTGGATCGTGCAGACGCCCTGCCCGACCCGACCTTGCACTGCGGACGCCCTGCGGAGAAGTTTCGCACACCCTGCATGTCTGTCGCATGACTTGACCCACGCGCTGCCCGACTCGACCCGTCCTGTGGTGCATATGCCCCGCAGAGGAATTTCGAACGCCCTGCATGTCAACAACCTAGCTCGACCCGCGCTCGCCCTGCGTTCACAGCCGCCGTGCTTCCTTCACCAACGAGCTATTGGCTTAGCTCGTCGAGCTCCAATGCACTCGCACTCAGATGCTTGCTTGATCGTTGGTTGGATGACTTCTCTGTCATTCACACGCCGTATTAATACGCATATCATGTGCGTGTCGTGGGTCACTGGGTCGACCCAAGATGACCCCCATCGTTCAGCTGTCCGCCCACTCGTGTAGCATCGGCCGCTCAACTATGGATGTGACCTCGCACGGCGCTCGAACGCCCGACGGGCACGCCCGTTACCACGAATGCGCCTCATGAAGTCTTGGGGCCTTACAAAACCCAACCTTCCCCGCATTTGGATGGCTTCCACCACGACGAGGCGTGGAAACCCCAAGTTCCAGAGACGGACCAGGGGAGCGGTTTCCGTCACGCCGCGAAATGGGAGCCCCAAGTTCGCCAGGCTTGGGCGGTTCTTCGCCATGCCACACGACAGAAACCACGAGTTCCATAAACTTGGGCGATTACAGTCATGCCGCGACATGGAAACCCAAGTTCCCCTCACCAGGGGTGCGGTTTTCATCGGGGCGGGAGATGGAAACCGCAAGGTTCCCAGAACTAGGTGGTTTCCCTCGCGCCATGAAACAGAAGCCCCAAAGTTCCGCAGGCTTGGGCGGTTCTCCGTCGTGCCGCGAAATGGAAACTCGAGCTCCCCGCACTGAGGCCACGGTTTCTATCGTGGCGGGACGTGGAAATCCCCGAGTTTCCTGGAATTGGGTGGTATCCATCGTGCCGCAAAAAATGAAAACCCCCGAGCTCCGCGGGCGGTTTCCGTCACACCGTGACATGGAAACTCAAAGTTCCCCATACTTGGGCGGCGGTTTCTGTCATGCTACGGCATGGAACTCCCAAGTACCCCATGCTGGGTTTGTTGTTTCCATTGCGGCGGGACATGGG
>JAXQQM020083837.1:42500-52500 GCA_034641835.2 Pinus albicaulis | reverse complement strand
TCCGAAAACGTCAAAATCCACGACAATCCCACCTTTTCTTCGTAAAGCTAGGGGGAACAAAACGAATCACAAGGGGAGGCTCAAACACAGTACAATATTTTCCAAGCCTTGTGCCTTAGAAAAAAAGGGGGGAACTGCAAGGAACGACGACCGAGAAGGACTAGGGTGGCCAAACCGGGAGTTTGCACTGCTTTTCATCCTTCTCCGACACCGACCCACAACAATTCTTACTTTTCTCCATAAAGCTGGGGACCGGAAGGGAAGAAAACGACGACAGGAAAGAAAGAAAAACCAAGCATTACCCACCATAACACTCGTGACAAAAATCCAATTTGAGAGAAAGGGGGCCAAATTTCAAGCAACGCTAGCTAGAAAAACAGAGGGCCACCGCCGCGCGAGGGGACGTTGGCTTAACCAAAATGAAGGAAAACAAGGCACCCAATCAAAAGCATCCCATGTTTTCTCACCCTTCCACATACTACATTGCGACGCAACATCCTTTCTATCTACACGACATAATAAGCGGCAATCAAACAACCAAGCAGAGACAAGCCACAACCTAAAATTGACCACTAGAAAAGCCGAGGGCCCCGACGAGACAAGTGCCTAGAGCATGTTACTACTGAGAGGTAAACGACCCCCCAACCCACACAAGGCTTCAGACAAAAAATGCACTAATAGCAAACCCACCCCGCTATTGCACCCCTCCGTGTACAGGACACCCGACAACCTTTCCAGCCAAAAATTCAAGGGTGCCCAAACAACCGAAACTCCAAAGAGGAGTTATCGCAGACTGACACTCAATGCTGGATAAAGCCCAGGGCCACAAATACACCAGCGGTGCAACGTCACACCCTAAAAAGAGGGAAGCCCCCAAAGCGCACACCACAACACAATTGCAACAATCGACACATCCAAGAAATGACCAAATCACGCAAAAAAACCCACAATCCAAATGGTGAGGACTAGGACATAACCTGCTTCCTACTTTTCCTTGGAAGGGGGGAGTGGCTCAAGAATGGACGAGGAATTCCCTCAACACCAAAGGGGGACGAGAAAAGAATGCTACCTCGTGCCCATTGACGAGGAAACTTGCAATTTTGATGGAGCTCGAACCAAGGGAGGACTATTTCATTACCTAGACCCAACCCTTCCGCGAGGGCATGTCAAGGAACAGCCGAGAGGACTAGGGTGGCAGCCCAACGGATTGCTCCGCTCTTCATCCATCCCATATTTGACCCCACCCCAACATTTTCCCCTCGCGAAAGGGTTGAGGTAGGAAGTGCACGCGCAACCACTCCCTTGACCCAACCACCAACAAAAAGGCTCGCCCAAGCAAACACATAAACCACCGCCACCGCCTTTTGGAGAGAACCAACTATGGAGGCCCACATCTTCCAACGACCAAAGGACCGAGCACCGCTGCTACGAACGAGTCTGAATTTTTCCATCGTGTTTCCCAAGCACCTCGACTGCAGCAACCATGCCCCGCCGAACGGACCGTTGGAGAGGGGGCTCCCAAGCAACGATCTTCCAAACCCCATACAAAAAACACATTAGGGGAAATAATAACAAAGGATGGGACAAGCACAAGAATCGCTTGCAAGTACACGAAACAACAAGCGTGAACTCAAGATAGGCAACTAAAAATGTTGCGAGTCTCTTTCGCAAGAGGCACCACCCCGACAAAGCATCAAACCCGCTCACCTAGAGACACACCACACGTTCCTAGATTACATACAATCGAAACCCACACACAACCCAAACGAAAAAACAAAACCCTGCTATCAATGATCCTACCGCAGGTTCACCTACGGTAACCTTGTTACGACTTCTCCTTCCTCTAAATGATAAGGTTCAATGAACTTCTCACGACATCAACAGCGGTGAACCACCGTCGTCGACGCAATCTGAACACTTCACCGGATCATTCAATCGGTAGGAGCGACGGGCGGTGTGTACAAAGGGCAGGGACGTAGTCAACACGAGTTGATGACACGCTCTTACTAGGAATTCCTCGTTGAAGACCAATAATTGCAATGGTCTATCCCCATCACGATGCAATTTGAGAAGATTTCCCGATGCTATCGAACCAGGAAGAAAAAATCGTTGGCTGCATCAGTGTAGCGCACGTGCAGCCCAGAACATCTAAGGGCATCACAGACCTGTTATTGCCTCAAACTTCTATGGCCTAAACGGCCATAGTCCCTCTAAGAAGCTGGCCGCGAAGGGGAACCTCCGCGTAGCTAGTTAGCAGGCTGAGGTCTCGTTCATTATCGGAATTAACCAGACAAATCGCTCCACCAACTAAGAACGACCATGCACCACCACCCATAGAATCAAGAAAGAGCTCTCAATCTGTCAATCCTTACTATGTTTGGACCTGGTAAGTTTCCCCGTGTTGAGTCAAATTAAGCCGCAGGCTCCACTCCTGGTGGTGCCCTTCCGTCAATTCCTTTAAGTTTCAGCCTTGCGACCATACTCCCCCCGGAACCCAAACACTCTGATTTCTCAGAAGGTACTGGCGGAGTCCTTAGAGCAACATCCGTCGATCCCTGGTCGGCATCGTTTATGGTTGAGACTAGGACGGTATCTGATCGTCTTCGAGCCCCCAACTTTCGTTCTTGATTAATGAAAACATCCTTGGCAAATGCTTTCGCAGTGGTCCGTCTTTCATAAATCCAAGAATTTCACCTCTGACAATGAAATACGAATGCCCCCGACAGTTCCTATTAATCATTACTCCGGTCCCGAAGGCCAACACAATAGGACCAGACTCCTATCACGTTATTCCATGCTAATGTATTCAGAGCATAAGCTTGCTTTGAGCACTCTAATTTTTTCAAAGTAACAGCGCCGGAGCCGCGACCCAACCAGTTAAGGCCAGGAGCATGCCGCCGACAAAAGGGATGGAAGGGCAGGTGCACACCGAGTAGGCGGACCGACCTTTACAACCCAAGATCCAACTACGAGGTTTTTAACTGCAACAACTTAAATATACACTATTGGAGCTGGAATTACCGTGGCTACTGGCACCAAAATTTCCCTCCAATGGATCCTCGTTAAGGGATTTAGATTGTACTCATTCCAATTACCAAACTCGATGAGCCCAGTATTGTTATTTATTGTCACTACCTCCCCATGTCAGGATTGGGTAATTTGCGCGCCTGATGCCTTCCTTGGATGTGGTAGCCATTTCTCAGGCTCCCTCTCCGGAATCGAACCCTAATTCTCCGCCACCCGTCACCACCATGGTAGGCCTCTATCCTACCATCGAAAGTTGATAGGGCAGAAATTTGAATGAAGCATCGCCAGCACAAGGGCTGTGCGATCCGTTGAGTTATCATGATTCACCGGAGAAGCGGGCAAGCCCGCGCCGGCCTTTTATCTAAAAAATGCATCCCTTCCAAAGAGTCGGGACTTGGTGCACGTATTAGCTCTAGAATTACTACGGTTATCCGAGAAGTATGGTACCATCAAAAAAACTATAACTGATTTAATGAGCCATCCGCAGTTTCACAGTCTGAATTAGTTCATACTTAGACATGCATGGCTTAATCTTTGAGACATGCATATGACTACTGGGAGGATCAACCAGGTAGCACCCTCCCACTTCAAAGGGCATTCAGAGTTCTCTCTTACAGAGAGCCAACCTGAACACCCATCAAGTCAAGGAGAGGTCAACATATCATGTAAAGCTCTTACACCTTGCACCTCTTGCATCCCCAAGAAGGGATTAGAGCCCACACACACTACATGCCAAGGACATGCAAGACATCAAACGTAATGGAAGATGGATGCAAGATCCACAAAGCGAAAAAAATGGGTCAACCCGCCGAGTCACATTGCACCGAGGCTGCCTAGGAGTTGGTAACCACCCCCCAACCAGCAAGGATGTCAAAAGCATTATCACCCACGACAGCCACAGTGAACGGACAAAGGGGAGAAAACAGAAACAGGACTCTCTTAGAAATGCCCCCCAAACCCTCCCCACCTCGCACCAAGGCCACCTAGGAGTCCACTCCAACAGCGGCAATAGTGGACCTCGAACGCCTGCGGCGACCCCGATGCAAAGGCCAACAAATGGAGAACGACCAACCGCACAATCTCTCTCTCTCTCTCTCTATCTCAAACGCCTCCCAACCATCCACGCCCCGCACCAAGGCCACCTAGGAGTCCACCCGGACAGCAGCAACGATGGACCTCGATCACCCAATCTCCTGCGGCAACCTCGATGCGAAAGAAAAGTAATTAAATAAAGGGAGAGCAACCGACCCCACGGCGTCTCTTAAAAATTCCCTGCAACCCTTCCCACCCAGCAGCGAGGCCACCTAGGAGTCCACCCGGACAGTAGCAACAGCGGACCTCGATCACTTTATCGCCTGTGGAAACCTCACTGCAAAGGAAAAAGAAGGAAGTAGAAGGAGAATTACCAAGTCGACAACCTCTATTTGAAATTCCACCCCGACCCTCCCTGCCCCGCACCAAGGACACCTAGGAGTCCACCCGGTCAGCAGCAACAGTGGACCTCGATCGTTTGATCGCCTGCGGCACCCTCGATGCAAAAGGACGGAAATAAAACAAGAACGACCATTCCTGCAACCTCCCTTAAAAATTCCCCCTTCTAACCCTCCCCACCCCGCACCGAGACCACCTAGGAGTCGACCCGGATAGCAGCAACGGTGGACCTCGATCGCTTGATCGCCTAGGGCAACCTCGCTGCAAAGGCAGAGGAACAAAATAAATGAATATCAAGAGGCTCGCTACAAAAGGCATGAACATATCCAAACAGGAGGAGGGATCAGGCAGCCCCGCACCCCACACACCCTGCATACAAGCAACCTCAGAGATTGCCCCACCGACTTACCAACTGGACAATGAAAACTTCTCACCTGCAGCCACCTCCACATAGAAGAGGGAGGTTGAAGCATTCCACCTTGAATTCCTCCTTCTAGATATAGCCCCCGCCCTCAACGTAGCAAGCCTCATCCCCTATGGACCACAATCGTATGAGCGATCAAAAAAACAAGAAATGCCCATCACCTTGTGTCTCAACATTCCAAGCCGCATAATCCTATGATGCACGCAAGATGCAAGGAAAAAGTCGACCACTAGAGCAAACAAATGGGCCACCACATCGATCAAGACCTCAAAGCCAACGCAGGGACAAACAACGTGCACTCTGAAAGGAATTCCAAACCTTAATTTTACAACAAGGAGAACCCCGCTCCTCACATCGCCCAATGGAAAAAGCAAGCAAGAGGGGCGGCTTACAGCCAAAACCCCTCCGCATTCCTCTTAAACGTATGCATCTCAACCCACAGTGCTGACATAGAAAGAGTACAAGCAAAAGAAACCAGCACCATAAAGAGCCAAACAATGAAGAGGAAAGTCGTCTCAAGGAGCCACACACAAAAACCCATCCAATTCTGAGAACACGGAGCGAAGGGGGAATTGTTCACATATGCCTCCAAGGATGAGCATGGCCAACATTACTGCTCATGTGCTACTGAGTGGGGATGGAGAGAATATAAATGTCGACCACCCTACAAATGACCCAAGGCCATTCTTCAGGCACACCCGAACAAGCAACTCAATTACCAACCCACCTTTCACACGAAAATCCAACCCCTCCCCCCACCAAAAGGGGAGGAGGTGAACAATATAGCGAGGAGACGATTTCACGAAGTCAACGAGACAAAAGCCCACCTCTCCAACCCACCAAAAATGGAGGAGGTGAACAATATAGTGAAGAGCCAACATCGACGGAGCCAACAAGCGAGCAAGGGGCACGAGAGCGACATAGGCGACCGGCCAGTTGTCTCAAGGAGCCACACAGAGCGACCTCATCCAACTCTGAGAACATAGAGCGAAAGGGTAACTCTTTTCACATATGCCTCCCAGGACAAGCATGGCCAACATTACCGCTCATGCGCTACCGAGTGGGGATGGAGAGAAGACGAGAGTCGACGACCCTACAAATGACCCAAGGCCACTCTTCAGGCACACCCGAACAAGCACCTCCGTTACCAACCCACCTTTCACACGAAAATCCAACCCCTCCCCCCACCGAAAGGGGAGGAGGTGAACAATATACCGAGGAGCCGATTTCACGAAGCTAACGAGACAAAAGCCCACCTCTCCAACCCACCAAAAAGGGAGGAGGTGAACAATATGGCGAAGAGCCAACATCGACGGAGCCAACGAGCGAGCAAGGGGCACGAGAGCGACATAGGCGACCGGCCAGTTGTCTCAAGGAGCCACACACAGTGACCTCATCCAACTCTGAGAACACAGAGCGAAAGGGTAACTCTTTTCACATATGCCTCCCAGGACAAGCATGGCCAACATTACCGCTCATGTGCTACCGAGTGGGGATGGAGAGAATATGAATGTCGACCACCCTCCAAATGACCCAAGGGCATTCTTCAGGCACACCTGAACAAGCAACTCAATTACCAACCCACCTTTCACACGAAAATCCACCCCTCCCCCCACCAAAAGGGGAGGAGGTGAACAATATAGCGAGGAACCGATTTCACGAAGCCAACGAGACAAAAGCACACCTCTCCAACCCACCAAAAAGGGAGGAGGTGAACAATATAGTGAAGAGCCAACATCGACGGAGCCAACGAGCGAGCAAGGGGCACGAGAGTGACATAGGCGACCGGCCAGTTGTCTCAAGGAGCCACACAGAGCGACCTCATCCAACTCTGAGAACACAGAGCAAAAGGGTAACTCTTTTCACATATGCCTCCCAGGACAAGCATGGCCAACATTACCGCTCATGTGCTACCGAGTGGGGATGGAAAGAAGATGAGAGTTGACGACCCTACAAATGACCCAAGGCCACTCTTCAGGCACACCTGAACAAACTACTCAGTTACCAACCCACCTTTCACACGAAAATCCAACCCCTCCCCCCACAAGCAAGCAAAAAGGGAGGAGAAGAGCAATATAGAGAAGAGTCGACATCAACGGAGGAAACGAGCGACATAACAAAATGCTAATTTCAACAGAGCAAACGTGCGACCAAAGGGCACGAGAGAGAGTTACCGGAGAGCCGATTTCAACAAAGCCAACAGGTGGCCAGTCATCTCAAGGAGCCACACACAACAACCCCATCCAAATGCTAGAAAACAGAAGGGACGGGAGAGATTGTTCAAACATGCCTCCAAGGACAAGCATGGCCAACATTACCGCTCATATGCTACCGAGTGGTGATGGAGAGAAGAAAGTCGACGACCCTACAAATGACCCAAGGCCATTCTTCAGGCACAACTGAGAAAAACAACTCAATTACCAACCCACCTTTCACACGAAAAGAAAATCTGATAAGCGCACCCTCGGACAAAACAGGGCGACCCGAACGCCCCCGTCCGTGCGCCCCCCCGAACGGACGCACATGGGAGCAAACGGCAAACGGGCCGCCCGGACGTGCACAAGGCACCCTGGCGGTCACAACTTAGCAAATATGGCATGGGCGCCCTCGGGCCAAACGACCCGACCCGAACGGACGACCTCACCCGGCACGACCAAATGACCCGACCCGAACGAATGCCCTCACCCGGGGCGACACGGCGCGCCCACCCGAATGGACGCACATGGGAGAAAACGGCAAACGGGCCGCCCAGACGTGTACAAGGCACTCGGGCGGTCACAACTTAGCAAATCTGACACGGGCGCCCTCGGGCCAAACCACCCGACCCGAACGGACGCCCTCACCCGGCATGCCCACCCGAACGAACGCCATCACCCGGCGGGACACGACACGCCCAACCCGAACGGACGCACATGGGAGCAAACGACAAACAGACCGCCCAGATGTCCACAAGGCACCCGAGCAGTCACAACTTAGCAAATATAATACGGGCGCCCTCGGGCCAAACGACTCGACCCGAACGGACGCCCTCACCCAGAACGACACGGCACGCCCACCCGAACGGTCGCTCATGGGAGAAAATGGCAAATGGGCTGCCCGGACGTGCACAAGGCACCCAGGTGGTCACAACTTAGCAAATCTGACACGAGCGCCCTCGGGCCAAACCACCCGACCCGAACGGAGGACCTCACCCGGCACGCCCACCTGAACGGACACCCTCACCCAGCACGACACGGCGCGCCCACCCGAACGGACACACATGGGAGCAAATGGCAAACGGGCCGCTCGGACGTGCACAAAGCACCCTGACGGTCACAACTTAGCAAATCTGACACGGGCGCCCTCGGGCCAAACCACCCGACCCGAACGGACGCCCTCACCCGGCACGACACGGCGCGCCCACCCGAACAAACGGACATGGGAGCAAACGGAAAACGGGCTGCCCCTACGTGCACAAGGCACCTGGGCTGTCACAACTTAGCAAATCTGACATGGGCGCCCTCGGGCCAAACCACCGGACCCGAACGGACGACCTCACCCGACACGACCAAACGACTCGACCCAAAAGGACGCCCTCACTCGACACGACACGGCGCACCCACCCGAACGGATGCACATGGGAGCAAAAGGCAAACGGGCCGCCCGGACGTGCACAAGGCAACCGGGTGGTCACAAGTTAGCAAATCTGACATGACCGCCCTCGGGCCAAACCACCTGACCCGAATGGACGCCCTCACCCGGCACGCCCACCCGAACGGACGCCCTCACCCGGCACGCCCACCTGAACGGACGCCCTCACTGGGCGCGACACGGCACGCCCGACCAAACGGACGCACATGGGAGCAAACGGCAAATGGGCTGCCCGGATGTGCACAAGGCACCTGGGTGGTCACAACTTAGCAAATCTGACACGGGCGCCCTCGGGCAAAACGACCCGACCATACCCGAACAGACGCCCTCGCCCGGCACACCCACCCGAACGGACGCCATCGTGCCGCACGACCAAACGACCCGAACGGACGCCCTCACCCGGCACGACCAAACGACCCAACCCGAACGGACGCCCTCACCCAGCACGACCAAACGACCCGACCCGAACAGATGCCCTCACCCGGCACGACCAAACGACTTGACCCGAACGGACGCACATGGGAGTAAATGGCAAACGGGCCGCTCGGACGTGCACAAGCCACCAGAGCAGTCACAACTTAGCAAATCTGACATGGGCGCCCTCGGGAAAAACGACCCGACCAGACCCAAACAGATGCCCTCACCCTGCACCACCGAACGACCCGACCCGAACGAACGCCCTCACCCGGCACGACCGAATGACCCGACCCGAATGGACGCCCTCACCTGGCACGACCGAACGACCCGACCCGCACGAATGCCCTCACCCGGCACGATCGAACGACTCGACCCGAACGAACGCCCTCACTCGGCATGACACGGCACGCCCGACCAAACGGACGCACATGGGAGCAAACGGCAAACGGGCCGCCCGGACGTGCATAAGGCACCCGGGCAGTCACAACTTAGCAAATCTGACATGGACGCCCTCGGGATAAACGACTCGACCCGACCCGAACGGACGCCCTCGCCCGGCACGCCCACCCGAACGGACGCCATCGTGCCGCATGACCAAACGACCCGAACGGACGCCCTCACCCGGCACGACCAAATGACCCGACCTGAACGGACGCCCTCACCTGGCACGACCAAATGACCTGACCCGAACGGACGCACATTGGAGAAAACGACAAACGGGCCGCCCGGACGTGCACAAGGCACCCGGGCGGTCACAACTTAGCAAATCTGACATGGCCGCCCTCGGGCCAAACCACCCGACCAGACCCGAACTGACACCCTCACCCTGCACGACCAAACGACCCGACCCGAACGGACGCCCTCACACGGCACGACCGAACGACCCGACCCGCACGAACGCCCTCACCCGGCACGACCGAACGACCCGACACGAACGAACGCCCTCTCCCGGCACGACCAAACGACCCGACCAAACGGACGCACATGGGAGAAAACGGCAAACGGGCCACCCGGACATGCACAAGGCACCCCGGCGGTCACGACTTAGGAAATCTGACACGGGCGCCCTCG
>JAXQQM020083837.1:5000-37500 GCA_034641835.2 Pinus albicaulis | reverse complement strand
ACCGCATTGGGCACGGAAGACCACCTCCGCTGCTCCCTACCATATTGCAAGGAGCGCGTTTGATTGGGATGCGACGCCTAGACAGACGTGCCCTCGACCGAAGCCTCGGGCGCAAATTGTGTTCAAAAACTCAATGATTCACGGGATTCTGCAATTCACACTAAGTATCGCATTTCGCTACGTTCTTCATCGTAACAAGAGTCGAGATATCCGTTGCCGAGAGTCGTTTCCGTGTGTTACCAAAATATCGCACCCCCACGAGAAATGGCTAAAAGCCAACCCAACGTACAATGCGTCGCAACAAGCCCCCTTCCCCCTCAAGACAACCACACTCCATAACCCACTCACCAAAGGGAAGGAGCTCGAACAAGCAAGAAGAGTTGCTTTCCAAACCCCGTGCCTTTTCAAAAAGGGTAGAATTGTAAAGAACGATGACAGAGAAGGACTAGGGTGGCCACACTGAAACTCGCACTTCTTTTCGTCCTTCACGAACATCAAGCCCACTACAAATCCCCCTTTTTTCTCCGTAAAGACGGGGGTCAGAACGAGGAAAGTAAGAAAAACACATGAAAGAAAGAGAAACAAAATTGTCCACCCACTCAAAGGAGGAGGCCCAAACAGATAACAAACACTTTGCGAGCCCCGCGCCCTTGCAAAAGGGGGGGGAATCGCAAGGAACAACAATCTAGAAGGACTAGGGTGGCCAACCCAGGAGCTCGCACTGCCTTTCATCCTTCGTGAATGCCAATCCTCAACGATTCACCCTTTTCTCCGTAAAGCTAGGGGCCAAAAGGAGGAAGAGAAAAAAGCAACCCAAAAAGAAAAAAGAAAAAAGAGAACCAAAACATGGCCGAGGCTCAAACACAAAACAGGCTTTCAAGGTGCCCCGTGCCCCCGCAAAAAGGCGGGAACTGCATAGAGCGACAACCGAGAAGGACTAGGGCGGCCACCCCAGTAGGAAATCGCACTGCTTTTTCATCCTTCCGAAAACGTCAAAATCCACGGCAATCCCACCTTTTTTCCGTAAAGATAGGGGGAACAAAATGAATCACAAGGGGAGGCTCAAACACAGTACAAGATTTTCCAAGCCCTATGCCTTAGCAAAAAAGGGGGGAACTGCAAGGAACGTCGACCGAGAAGGACTAGGGTGGCCAACTCGAGAGTTTGCACTGCTTTTCATCCTTCTTTGACACTGACCCACAACAATTCTCTCTTTTCTCCATAAATATGGGGACTGGAAGGGAAGAAAACGACGACAAGAAAGAAAGAAAAACCAAGCATTACCCACCATAACACTCGCGACAAAAATCCAATTTGAGAGAAAGGGGGCCAAATTTCAAGCAACGCTAGCTAGAAAAACAGAGGGCCACCGCCACGCGAGGGGACGTTGGCTTAACCAAAAAGAAGGAAAACAAGGCACCCAATCAAAAGCATCCCACGTTTTCACACCCTTCCACATACTACATTGCGACGCAACATCCTTTCTATCTACACGACATAACAAGCGGCAATCAAACAACCAAGCAGAGACAAGCCAAAACCTAAACTTGACCACTAGAAAAGCCGAGGGCCCCGATGAGACAAGTGCCTAGAGCACGTTACTACTGAGAGGTAAATGACCCCCCAACCCACACAAGGCTTCAGACAAAAAATGCACTAATAGAAAACCCACCCCGCTATTGCACCCCTCTGTGTACAGGACACCCGACAACCTTTCCAGCCAAAAATTCAAGGGGGCCCAAACAACCGAAAATCCAAAGAGGAGTTATCACAGGCTGACACTCAATGCTGGATAAAGCCCAGGGCCACAAATACGCCGGCGGTGCAACGTCACACCCTAAAAAGAGGGAAGCCCCCAAAGCGCACACATCCAAGAAATGACCAAGTCGCGCAAAAAAACCCACAATCCAAATGGTGAGGACTAGGACATAACTTGCTTCCTACTTTTCCTTGGAATGGGGGAGTGGCTCAAGAAAGGACGAGGAATTCCTTCAACACCAAAGGGGGACGAGAAAAGAATGCTACCTTGTGCCCATTGACGAGCAAACTTGCAATTTTGATGGAGCTCGAAACAAGGGAGGGCTATTTCATTACCTAGACCCAACCCTTCCATGAGGGTATGTCAAGGAACAGCCGAGAGGACTAGGGTGGCCAGACCAACAGATTGCTCCGCTCTTCATCCATCCCATATTTGACCCCACCCCGACATTTTCCCCTCGCGAAAGGGTTGACGTAGGAGGCGCACGCGCAACCACTCCCTTGACCCAACCACCAATAAAAAGGCTCGCCCTAGCAAACACATAAACCACCGTTGCCGCCTTTTGGAGAGAACCAACTATGGAGGCCCACATCTTCCAACAAACAAAGGACCGAGCACCACCACTACAAAAGAGTCTGAATTTTTCCATCGTGTTTCCCAAGCACCTCGACTGTAGCAACCATGCCCCGCCGAACGGACCGTTGGAGAGGGGGCTCCCGAGCAACGAGCTTCTGAACCCCATACAAAAAACACATTAGGGGAAATAATAACAAAGGATGGGACAAGCACAAGCATCGCTTGCAAGTACATGAAACAACAAGCGTGAACTCAAGATAGGCAACTAAAAATGTTGCGAGTCTCTTTCGCAAGAGGCACCACCCCGATAAAGCATCAAACCCGCTCACCTAGAGACACGACCACGTTCCTAGATTACATACAATCGAAACCCACACACAACCCAAACGAAAAAACAAAACCTTGCTATCAATGATCCTACCGTAGGTTCACCTATGGTAACCTTGTTACGACTTCTCCTTCCTCTAAATTATAAGGTTCAATGAACTTCTCACGACGTCGACAGCGGTGAACCACCATTGTCAATGCAATCCGAACACTTCACCGGATCATTCAATCAGTAGGAGCGACGGGCGGTGTGTGCAAAGGGCAGGGACGTAGTCAACACGAGTTGATGACACACGCTTACTAGGAATTTCTCGTTGAAGACCAATAATTGCAATGGTCTATCCCCATCACAATGCAATTTGAGAAGATTTCCCGATGCTCTCGAACCAGGAAGAAAAACTTGTTGGCTGCATCGGTGTAGCGCGCGTGCGGCCCAGAACATCTAAGGCCATCACAGACCTGTTATTGCCTCAAACTTCCATGGCCTAAACAACCATAGTCCCTCTAAGAAGCTGGCCGCGAAGGGGAACCTCCACGTAGCTAGTTAGCAGGTTGAGGTCTCGTTCGTTATCGAAATTACCAGACAAATCGCTCCACCAACTAAGAACGGCCATGCACCACCACCGATAGAATCAAGAAAGAGCTCTCAATCTATCAATCCTTACTATGTCTGAACCTGGTAAGTTTCCCCGTGTTGAGTCAAATTAAGCCGCAGGCTCCACTCCTGGTGGTGCCCTTCCATCAATTCCTTTAAGTTTCAGCCTTGCGACCATACACCCCCCGGAACCCAAACACTCTGATTTCTCAGAAGGTGCTGGCGGAGTCCTTAGAGCAACATCCGCCGATCCCTGGTCAGCATCGTTTATGGTTGAGACTAGGACGGTATTTGATCGTCTTCGAGCCCCCAATTTTCGTTCTTGATTAATGAAAACATCCTTGGAAAATTCTTTCGCAGTGGTCCGTCTTTCATAAATCCAAGAATTTCACCTCTGACAATGAAATACGAATTCCCCTGACAGTCCCTATTAATCATTACTCCGGTCCCGAAGGCCAACACAATAGGACCAGATTCCTATCACGTTATTCCATGCTAATGTATTCAGAGCATAAGCTTGCTTTGAGCACTCTAATTTTTTCAAAGTAACAGCGCCGAAGCCGCGACCTAGCCAGTTAAGGCCAGGAGCACGCCGCTAACAAAAGGGACGGAAGGGCAGGTGCACACCGAGTAGGCGGACCGACCTTTACGACCCAAGATCCAACTACGATCTTTTTAACTGCAACAACTTAAATATACGCTATTGGATCTAGAATTACCACGCTACTAGCACCAGACTTGCCCTCCAATGGATCCTCGTTAAGGGATTTAGATTGTACTCATTCCAATTACCAGACTCGATGAGCCCAGTATTGTTATTTATTGTCACTACCTCCCCATGTTAGGATTGGGTAATTTGCGCTCCTGCTGCCTTCCTTGGATGTGGTAGCCATTTCTCAGGCTCCCTCTCCGGAGTCGAACCCTAATTCTCCATCACCCGTCACCACCATGGTATGCCTCTATCCTACCATCGAAAGTTGATAGGGCAGAAATTTGAATGAAGCATCGCCAGCACAAGGGCTGTGCGATCCGTCGAGTTATCATGATTCACAGGAGAAGCGGGCAAGCCCGCGCCGGCCTTTTATCTAAAAAATGCATCCCTTCCAAAGAGTCGGGACTTGGTGCACGTATTAGCTCTAGAATTAGTACGGTTATCCGAGTAGTATGGTACCATCAAAAAAACTATAACTGATTTAATGAGCCATCCACAGTTTCACAGTCTGAATTAGTTCATACTTAGACATGCATGGCTTAATCTTTGAGACAAGCATATGACTACTGGCAGGATCAACCAGGTAGCACCCTCCCACTTCAAAGGGCATTCAAAGTTCTCTCTTACAGAGAGCCGACTTGAACACCCATCAAGTCAAGGAGAGGTAAACATATCATGTAAAGCTCTTATACCTTGCACCTCTTGCATCCCCAAGAAGGGATTAGAGCCCACACACAGTACATGCCAAGGACATGCAAGACATCAAACGTAATGGACGATGGATGCAAGATCCACAAAGCGAAAAATGGGTCAACCCGCCGAGTCACATTGCACCGAGGCTGCCTAGGAGTTGGTAACCACCCCCCAACCAGCAAGGATGGCAAAAGCCTTATCACCCACGACAGCCACAGTGAACAGACAAAGGGGAGAAAACAGGAACAGGACTCTCTTAGAAATGCACCCCAAACCCTCCCCGCCTCGCACCAAGGCCACCTAGGAGTCCACTCCGACAGCGGCAATAGTGGACCTCGAGCGCCTGCGGCGACCTCGATGCAAAGGCAAACAAATGGAGAATGACCAACCGCACAATCTCTCTCTCTCTATCTCTATCTCAAACGCCTCCCAACCATCCCCGCCCCGCACCAAGGCCACCTAGGAGTCCACCCGGACAGCAGCAACGATGGACCTCGATCACCCGATCGCCTGCGGTGACCTCGATGCGAAAGCAAAGTAAATAAAGGGAGAGCAACCGACCCCATGGCGTCTCTTAAAAATTCCCTGCAACCCTTCCCGCCCAGCAGGGAGGCCGCCTAGGAGTCCACCCGGACAGCAGCAACAGCGGACCTCGATCACTTGATCGCCTGCGGCAACCTCATTGCAAAGGAAAAAGAAGGAAGTAGAAGGAGAATGACCAAGTCAACAACCTCTATTAGAAATGCCACCCCAACCCACCCCGCCCCGCACCCAAGCCACCTAGGAGTCCACCCGGTCAGCAGCAACAGTGGACCTCGATCGTTTGATCGCCTGCGGCACCCTCGATGCAAAAGGACGGAAATAAAACAAGAACGACCATTCCTGCAACCTCCCTTAAAAATTCCCCCCTCCAACCCTCTCCCCACCCCACACCGAGACCACCTAGGAGTCCACCCGGACAGCAGCAACGGTGGACCTCGATCGCTTGATCGCCTGCGGCAACCTCGATGCGAAGGCAGAGGAAAAAAATGAATGCATATCAAGAGGCTCACTACAAAAGGCATGAACATATCCGAACAAGAGGAGGGATCAGGCAGCCCCGCACCCCACACACCCTGCATACAAGCAACCTGGGAGATTGCCCCACCGACTTACCAACCGGACAATGAAAACTTCTCACCTGTAGCCACCTCCACACAGAGGAGGGAGGTCGAAGCGTTCCACCTTCAAGTCCTCCTTCCAGATATAGCCCCCGCCATCAACGTAGCAAGCCTCATCCATGTTGGACCACAATCGCATGAGCGATCAACAAAACAAGAAATGCCCATCACCTTGTGTCTCAACATTCCAAGCCGCATAATCCTACGATGCACGCAAGATGCAAGGAAAAAGCCGAGCACTCGAGCAAACAAATGGGCCACCACATCTATCAAGACCTCAAAGCCAACGCAGGGACAAACAACGTGCACTCTGAAAGGAATTCCAGACCTTAATTTTACAACAAGGAGAACCCCGCTCCTCACATCGCCCAATGGAAAAGCAAGCAAGAGGGGAAGCTTACAGCGAAAACCCCTCCACATTCCTCTTAAACGTATGCATCTCAACCCACAGTGCTGACATAGAAAGAGTACAAGCACAAGAAACCGGCACCGTGAAGAGCCAAACAATCATCTTACAGCGAAAACCCCTCCGCATTCCTCTTAAACGTATGCATCTCAACCCACATTGCTGACATAGAAAGAGTAAAAGCACAAGAAATCGGCACCATAAAGAGCCAAACAATGAAGAGGACAGTCGTCTCAAGGAGCCACACACAAAAACCCATCCAATTCCGAGAACACGGAGCGAAGGGGGAATTGTTCACATATGCCTCCAAGGACGAGCATGGCCAACATTACCGCTCATGTGCTACCGAGTGGGGATGGAGAGAAGACGAGAGTCGACGACCCTACAAATGACCCAAGGCCACTCTTCAGGCACAACCGAACAAGCAACTCAGTTACCAACCCACCTTTCACACGAAAATCCAACCCCTCCCCCCACCGAAAGGGGGAGGAGGTGAACAATATACCGAGGAGCCGATTTCACCAAGCCAACGAGACAAAATCCCACCTCTCCAACCCACCAAAAAGGGAGGAGGTGAAGAATATGGCGAAGAGCCAACATCGACGGAGCCAACAAGCGAGCAAGGGGCACGAGAGCGACATAGGCGACCGGCCAGTTGTCTCAAGGAGCCACACAGAGCGACCTCGTCCACCTCTGAGAACACAGAGCGGAAAGGTAACTCTTTTCACATATGCCTCCCAGGACAAGCATGGCCAACATTACCGCTCATGCGCTACCGAGTGGGGATGGAGAGAAGATGAGAGTCGACGACCGTACAAATGACCCAAGGCCACTCTTCAGGCACACCCGAACAAACAACTCAATTACCAACCCACCTTTCACACGAAAATCCAACCCCTCCCCCCACCAAAAGGGGAGGAGGTGAACAATATAGCGAGGAGCCGATTTCACGAAGCCAACGAGACAAAAGCCCACCTCTCCAACCCACCAAAAATGGAGGAGGTGAACAATATAGCGAAGAGCCAACATAGACGGAGCCAACGAGTGAGAAAGGGGCACGAGAGCGACATAGGCGACCGGCCAGTTGTCTCAAGGAGCCACACACAGCGACCTCATCCAACTCATAGAACATAGAGCGAAAGGGTAACTCTTTTCACATATGCCTCCTAGGACAAGCATGGCCAACATTACTGCTCATGTGCTACCGAGTGGGGATGGAGAGAATATGAATGTCGACCACCCTACAAATGACCCAAGGCCATTCTTCAGGCACACCCGAACAAGCAACTCAATTACCAACCCACCTTTCACACGAAAATCCAACCCCTCCCCCCACCAAAATGGGAGGAGGTGAACAATATAGCGAGGAGCCGATTTCACGAAGCCAACGAGACAAAAGCCCACCTCTCCAACCCACCAAAAAGGGAGGAGGTGAACAATATAGCGAAGACCCAACATCGACGGAGCCAACGAGCGAGCAAGGGGCACGAGAGCGACATAGGCGACCGGCCAGTTGTCTCAAGGAGCCACACAGAGCGACCTCATCCAACTCTGAGAACACAGAGCAAAAGGGTAACTCTTTTCACATATGCCTCCCAGGACAAGCATGGCCAACATTACCGCTCATGCGCTACCGAGTGGGGATGGAGAGAAGATGAGAGTCGACGACCCTACAAATGACCCAAGGCCACTCTTCAGGCACACCCGAACAAACAACTCAGTTACCAACCCACCTTTCACACGAAAATCCAACCCCTCCCCCCACAAGCAAGAAAAAAGGGAGGAGAAGAACAATATAGAGAAGAGCCGACATCGACGGAGACAACGAGCGACATAGCAAAATGCTGATTTCAACAGAGAAAACGTGCGACCAAGGGGCACGAGAGAGAGTTACCAGAGAGCCGATTTCAACAAAGCCAACAGTCGGCTAGTCATCTCAAGGAGCCACACACAACAACCCCATCCAAATGCTAGAAAATAGAGGGGATGGGAGAGATTGTTGAAACATGCCTACAAGGACGAGCATGGCCAACATTACTGCTCATATGCTACCGAGTGGTGATGGAGAGAAGAATGTCGACAACCCTACAAATGACCTAAGGCCATTCTTCAGGCAAAACTGAGCAAAAAAACTCAATTACTAACCCACCTTTCACACGAAAAGAAAATCTGATAAGCGCACCCTCGGAGAAAACAAGGCGACCCGAACGCCCCCGTCCGTGCGCCCTCACCCGGGGCGACACGGAGCGCCCCCCCGAATGGACGCACATGGGAGAAAACGGCAAACGGGCTGCCTGGACGTGCACAAGGCACCCTGGCGGTCAAAAATTAGCAAATATGGCATGGGCGCCCTCGGGCCAAACGACTCGACCCGAACGGACGACCTCACCTGGCACGACCAAACGACCCGACCTGAACGAACGCCCTCACCAGGGGCGACACGGCGCGCCCACCCGAACGGACACACATGGGAGTAAACAGCAAATGGGCTGCCCAGACATGCATAAGGCACCTGGGCAGTCACAACTTAGAAAATCTGACACGGGCGCCCTCGGGCCAAACGACCCGACCTGAACGGACACCCTCACCCGGCGCGACACGGCACGCCCGACCCAAACGGACGCACATGGGAGCAAACGGAAAACAGACCGCCCGGATGTGCACAAGGCACCTGGGCGGTCACAACTTAGCAAATCTGACACGGGCACCCTCGGGCCAAACGACCCGACCCGAACGGACGCCCTCACCCACAACGACACGGTACACCCACCCGAACGGACGCACATGGGAGAAAACGGCAAACGGGCCGCCCGGACGTGCACAAGGCATCTAGGCAGTCACAACTTAGGAAATCTAACACGGGCACCCTTGGGCCAAACGACCCGACCCGAACGGACGACCTCACCTGGCACGCCCACCCGAACGGACGCCCTCACCCGGCACGACACGACGCACCCACCCGAACGGATGCACATGGGAGAAAACGGAAAACGGGCCACTCGGACGTGCACAAAGCACCCGGGTGGTCACAACTTAGCAAATCTGACACGAGTGCCCTCGAGCCAAACCACCTGACCCGAACGGACGCCATCACCTGGCATGACACGGCGCGCCCACCCGAACGGACGCACATGGGAGCAAACGGCAAACGGGCCGCCCGGATGTGCACAAGGCACCTGGGTGGTCACAACTTAGCAAATCTGACACAGGCACCCTCGGGCCAAACCACCCGACCCGAACGGACGACCTCACCCAGCACGACCAAGCGACTCGACCCGAACGGACGCCCTCACCCGGCACGACACGACGCGCCCACCCGAATGGACGCACATGGTAGCAAATGGAAAACGGGCTGCCCAGACATGCACAAGGCACCCGGGCGGTCACAACCTAGCAAATCTGACACGGGCGCCCTCAGGCCAAACCACCCAACCTGAATGGACGCCCTCACCTGCCACACCCACCCGAACGGACGCCCTCACTCGGCGCGACACGGCATGTCCGACCAAATGGATGCACATGGGAGCAAACGGAAAACGGGCCGCCCGGACGTGCACAAGGCACCCGGGCAGTCACAACTTAGCAAATCTGACATGGGCGCGCTCGGGCCAAATGACCCGACCCGACCCAAATGGATGCCCTCGCCTAGCATGCCCACCCGAACGGACGCCATCGTGCTGCACGACCAAACGACCCGAACGGACACTCTCACTCGGCACGACCGAACGACCCGACCCGAATGGACGCCCTCACCCGGCACAACCAAACGACTCGACCCGAACGGGCGCACATGGGAGAAAACGGCAAACGGGCTGCTCGGACATGCAAAAGGCACCCGGGTGGTCACAACTTAGCAAATATGACACGGGTGCCCTCGGGCCAAACGACCCGACCAGACCCGAACAGACGCCCTCACCCTGCATGACTGAACAACCTGACCCGAACGGACGCCCTCACCCAGCATGACCGAACGACCCGACCCGAACAGACGCCCTCACCCGGCATGACCGAACAACCCGACCCGCACGAACGCTCTCACTCGGCACGACCGAACGACCCGACCCGAACGAACGCCCTCTCCCGACACGACCAAACGACATGACCAAATGGACGCACATGGGAGCAAACAACAAACAGGCCACCCGGACGTGCACAAGGCACCCGGGCGGTCACGACTTAGCAAATCTGCCACAGGCGCCCTCGGGCCAAACGACCCGACCCGACCCGAATGGACGCCCTCACCCGGCACGACCAAACGACCCGACCAAACGGACGCACATGGGAGCAAATGGAAAACGGGCCGCACGGACGTGCACAAGGCACCCGGGCGGTCACGACTTAGCAAATATTACACGGGCGCCCTCGGGCCAAACGACCTGACCCGACTTGAACAGACGCCCTCACCCGGCACGACCGAACGATCCGACCCGAACGGACGCCCTCACCCGGCACGACCAAACGACCCGACCCGAACGGACGCCCTCACCCGACGCGCCCGACCAAATGGACGCACATGGGAGCAAACGGCAAACGGGCCGCCCGGACGTGCACAAGGCACCCGGGCGGTCACAACTTAGCAAATCTGACATGTGCGCCCTCGGGCCAAATGATCTGACCCGACCCGAATGGACGCCCTCACCCGGCACGCCCACCCGAACAGACGCCCTCGGGCCAAACGACCCGACCCGACCCGAACGGACGCCCTCACCTGGCAAGACCGAACGACCCAACCTGAACGGATGCCCTCATCCGGCACGACCAAACGACCCGACCAAACGGACGCACATGGGAGCAAACGTCAAACGGGCCACCCAGACGTGCACAAGGCATCCGGGCGGTCACAACTTAGCAAATCTGACACGGGCGCCCTCGTGCCAAATGACCCGACTCGACCCGAACGGACGCCCTCACCTGGCATGCCCACCCGAACGGACGCCTTCGGGCCAAACGACCCGACCCGACCCGAACAGACGCCCTCACCCAGCACGACCAAACGACCCGACCCAAACGGACGCCCTCACCCGGCGCGCCCAACCAAACGGACTCACATGGGAGCAAACGGCAAACGGGCCGCCCGGACGTGCACAAGGGACTCGAGCGGTCACAACTTAGCAAATATGACACGGGCGCCCTCGGGCCAAACGACCCGACCTGACCCGAACGAATGCCCTCACCCGGCACGCCCACCCGAACGGACGCCCTCAGGCCAAACGACCCGACCCGACCCGTATGGACACCCTCACCTAGCTGTTTCGAGGAAAATCACCCTAGAGGTTTGTTGGGTTTAAACCTCCACAGAGCAGGGCATGCTACTTAAGAAGGACTCACACAACCACACATGTTCATGAAAAACTAAATAGAGTAGATAGAGGAAGTTACCCGTAGGTCCTACGGTTGAAGCAGATCCCGCGGGGTCCAAACCCCTAGCAACCCTTCTTCCTTCTTAACCTAAAAGACAAGAAGAAACAAGCACGAAGAACTGGTTGTACAGCATATATCTACTCTAAATGTTAGTGAAATCCACGTGAAACATTAGATAAACCATAATAAATGCTTAAATAACAATATTCTCATATATTCAAGCGGACACTAACACGTATATTTTGGGAACAAGATGGTTCTTCTATATTATAAATAGCATGTACAAAAATAAAGAGTGGAGAGATCACCTGAATCCTTCCATGATCTTCAAGCAGACCGTCGTCCAGATCCGTCCCACCCTTGCCTCGCTAAGATTCCTTCCAAACTGGTGCATACGAGATGACATATAAAGAGATGAGCATCTCCAGGAAATAAGGGTTTCCTGTAATGAACTGGGAAGTGCAGGAGGCACGAGAATTCAGACTTGGATAGGGAATACCGAGAGAGTATAATATCAATAATTTCTCTCTCTCCCTTAGGCCATACACATGAGGGGCTTTTATACTCCCTCAAAGTAGTTTCAACAGTTGGAAACAGTTGGCCACGTGCTTGGGTGGTTGAACTACCAGAGTAACCATCAACCCAGCCCGAAAATAGGGAATTTTTATATATTTTTTAATGATTTTAATGGCATACGTGGGAAAGTACATGTGGAATCGCGTATACACGCAGAAAAGTCTGGGCATAACCGCGTATGGGGATTTTAACACTATTTTTTAGTGAATTTTGTCTTAGTCTATAGGAATGGGTGCCCAAAGCCATAAAAGCAATCATGAATCATATGAAGGTGAGAAATGATGCTATAATAGATGCCCCCTAATATATGAGGTCAGAAGGGGTACATGATGGCCGAAATGTATTATGCACATAGAAAGAACTTCGCAAGGACAAGAGAGGACTTCACCAGATTTCAGCCTGCCAAAAACCAATGAAAGAAAATAGAGAGTCAACTCATGCTGAGGCGGGCATACCCATGCTCAATCAAAAATACATCATATGGAAAGTACAGAATAGATCCAAAATGTATACAAGTATAGCTGAACTGAAAGTACACAATGAATCATCTGAGCATGGCCCGGAAGTATAAGTCTGAATCAATGTCCAAGTATCACATATAGAAAGTTGATCAAAGATGCTGCAACTGGATGTCTGATCAAATAAGTAACTGAATCTCCAAGTACCAAATCATAAGGGGTGGAACAAACGGTACTATCACGCAACTCGGGAGCCAACATATAGGATGTTGCTGTACTGAACTGCAACATATAAGAGTGGACGGCATCACTGGCAGAAACTGAATGCACTGTCAAAAGTGAACCGAGAAATGCTGATGCAACCCGAGGTCTTCACCGATCACTATGGCACAATTCTACACAATGGGAATAAATGAGCTGAAGTCGACCATGTGAGAAATCGTTGGATTACCGGTCAATGATGTATATCATTAACCAACGCGAGACAACCCACCAATAATGAAAATGAGTGTCAAGGTGCCCCAGTACAATCTAACAAGTGCGAATAAATGAGTTGAAGTCGAAAACTTGAAAGAATCTATGAATCAGGAGGCAATGATGAATCCCCACTGTCGATAGCGAAGAGTCTGCCACTGATGACTGCAAACCCTAAGGTACTGACAAAAAGACTCTAGACCTTATTCCCAGAGCAATGAGTCGGAGTCGATGGGAAAAGATCTGCTGGAAGGAAGGCATTAAGGCATCCCACATCAGTCCAGCGCGAGTGTAACCCGCAGGCCAAGATTTGGAAGGAATCGGACGAAGTAGAGTGATGGAACCAAAACTGAAGTACGTTTCCGACGTGCACAAGATGAAGCTAGCGCACGGAAGAAACCCTCTGAACCAACCAATAATGAAAGTTGACACAGAGGCGAGAAATCCACCGATAGGGTCAAATGGAAATCAAGGTACTGCACGAATCCCAAGTGTGATAATGTATGCTGACGTCGAACATAGGGGAAACCACTCAGTCAAAGACCCATAATGATGATCAAATGTTGAGCACAAGGTCACCTATCAATGATGGAAATAGGGCCAGGGTGCGGCTCTAGGTTTGCTCTCAGAGCAATGTGTCGTAGTCGATAAGAGACAAACCCGCCGGCAAGAAGTCAATGGGGACCTTCTCAAACCAGCACGAGCAGAAGACCAAAACATATGATGTGATAGAACAAGATACCGACAGGACCGGGAAGGCCGACTGAATAATGAGTCAAGAGACACTGTAGAATGGCCGACTCTGGTTAGACTTCCCTTGAACAAAAGCACGACTCATGATGACCATGGCAGTAAAAAGTGACACTGTATAAGTCTGTTATGCAGGAGGCAGAACAAACTCTCCATATGATTGGAAGAGATAACCAACCAGGGGAGAACTGACAAGTGAAACATGGTAAAGGCTGAACCTAGGTCAAAACTAAAACCATCCCAAATGAAGGAGATATATATAAGTATATGTGCTTTGTTCAAGGGTGACAAACTAACTCTGTACTGCCATCAAAACAACGAAGATACATCCCGTTCCCGCTCTTTTTGTTATATTTGATTTTTTTGTCTTTTTCATATAATAAGCCTGAAAAAGAATAAAAGAATTCTATGGTACAATGGATAGAACGAGTATCAAAAAATCAGATGCACTAGTTCCTGGGATTGCAACAATCCTATACTCAATGCAAGGTGGCGGAAACTGGTAAGCGATACTCAAAGGAATGTTCCATCCATGGGTAAAAGGGTGTCAAGTCGTGATAGCTAAGTGCATGCAATGGTTAACTTGTACAGATAGTCAAGGTCAAAAGTTGGCTTAAACACTGAGTCCAAATGAAGCCGGCTAAAGGCCAGGATAAATAAGTAGCCAATATGCAATGTAGTAATACAACTTAACGACACCAGGGAGCCTCTAGGGTAAAAGCCAGAAAAATGATAGTGAGGAAGAAGAAGAATGAAGCTTCAACACATAAGTCATGGCATGACTAAAGAGGACTCTCGAGCCTACATAAAACGCAGCATGGGCAACAAGTGATAGCGAGGAACTAACTAGGAAGCCCATGTAAAGGAAGGCTCTACCATCAAGTCATGATTAAATAATCGGCGAGTGAAAAGGGTGTAATAGTCATGACCTGATGGGATCGACCTTATGGAAAGTGATCAGTATGAAGGCTAGTATGCAAGATGCAGCGGAAAGTGATTTTCCTAACCTATTTGCCAGTGAAGATCATATACCTACCATGACGAGTCAATAATCATGGATCAAAAAATCGGGAAAAATCTCAAATTCGTCAAAATGTACCTGAAAAAATACCAAACTGGGCACTTCCAAGCATCCGAGTTATGCAGCTTAAGATAGATTGAAAAAATAAGCATAACAAATTTTTGCGAAAATTTTCAACTTTTTAGGCATAAATAGACAAATTACCTCATATTTGGTTCATTATTACATCGCTGATTTGGAAAAAAGTGCTCTGGAGCAAAAAAATTCTTTCGTCAAATCAGGAACAACCGACCATCGAATCGCACCGAATTTGTCAGGTAAGGTCCTCAATCATCCTTGCAAATCATTTTGTCCATTTATAAATTAAAATTTAGTGATTTTCACCACAGAAACCCTTTCCAAAAAACACGGGTTTGCGCATACGCGGGTTGGTAACAGGAAAGTCACGTATACACGTGACTGTGCATAAAGAAAACCACGTATGCGCAGGCCCAAATGAGAAATGCATGGCTAATGAAGGACTTATTGAATTTTGACAGGATGACAATCTCATGGAGAGAGCATGAACACAGTGCAATTGATCAAGAGGTCATGCAAGATCGAGCATCGCAAAATATTCTTCAGAATTGCGGATTGTTCAAATTTTTCAAAATGCCAAATATGAAAAGCAATGTCCGGTTGCTAGAAATGCTCGTCAATTATTGGGAACCGGAAGAGGACTGCTTTATGATAGATCAGATGCCAGTACGCATTGAAGTGGAAGACATATATTTTATCACTGGACTCTCCTGGAGGGGAGAACCAGTAGACTTGCATGGGAAGCCCCTGGGAGGGCTAACCGTGGAAGATTATGTCCACGTGTACTGCGTAGAGGGTTCCAAGAAAGTTGAAACTCAGATTGCAATTAAAGATTTAAGGGATTTGCACATGAAAATCCTCCTTTTCACTATTGGCAGAGTGGCAGGATATGCCTCCCTACATCAAGCATCCAGGATGCAAATGAGCATAGCAGTGGAATGCTTGACTCATGTATATGATTGGTGCACAACCCTTTTACTAAACATGAAGCAACAATTGACCTCAATCCACCAAGCAAAGACAAAACACTTTGGATACGGTACTATTTTGATGAAATTCTTCTTTGAGAAGATACCAGCATTGAGACCCAGAGTTATCTCTACCATCAGCAGCCCGAGAGACCCAAGAATTGCCCGTTGGGCAGACATGATGAAGAGATTAGGGGGAAGTGAAGTTCCCCGAACCACTTGGGATGATGAGTTCTTCATTTGGTGGGGAGAGAAAATCATCGCTGTGGATGACTATCCCTATGCCGGGATGGACTTTTGTGGAGATCCAGATCTTGTTCTTCCACCAGGCACAGCATGGGGCACAGTCGGTAAGTTTGCAAAATTTTTTTGACTTATATAATAATTTTTTTTGGATTTTTTCAAATATGTATGAAAAAATAAAAACAAACATGTTTTTGATTGGATTCATAATGACTGACAATGTAAACATGATCATGAAACAGATATTGGACCAGTTCGACCTGAGGGTTTCCTGCGCCACAAGTGTCGCAGGGGCGAAGCAGATACAGCGGATTCAGAGAGGACCCTCCAAGCTATGCAGAGGAACTTGGAGGGGTTAACCCGCCAAATACCTATGGCTGCCGTGGAAGATCTACCGGAAGCCATCCAGAGACGAGTGGTAGGAGTGCCCCGAGACTGGGTACGGTTATTCCGCCGAGTTGCCACCGCGATCACGTTCTATAGGAACACGACTTCTGGGCAGGGACCTCAGGAGTAGATAGATATTATGTATTAGATGACTGTATATTTTTTGAGACTGAACATGATCGGGCATAAGCCCAAATTTTGTATGACCTTATGGATCCAAATTTTGTAAAGTTTTTGAACACTCTGACGATATATATACAGCGATGTTTGATGTGATGTGATAAATGTATCAAAATGTATAATGTTTTTTGGAATGATTAATATGCCAATCGATTGCTTGATTAGCTAATGAGTCTGCTAACCAATTGTCAGCTCGAGGAATATGAATGAAAGTTAAAAAATGAAAGGATCTTTGTAACAAACGTACCCTCAAGAACAATCGTAATAAAAATGGGTCTCGAACCTGATAAGTATTGTTCAACTGCGACACCACCAGCTGAGAGTCCAAGAAAACTACCAACGAATCAACACCCAAAGATATTTCCTCCGAGAGTAGATAAAAAACTGCAGTGTATTCTGCTATATTATTGGAAGCAGGACCAATGCAGACCCCTCTTGAAACTAACAGCTGACCGGAAGGATAATGAAGCACCCAAGCCATGGAAGCTAAGTTCCGGGTGTGTCTACTAGCACCATCGGCGAAACCAAAGTGACTCATGAAATCCGACACAACCTGCCAAATCAGATAAAAAACATCACCAACTCATGAAAGATCGAAAATCAACCAGATATATACAAAGAAAAACTACTATATACAAAAGCAACATGCCAAGCCGAAGCCTAGGCATAATACTTCTTCAAATAGAGCCCATTTCGGGGCTCCGACAACTCGTTCCCTTCAAAATCAACCAAGGTATACGCTCCTTTCTTAAGGACTTTTTTTACGATAAAGGGGCCATACCACATAGACTTAAACTTTCCTGCCCCCAGGGCATCTTTTTCTTGGGAATAGACCAAAACAAGGTCACCTTCTGAAAAAACCATGGGTTTGACCGCCTTGTCGTACTGAACTTTAACTCGGTTTTTATGCACTTCATTCATCGTGGCAGCATCTCGACGCTGCTCATCAAGATGTTCCAGATGAAGGAGCCGTTCTTCAAGACTAGAAGTGTTAGGAAGAAGTTCAACAGCTAACTTAAGAGAAGAAATCTTGCATTCAATGGGAAATACGGATTCCACCCCGTGCACTAGCTGAAACGAAGTAAAGCCAGTTGTAGTTTTCACTGACGTCCTGTATGCCCAAAGTGCAGGATATAGCATAATATGCCAGTTGGATCTAGCTTTATCAATTTTCCTTTGAAGAATTGTCTTCAAGGTTTTGTTCACGGCTTCCACTTGCCCATTGGCCTGAGGATAATATGGAGATGAATGCTCCTGCCGGAAACCCAATTTGAGAGCCAACTCAGCCATCATACTATTCTGAAAATGACTGCCATGGTCAGTGACAATCTCTCTAGGAATACCAAAACGAGCGATAACTTGGTTGAAAAGGAACAGAGCTGCAGTCTCACCATCGTTCCCAAAAGTAGGCATAGCCTCGACCCACTTCGTAAAGTAGTCTACTGCTACAATAATGTACTTGTGACCTTTAGCCGAAGGTAGGTTACAAGTAGTATAATCAATACCCCACTTTGTAAAGGGACTGACAGTAATGACTGGAAAAAGCGGAGCTGGATGAGCGCGCATTTTTCGAGTATAGACTTGACACGGATGACACTTTTTGACCGATTCGATACAATCCTTGAAAATCGAGGGCCAAAAGTACCCAGCACGCAAGATTTTTTGGGCTGTAACAAGCCCAGATAAATGACCCCCACAAGCTCCACTGTGGGAATCATTCAGCACAGCCTCAACTTCTTTGAGAGTTAAGCAGCGTCTCAAGATTGAATCAACCCCTCGACGGTATAAAGCATCACCAATAATCAAATAATTCTTGGCCAAGTGACGAAACTTACGACGCTCATCTTTCGAAAAAGTAGAGGGAAACTTCGCAGTCTGGAGATACACAATCATATCTCCGTACCAAGGATCCTGTGAAGAGATAAGAAACAAATGTTCATTCGGAAAGGATTCATCATAGATCATCTCCTGCCCACAGGGCAAATCAATTCTGCGAAAAATAATGATTTCTTGGACTTGGCAGACATAAACTCAAGATCAAATCCCTATAAAATCACAATCCATCTATTGTATTTGCCCCCAATCACTCGCCTACTGAGGACAAACTGAAATGGATTGGCCGCTGCCAAAGCATAAGTTTTGCGAAGAATAATGTAATTCCGAAGTCGCTGCACAGCATGAACTGCTGCTAAAGCTAATTTTTCTATCGGAGTGTACCGGAGTTCAGGTCATACCAAGCCTCGAATAAGGTAGTAAATAACATGCTCTGCAAGAGCATCATCCTCCTGAGCCAGAACCATACCAATAGTAGATTCTGCTGCTGCCAGATACAAAAGGAAATCCCTGCTATAATCAGGTGGACTCAATAAAGGAGCAGAGGTCAATGATTTTTTCAAAGCATCGAACGAGCGTTGAGCGAAGTCATCCCAAAGAAATGGAACTCCCTTCTTCAACAATCTCATAAATCCCTTTGTAACTTCAGCATAATTTACGATAAATCTCCAAAGAAAATTAGACTTTCCTTGTAGACTTTGACGCTGACGGATAGAGGACGGGGGAGGCAATCGAAGTATTGCCTCAACCTTGAAGGGATCTACCCTAATACCTTCCTTAGACACAATGAATCCCAATAACCGACCGGATGTAACCGCGAAAACGCACTTGTTCGGATTCAATCTAATCTTATAGAACCGACATCGTTCAAATATTTGCCGGAGGTGAGCAGGATGATGCATCCTCTTTCGAGAATGAGCAGCTACATCATCCAAGTACGCCTCAATAATATTTTTGATGTCGTGGAAGGCATATGACATGGCCCGCTGAAAGGTAGCCCTAGCATTTTTAAGACCAAAAGGCATCTTCTTGTATGCAAATGTACCCCAGGGACAAATAAAGGCAGTCTTATGCTGATCTTCAGGACGGATAGTAATCTGATTATATCCAGAGAAACCGTCCATGAAGGAGAAAATCTCATTACCAGCACACTCGTCAATGATCTGATCAATAAATGGTGTGGGGTAATTATCTTTAGGACATGCTTTATTTAGGTCTCTGAAATCGATGCAAACTCGAATCGTTACTTGCTTTTTATCTACGGGAATGGGGTTTGAAACCCATTCAGTCAAAGGAACAAAGAAAATGAATCCCGCCTTAAGCAGCTTCTCAACCTTAGCTTTGATAGCTGCTGTCTTCCTAGGATTGACCAGACGAAGTTTTTGCCTCACCGGCTTAGCATTTTCATAAGTCTTGATCTCATGCTGGACAATAGATGGGTCTATACCAGGCATTTCCTCATAAGACCAAGCGAATACATCCCTATACTCTTTAAAGAGCTCGGTGTAAATTTGAACCTCTTCACGGGAACATTCAGCTCCGATGAAGACATTCTCGATAATATTGGGATCCCTAGAAATGTTCACCAGGATAGTAGGAGAAATCACAGCCATGTTCCCTTCAGCATAAACCTATGTTGGTGCTAAAGGGTTCAAGACTGGGTGAACAGGACCAGGAGACGGAGGACTTGGAAAACTCGTTTCAACTTTGCTCAAGTTAGGTAAAAAGTAAGAACGATGATGCAAGTCATCCCATGGTCTATCTATACCAGTCATGGCTTCCAGGATGGCCTCTTCAGATGGAAGAGTGGTATCAAGGCAATCCTGGGCCGAAGAAGAACTAAGTGTCCAAGCCGGAGCCACATCCCCATCCAACTCTTCCGGTGACAGAGGATCTGGGATGGATTCTGCAGAGTCAACAATAGACTGATATGCAATCTCAGCTACAGAAATAGGAAATGCCATTCCACCCACTTGACCTTCCGCTAATGTGGCAGTAGGGGAAGGTAAGGTCCAAGGGTCCGAAAAATAATGAGTTTTGAAAAACTCTCTTCGAAGAGGAGCCTTGGAGGATGAAATTGCATTAATATGAACCGTAGGAGGAGGAATATCGAAAGTACCCATCAAGGTAGAATACATTCCAACTCCTAAATTCTCAACAGGCGCCTTAGAATTATCCAACTTAGAAACAGATGAGTCAGTAGACGCATTCGGGTCTACGGGAGGACAGTCCAGTTGATCCACTGTAACGATCCTCCCTTCGTGAGGGAAACATATAATGTGAAATAATGAGGATGCAATGGCATCCATCTCATAAATCCAGTTTCCCCCCAACAGAAAGTTGTAGTCCAAGCTTGCATCCACTACCTCAACCTCTATATTGACAGTTTTTCCCCCAACATAGATGGGCAAAGCTGGGACAATACCATGGGGTCTGTGAGAATGACCATCGAATGCAGTTAGAAGAGTGGTATATGGAACAAATTTTGGAGATCCAAGTGTCTTCCAGCATGCGAGAGACATCACGCATGTGGAAGCACCCTCATCAAAAACCGTCCGAAATATGTTACACTTCCGGTACGATGATTTAATATGAAAAGCCATGTGATGAGGAAGTCTCTTCTTAAAATTAGACATATCAAAAGTAATCAGAAGAGAATTTTTTGGATCAATAGCCCCAATGGCAGTGAGCAAAGCACTGCGCTGAGCCGGACAAGACTGGAGTACCTCTGAAGTCGACATAGCACAAGGACTCTGCGCCAGATCTTCTACAATCGAGTAGTTCTGGGCAGCCCTCACATTTGGATTAATCGTTGATCGCTTAGAAGATGCTTTGGGCATCCGAGGCATAGACTCAACAGTAGGCTTGGTAATGTGAAGCGGCTCAGTAGCATCAGGAACATCCTTAGCTTTCGAAGACTCTTCTCTGCCATAATCACGGGATCTCGTAGCGATATCCGCGTGAGCACTCATCATGAAAATGTTCAATGGAATTTCCCCTTCCTGGGTGCCCCCAGAGGAAGCCCCAGGATTTTGATTTGCGCCAACAACTAATTGTTGCCCTTGGGGAAAAGGGTTTGTTAACACAGCTTGGGAACTAGAAGAACCCTGCTAGGCTAACAAGCGCTGCGCATCCTGAATTTTAGGGCAAAGGTGTGTAATATGGTCTCCAGCACATAGCTTGCATGGAAAATTCACTTTCCTTTTCTCCTTTGGACCCTCACCAACATGCTCGTTGATTTTATTTGCCTTACCCTTCCCATTATTGCCCTTTTTCTTATTATTTTGTCCCTTCTTCTTCCCTTCGGATTGTTGATTTCCTTTGGGATCAGAAGCTTGGACAGCATTTATGGACAAAGACTGGGAAGGTGATGACTCAGCAGGCACAGCCTGACCAGAAGGAGCAGATTGTAAAGACAACTGCTGCAGTTGAGTAAGTAGGCTGGCTGCACCACTATTGATCGATCCAATCAGTCCGTCACCATGAGGACCAGGCTTAGTTTTAGATAAATCTAATTTGGAGCGAGGAGCATTGGGCAGATACTTATGGAGGACCCCAGACTGAGAATAGATCAACTCAAGCTGTTGGGCCCTAAAAATGGCCTGCTCCTCGGAAAATACCTCGGAGAGGGATACATATTTTGAAATATCTGACTACAGGGATTTCAGAAACCATTCCAAAAGGAATTCACCTGGAATATGAGCTTTAATCAGCCTCTTCCTTCTCCTCCATTCCTGAATGTGATCATAAACGTGGGTTGCGTCGTCTTGCTTAAAATTAGCTAGGAGTTCAGTCCCAGCGTCATATCGGACAGGCAACTGAAAATGGTTCAGAAATGTAACAGCCAGTTCTCCAAATGTAGCAAAACTGCCCCCAGTTAGCTCAATATACCATTTGGCAGCGTTTCCAGTTAGGGTACGTTGAAATAATCTCAACCTAATCGAATCATCGATCAGGGAGTTCGAAGAACACCATAAATGGAAAGTAGTAATGTGGTCAGCCGGATCTTCTCCATTCTTACCTTCAAACTTTGGAATGTCTGAAGGAAGTTTGGTGGGAACCGGAGGCCACCCCGAACTATAACGAATCGGATCATTAGTCAACTTCGACAGATCTGGAAAGTTTAACGTTGCCAGAAAAGGTAAGCGAAGTGGAGCCTGAGGATTCCATCCTTGATGGGATGGATTCCCAACATTCTGAAAAGAATACCCTGGATTTGATGAGGCACCAGGTTGCTAAAAAGGACTCGTAGAAAAAGGAGAAGAACCTCCTCCCAACGCAGAGTTACCAAAGCCCAGACCAGTTCCCCCCGCTGAAGTATGAAATGAAGAGGAAAGCCCCTGATAGGGGTTCCAGGCATTAGAAAGAGGATAAAAGGTCTGGTAAGCACTCGACGAAGGGAAAGAAGTATTCCCTTGGTGACCAGCGTAAAACTGATTCCCTGCCCCCACTGTAGTGAATACAAGGTTCCATCCTGTAAAAGTGGTCGAATTCTGACCTCCAGAACAAGGATTGAAACTCTGGGTCTGAGAAGTAAACGGAAAGGACCCTAAAGAAGGATTGGAACTAGGAATGTGCCTAATTCCAAAGGGGAACCCTTGAAAAGAAGCTGATCCACTAGCCACGGAAGACATGGGCGTAGATCCAGCTGCAGCAGCGGAAAAGGAAAAAGAAGGAATCCCACTAGTGGGCATTCCGAAACAGAAGGGACCAAAATGAGAAGCGTGTGCTTGGGTGAAACTAGAGCCAAACATAGTAGCACTAGAAGCAATCGAAGATAAAGAAATAGTGCCCCCTCCTTCAACAGAAGCAGGAGTCTGAATGCCTGCAGCACTCACAGCAGAAGCCGCGTTCCCAGCCGTGGCCATCGAAAGGTATGAATAATACGGAGGATCTTCTGGTCTCTCTGACTCAGGTCTGATGTATTGAAAAACGAAGGGATAATCAGGAGGAAGAGGAGATGGACCTGACCTAGGAGGTTCAGGTAATTCCTCGATTTGAAAATCTTCTTCCTGAGGAAATAAAACTCGCGAGGTGAGAGGAACGCTCCTCTCGAAACCGACACCAGAATCAGCTACGAAACCTTCAGACCCTTGTGGAGGATCTCTCTCCACTACGTTAGACGTCACAGGGTGGTAACCACCTGCTAAATCACTCCTACGCCTTCTCGAAGAAGGCTCTGAACTCTCGGGAGATAACCCCCGGATTCTCCTCGATCAACGAGGCGCTTGATCAGCCACTTTTATAGATTTTAAATTAGACTCAAAAAAGTGAAAAGCTAGGCAAGCTAGGAGCAAAGAGAACTCACTATAATAAAAATCCCTGAGATACAATCAAGCAAACAGCCTTCAAGTATTTCCGCTCTGGGTGATGAGGACCGGACACCAAAATACAGGAAAGTGAAATATAGGACCTCTCGAAAGCAGTCTGGGATAATTACGGCCCAGGCCTACTAGCAAAGGTATTAGAAATAGTTACGCTGACCTCCTAACGATAGCCTTTTCCGGCTCAAGCACCCAAGCTTCACAAGGGCACCCCCCAGAAGTACTGTTGAAAGTGATGCGACGTCTGCCTCAGGTACCACGGGTATTCCCCCCCGCAGTCACCTGTGTGGAACCTAGGAGTGGCAACTATGGGCACCAATCCATGTCAGAAGCTGGGCAGAACGGTCTTGAGGTCAGATTCAACTAATCAGAGAGGGGGTATCCCTCTTCTCAGCCTTCACTTCCCCTCGCGCTTGAATCTTTGGAGGAGAGCTTTCCCGGTCCACCTAACGGAGTTGGATTTCGCTCAATTAATCAACTTCTATGTTTTGTTTGAGCGGCCTTGGAGAGTTAACTCTCCACTCACCTAATCCAAGGCCCTACAACCTAGCTAGTTGGTGTATGACACTTAGAAAACTTGCTAGTTTATTTTAAATTAAATCGCTTATTTTAATTGGCTGTTATGTTAAGTCAAAGGGATGCGGAAATGAAACTTATGGTGTTTTGACGCAGAAAGAAATTAATAAAAACCAAACTACATGCAAATGCAGTTATTGTCTTTCGATGAAAAGCAACTTCTACATGGGTTCTACGAGATTAAAAATTGTATTTTTTCTTTTCAGATAGCAAACTCACACTCACAAAAACTATGAAAATGACTAAATGCTTAAGTGCACCTGATGCAAATCACTACAAGCATGCAAATTCTAAGATGCAAAATCTCCTAAAGCAGAGTGAAATTTCCCAAATATCCTTCAGTTTTATCTCTTTTTGGTTGTCCAGAAAGCTAGTTCCCAAAATCAAGAACTCTTAATATGAAGACACCAAAAATGCTTAAAAACAAGAGGAAGAAATCAATGACAACTCCTTTCCAAAATCAAGCCAAAATCCAAAGGCAAGAAACCTCAACAAAGCTTCAAAAGATACAAAGAAATGAAAACAAAAATGAAAAAACAAAAGCAAACAACAAAGCAAAATGTTTTTTGAGATTTTGAGTTTTATAAAAGAGTTCGAAAAGACCAAGTAAAACTATAAAATTCCAAGCCAAACAACATTGAATTTCAAGAAAAAACTTCACAAATGCTCCAAATATTATAAGGCTAACTAGTAGCAAGATCAATATGAGCAAAAGAAGACAAGAAAACTCAGCCACTCAGCCTAGAAGAATAGTACAACCTTGCCGCAAACAAAAACTCCAAAGAACCAAGAAAGACTCTTCAAAAATTGCAACAAGACCTAGCCAACTTAACTCAAGAAAACCAACCAAGAAATGGGCAAAAATCGTAGCGCAAAGCAAAACAAAAACATAGGAAAGAGTAAATGAGCAGGAGCTCTCTGTTCTGATGAAGCAGAACAGCCAAGAATCCCCCGAAAGAGATCTTGGTACTCAAACCAGAAATGCCAGCACAAGAAACACTTTGCCAAAAAGACTAGTTTTCAATCAAACAAAAGAGAGAAAATACCAAAGACCACTTTCTTCACAATCCAGAGGGTCACAACTTAGCAAATCTAACACGGGCGCCCTCGGGCCAAATGACCCAACCCGACCCGAACAGACGCCCTCACCCGGCACGCCCACCCTAACGGACGCCCTCGGGCCAAACGACCTGACCCGACCCGAACGAACACCCTCACCCGGCACGACCAAACGACCCGACCCGACGCGAATGGACGCCCTCACCCGGCACGACCAAATGACCCGACCTGACCCGAACGGACGCCCTCACCTGGCACGCCCACCCGAACGGACGCCCTCGGGCCAAACGACCCGACAAGACCCGAACGGTCGCCCTCACCCGGCACGACCAAACGACCCGACCCGACCCGAACGGACGCCCTCACCCGGCACGCCCACTCGACCCGACCCGAACAGACGCCCTCACCCGGCACGCCTACCTGAACGGACGCCATTGGGCTAAACGACCCGACCCGACCCGAACAGACGCACTCACCCGGCACGACCCGACCCAAATGGACGCCCTCACCCGGCACGACCAAACGACCCAGCCCGAACGGACGCCCTTGGGCCAAACAACCCGAACCGACCTGAACGGACGCCCTTGGGCCAAACGACCTGACCCAACCCGAACGGATGCCCTCACCCAGCACGACCAAACAACCCGACCCGAACGACGCCCTCACCCGGCATGACCAAACGACCCGACCAAACGGACACACATGGGAGAAAACAGCAAACGGGCCGCCCGAACGTGCACAAGGCACACGGGCGCCCTCCGACCAAATGGCCCGACCCGAATGGACGCCCTCACCCAGTGCCACACGGCCCGCCCGACCGAACGGACGCACATGGGAGAAAATGGCAAACGGGTCGCTCGGACGTGCACAAGGCACCCGGGCAGTCACAACTTAGCAAATCTGATACGGGCACCCTCGGCCCAAACGACCCGACCCGAACGCGTTCGGCCGGGCACCCTCACTCGGCGTGACAGGGCACGCCCGACCCGACCCGAACGCGTTTGGCCCAGCACCCTCACCCAGCGCACCCGACCCAACCCGACCCAACCCGACCCGAACGCATTTGGCCCGGCACCCTCACCCAGCGTGCCCGACCTGACCCGAATGCCTTTGGCCGGGCGCCTTCACCCGGTGCGCCCGACCCCACCCGAACGCGTTTGGCTGGGCGAGTCGGGTGACCCACGACTGGGCGCCTCTGCACGAACTGCACGACAGTGCGGAAGCCATTCCGGGAGCGTCCAGAGTCAGAATTGAGTGCCGTAAATTACAGAATGTGCGTATTGACGGGCCGCATCTAACTGTATAGTTGGGAAGTGGATTGGACACACAGGGAGCTTGAGAGACGGTCTAAACTAATTTGCAGTGCCGATTTGAGTGACTCGACAGTACTTGGGCAGTTTTGTGCAGGATATTCCCAAGGTGAATTCTGATGATTGTAAATGATTGTTGTAGGCTAGTTTGATGGTTCACAAGCCTTAGAGCTTGGTCAAAAGGCTAACTTGCCTTGCCAAGGAGCAGAAGTGGCTTCTGCTGGATTGGAACATATTATTTCATATTTATGAAACGTATTATCGGTCGGACTCATTATTAACAGGGAATTGCCCCTCCCTTGTATGTATGAGCATACTTGTGGATTGATAATGATGTTTATGTTTATTTCCACATATCGAGAGAACCTTTGGTTAATAGCTAACAAGTGTTGCTAAAGGCGTAGTCTATATACTTGAGTATTTGGAAAAAGAAAAAAGTACGGTAGTGCCGCACCTGTCTATAGCGTGGTTGAAAGACACCGAAGGTATAGGGGCGTGAAAACTAGGCACACGAGTGGTCACAACTTAGCATTTTCGATACGGCCTCCCTCACACGACCCGACCCGAACGCGTTTCCTTGGGCGCCCTCACACGGCACAACCTGACCCGCCCTAACGAAGGCACAAAGGAGCAAACGGCAATCCGGTTTCACGAACGTGCACAAGGCAAAGGGGTGGTCACAACTTAGCATTTTTTATACGGCCTCATTCACACGACCCGACCCGAACACATTTCCTTACGCGCCCTCACACGCTACGACCCGACTCGCCCGAACGAAGGCACAAGGGAGAAAATGGAAAACGGGTCGCACGAACGTGCACAAGGCACATGAGCAGTCACAACTTAGAATTTTTTATACGGCCCCCCTCACACGGCATGACCCGACCCGACCCGCCCGAACGAAGGCACAAGGGAGAAAATCAGAAACTGGCCGCGTGAACGTGCACAAGGCACGCGGGCGGTCACAACTTAGCATTTTTTATACGGCCGCCCTCACACGACCTGACCCGAACGTGTTTCCTTGGGTGCCCTCACGCGACTCGACCCGACCGAACGCGTTTCCCTGCTCGAAGGTATGCATCCCATAGTGCATCAAAATCAAGACCAGTCTCGATCTCAGTTCCTCAGTGAACCAGATACTGCAAGATCATTGTAGTATGAAGCCTCCAATGAATGAAACTCCATCATGAACTCCCACGCATCATCCTATCCAAAGCGTTGGCAAGCATACTTGTATTGCCCACGAGTGCCAACACAAGTTGTTCTCACCCTGCAAGTCATATGAATGTGCTCGTAGGCTGCTCATCCAACCAATGTCTTGTTGCTCAAAGTGAACAACTTCCATCAGCCCATCTATAAAAGATCTCCATGTAGCACCAACAATCGATCATGCTCAGCATATTCCTTCTTGACACTCCTCCATGATGCTCATAAGTGGGCACCCAGTAAGTGCACCTGCATAATGTCTCCACATAATGTCCTACCATGCCCTCATGTCAATGTACATGACTTTGGTTGCCCATGTGTCCATCAAGAGTAGACTCGCCTCAACCCTAGTCACCATCATGTGTATAGTGTACAGGTTAAGTGCCCTCGGTGACTTCTACCATCATCATCATGGGTAATTCCTCCAAGGCTTCTCCCCCGCTAAAGGTGCACCAAGAGTTCCTTCTTGGTTGTAAGCCATGAAGAAGTCTACCCAGACAATGTGCCCTACCACCAAGGCAGTCCATGAGTCATGCTGGGCACCTAGCCAGTTTCCATGTGGCTAAGCATGACCCGTATCTATCACAGAGATCATCAAGTTCCACCCTTGTCATGGGAATTTGAACCTACTAGAGCGAGGTCACAAATTTCCCTATCAAGGCCTACAACAAGAAATGATCCCCTTGCTTCCCCAATTTACAAGGTTCCATCATAGTCATCCGAGGAAAGGTCCTCCATGGTATTGGAAAAGAAGTCATCTTCTTTCCCATCCCTACATATGGTCCATCTCCCAGATGCTCAATTGAAACACGAGCCATGTCTTCATGAAGAATCTCTAAGCGAGTGTCCTCCGTCCTCATCAATGTATGCAATGCTTCCGATCCTAGTACCGCCTGCTCATAAAGTTCCTCCTCGATCATTGTCACTTCTGCAACATTTTCATGTGGTTCATCCCCCAATGCCTGCAATGTGCTTGGTCCAGGTTCAACTTGTTCCACGACTTCTTCCTCGATCATATCCGCATCCTCAACATCCTCCCCAGAATCATCCATCACCGATGCTTGCGATGTGCTTGGCCCTGGTCCAACCTATTCATCAAGTTCATCCTCGACTTCTACCACATATGCAACATCCTTGTGAGAATCGTCCACCATCAATGCTTGTAATGTGCTTGGTCCTGGTCCAACTTGCTCATCATCTTCTTCCTTGACTTCAATCACATCTACAACATCCTTTGGTTCGCCCACAATGGGCTTCATGCCACCATGCTTCATCTTTCCAAGGTCTCTAAGCTTGAGAAGCTTATCAAGTAACTTCCTTCGCTCTTCTTCCACCTTGTCCATTTCTGCTCGGAGAATTCTCACTTTCTTCATAAGTCGAAACATTTCATATTTTCTCATGCCAGATGTCCTCCTCTTGCACAATGTATCAATGGTCCAACTCGCCTCATCAAACTCCTTTTCCACTTCCTTCGACTTCTCTTTGATTTCTTTGAAGTTCATTTCCAATGAAACTAACTCATCCATCTAGCTTCAATACCACCTGCAACACTGCAACGGTATCCCTACTCAATAATAATAATAATAATAAAAGCCACAAAAATGTAGCTCTGATACCAACTGTCATGCCCTTATATTTGTGGTAGTCTCCCAACCGCTCTATAGATGGGTGCGGCACTACCTTATTTTTCTCTTTTCAAATACTCAATAAGTAAACTACGCCTAACTCAACACTTGTTTAATTAATATTCCAAAGTGCACCTGTGCGGAAATAAAACAGCAATAAACATCAATATCAAGCCACATGAACACCCATACATTCAAGGGAGGGGAAAATCCCGTTAATAAGTCTGCCCAATATTATGCTTCAATAAATATGTACAATCTGCAATAACTATAAAACCAAGCCTCCATAAACCATTTATGCTTCTTTCCAAATGTGCTTGTACCTGGGTCTAGCCTTAACAACTTCCCAACAGTGCAAAAAATCCAAAGGAACCCCAAAATTCCCTTTTAGAACATGTTTATGAAGTCTGCGCGAATTCTGGTTCGAGTGGGTCACTTGGGTCACAGACGCCCTCGGCACCCTAAACGCATTTCCGCACGTGGGTCACCGGGGTCACGGTCTGCACGCGTTTCCTGAACGTGTTCGACTTGACCTGACCCTGATGAACAAACTTCACGCCTTCAAACAATGTTCCGCGCGTCCGGAACGCGGGCGCGCTGCACGAACCCGACTCGACCTGAATGCGCCCGCCCTGAACACTGTTCTCCACACGTCTTGCGGAAGGAACCCGACTTGACCATGCACTAAACACTGCACCGCACGTGCCCTGTGGAAGGAACCTAACTTGACCTGCGGGTGAACGCCGAATGGGTTTTTACCCGACTCGACCCAGACTCTGTTTCCCTGCTGCGGCTTCGCCCTCCACCCTCGACCTTCACTCTGGCTCGAGCATTAGCTTGCCAATGGTGGAATCAGCAAGATGTTGATGTCCTTCTTTCTTTCCTTTATCATCCATCGCACGTCCTCCTTTCGTATGTGCCTTTGCCCACACATTGCTTCCATGGGTGGGGCTTGACCCATATAAGGCTGACCCAGTAAACGCCCATAAAGCCTTGGTTACGATGTGGCATTTCCTCCTTAACGTCGGCTTGCCACCATGGCCGGCCTATAAAACCTCCAAGCCAACACACGGCCATTTTTGGACGCGTTTATGCACGTCGCTCCTAAACGTCGCACGGTCACCGTGATAACGTTGCATAGTAGCCGAACGATGTTTTCGTCCGTCGGCGCGCCCGTCTAACCTTCCGTCGTGGTTTCCGTCGTTCGTCGCATGTCCACCGAACGCTTCCAACGCCTTCCGTCGTCGTCCTCGGCTCGTGGGTCTTACAAGGGCGGTTTCCATCGCGGCGGGCGTATAATTGGACGGTGTCCATTGAGAAGGGACATGGAAACCTTACATTTCGCACAGTTGGGCGACTGTCGTCACGGCGGGGCGAGGAAACCTGTCACGCCCCTAGACCTTCGGTGACCTTTCAACCGTGCTATAGACGGGGTGCGGCACTACCGTACTTCTCCTTTTCGTAATACTCCAGTATGTAGACTGCGCCTTTAGCAACACTTGTTAAATTAGTTAATCAAATGTTCTTTCAATGTGCGGAAAACATGAACATCATCATCACATCCACAGTGTACGCCCATACATACAAGGGAGGGGCAACTCCCAGTTAATAATGGGTCTGCCCGATAATATGTTTCATAAATACGAAATAGAGTATAAGTTCCAATCCAGCAAAAGACCCCCTTTGCTCTTTGGCAAGGCAATTCACTTTTTTTCCAAGCTTACAATGCTTGATAATCATTAACTAGCCCACAAAAATCGTTTACAGCACTAGAATTCACCTCGAGAATATCCTGCATAAAACTGCCCAAGTGCTACCGGGTCACTCGGGTCGGCACTGCAAATGATTTCAGACCTCCCTGTGAGCTCTCCGTCTGTCCAATCTGCTCCCCCAGCTATATGGTTAGCTCCGTCCCATCAAAAGGCACCTGCTTCAACTTTTGGCACTCAATTCTGACTCACGATGCCTTCAGAACGACCTCTGAACTGAAGCTCGGATCGTGCGGATGCCCTGCCCGACCCGACCTTGCATTGTGGACGCCCTGTAGAGAAGTTCCACATGCCCTGCACATCTGTCCCACGACTTGACCCGCGCACTGCCCGACTTGACCCGTCCTGTGGTGTGGATGCCCTGGGGAGGAATTCCGCACGCCCTGCATGTCAACAACCTGGCTCAACCCGCGCTCGCCTTGCATTCACCGCCGCTGTGTTTCCTTCACCAACGAGCTGTTGGCTTATCTCATGGTGCTCCAATGCACTCGCACTCAGATGCTTGCTTGATCATTGGTTGGATGACTTCTCCGTCATCCGCATGCCATATTAATACGCGTATCATGTCCGTGTCGTGGGTCACTCGGTCGACCCGAGATGACCCCCATCGTTCAGCTGTCCGCCCACTCGTGTAGCGTCGACCGCTCAACTCGTGCTTCGGTTCTATGACTCCGGCTACGCTGTGATGTTTTGACTGTAACTTCGCTTTTTCCAATTCCACCGCCGGCTATGTGCGACGCGCCCGTGCCGCTCGCCGCCACACACCCACGCCCGTGTGGTTACTGTGCGGCGGCTCGCCCATAACGTCACACGGCACCCGTTACCACGAACGCACCTCATGAAGTCTTGGGGCCTTACAAAACCCAACCTTCCCCGCATTTGGACAGCTTTCGCCACGACGAGGCGTGGAAACCCCAAGTTCCGGAGATGGACCAGGGGAGCGGTTTCCATCGCGCCGCGAAATGGGAGCCCCAAGTTCGCCAGGCTTGGGCGGTTCTTCGCCGTGCCGCGCGACAGAAACCACGAGTTCCGTAAAATTGGGCGATTATGGTCATGCCACGACATGGAAACCCA
>JAXQQM020079620.1:0-15822 GCA_034641835.2 Pinus albicaulis | reverse complement strand
AGCCCTTGAGGATCACCACATCAGATCCGAGACATATTTTTCACCGAGGTCAAAATACCTCCTCATCATCTCGGAGGGAAGACAAATATGGAAGGATTACAAAGACCTAAATTAAACCTATTTACGCAGTGCTTATATCTATAACATACAAAGGGAGTGTTATAACGCATATAATCGGTGAATGGGCCGCGCTGGTGGCGGGAAACACTCATTTGCAACGGAGGGAAGCGTTACCCATGTTTTAAGTTTGAATTGGGAAAAGCCCACGGAGAATGATTTGAATCTCCGGCTTTCCCTCATAAGAGAGTCAGTTCACAAAAGAAACTGCAGAACACCAGTTCATTATTGGTCATTGCTATAACAAGACTGAACTCCAAAGGAGGCAAAAGCATAGAGATTAAAGAAACATCTAAGTTTTTTCCATTCCAAACTAGTGGAAAGAGAAAGGCAACAATGACTTTCTCCCTCTCCTATAAGAAGGAGCTGAAGGCTCTTAATTGAAGGTCGAAGGATTGCTAAAGGTTTTGGCATACTTGTGGAATAGAGAATAGTGTTATATTGTGAAGGCCAAGAGTCAAAGAGGTTCCTAGAGAGCTTGTTGACTTGGACTTCTTCACTTGAGAGATAAAAGAGATTGGGAGACTAAGGAGGGCTTGGTACAACCGACGGTTGTAATCCTCCTTCTTTCAAAATCAATAGAACTGTGTTCGTTTTGTCCATTCAATGCTTAATATTGTCATTATCGTTTGAACGTTTACATTGCATGATATGAATGGCTCAGATGTGTAGAATTTAGTAGTTCATTATATATTGACTTGATTGATAGGATATATGTTATGTTAGAAATTACACGGGTGCTTTGACTGATTGCAGGACTAAGATTTGGAGCCGGTGAAGAAGGACTCTTGTTCGCTGCCTAGCGCTCTCCAAGGGACTCCAAGATTGTCAAAGAGGTAATTCTCTATCACATTCCATCAAGTTATTTTAAGTTAATATGAACATGCTCATGCCATCTTTGTGAACATCATAGCTAATCTTATTGTCTGCCTCGGGCACCGGAAAGCCCCGAGAGGGATATTCGAAAACCAACAACCCAAGCAGTTTACCCTATAGCCGAATTGGCGACTCCGCTGGGGAGTTTCCCCATAGTTTCCGGACTATTTCTTCCCTCCTCTCTTCTTTCCTCTGTTCACAGACCCTTCCGACCATTTTTGACGCCCAGTAGACATATCAAATGCTCGCAGAGTTCAATCCTGTTTCTGTTTGACCAACTGAATAGCTTTTCACTGGCTAACGCTACCTATGTAGTTTGTCCAGTGCATTATAATGTTGTCTGCGTTAGTCGCTGTCTTTACTCACAGACAGAGTGTTACTCAACCAAAACCTTGTTGTTCACTGCTATGATGGTGTTTTAGTTGTAGAGTTTTTTGGCCATCAGTACCTTTCGCTGACTGAATCCCTGTGCTTGTCTGCTAAGCTAGCATTTCTATTTGTTTCTCTTGTTTGAAAAGTCAGTGTCCAAAGCATTTAATTTTTAAGAGATTTTTTATTATTATTATTTTTCTGCATCTAGCTGAGTTTATTCTGAAATTATCAGTTCATAGACTGTTTAAAATAGGTAGATAGAAGTCTGAATCTTCAAAAGTTGAACTGTGCTATTTGAATGTTAGTGCATGGATGTTGAAAAGAAACCTCTCCCTGTAGAAACACTCTTCATCGAATTTAATATCTAGAGCATGTTTTGCATGGTTTCTTGAGTCAGAGTCTCATCACATTTCATACGTCCACTCCCCCTCCGCAAGACTAATAATCAAGTACACTAAGAATAAAGCGATAATAAAATCAATCAACTCTTTTTTTTTTTTAACTCACACAAACAGTAGTCCAGGCTAGGATCTTGGGTTAGGAGCAGTGAGAAAACTACCTAAGATATCAAAACTTGAAACTAGAGTCATTAACGAGTGAAATCCTACTGCACTCATATTATCGGGACCGTTCCTTTACCGGAGCTCAGCGCGAGACAACACTTGGGTGCACAAGAAGGTAGCCCGCCTTCGACTGCATCCGGTGGGTGTGTTATATATTGGGGTTCCCTTCGGGGATGTCAAAACTAGATCGGGGATCTAGGTATTCTGCCCATATAGCACACTGTCCTTGACCGTGGACCCCCCTGATGATGTCTGTGATTTGAGGTATCTTTAGTGGCCATACTTTTTAGGGACTTACACAAGGTGACTAGGACGGGCTGTCCTGGTACCTGAAACAGACGGACCCACTCTGTCTTCGGTCTTTAGGAGGGTACTCGTCTTCACGAGAGTGCTTACACCTATCGTCTGAGGTTCGGGCGAAGCTCTAGAGTGACCGTAACTATACTTTCGACCAACCCTCTCTGTATACTATTGTGATACTGGATTTCATCACCAGCGAACGGTAGTACTCAGACAGGGCACCCTATTCTGGCTGCTTGCTGATTGATTTTAGAGAGTTTTTTTTTTCTTTTTTAGGTGTGTGGTTACTGTCACTGAGACTTTATAATACATCACAATTTATTAAAATTTGTTAAAATTAAACAGGTCACCGTGGCATCCCCCGACCCACGCCGTCTGTCTAGATGACAGCAAGGTCTACCTCCTCTAACTATTGAGGAAGAACTGAACCTTGGTGAACCCGTGCCTTCTACGGAAGAGCAGTCTCCACTGACTAATCTTGATTATCACATAGCCTCATATCATCCAGAATTTCTGGAGGACCCTTTCACTGAAGGGGTTGTACCTCATTACAATCCTCCGCTCACTGATCCGTTGGGGCCTGTGATAATTCAGATTCCACCACGCCAAGATATTTCTTCGGCCGCACCAACATCCATTTCACCACCAACATCCACTGGGTCGATGCCAATGGTAACCATCCCAGGTTCGCCACCATCCTCCCCGTCGGTGGTCAGTTCTATGCCATCACTGGGTAACTCCAGTAGTCAACATATACCTATTCCCAACCCTATGGTCATCACAACTGTCAGTAGCTTACTGAATCCTTTGGCATCTACTTCTACCGTGATCACGTTGGGACCCACGGTAGCTCCTCCCACGAGTATGACTACTTCGGTACCTTTTAGCAACCCTTTCGGTTGGAACCCTTTGCTGAGTTCAAACCCCTTGGCCTCTATGCCAGGGGGCAGTGTCACCAGCACTCAGGTAGCAGGGAACATTTCACTTCCTCTGCAATCATTAGGACAAATAGGACAACCTATTGTTAATACTTTTCCTTTAAGTGGTTCAAATATAGGTGTAGGGTCTATGCCATTGCCAAAATATGCAAGTAGTAGCATGCCTCCAGGAAACTCTATTGCATCGATTTGGACTAACCAACCCCAACCTCCATCTGGAATGGGAGGGCACTTTTATACTGGGGGAAACCAACAGTTCGCCCCACAATACAACTTGCCCTATGGACAGCAACCGTATGTCCCTACTCCTCTGCCTATAGGAATTTTTTACCAAAGTCCTACTTATCCTCCTGGTAACACATTGATGGGTGGACCCTATGGTCTAAATAGTCAGCCCATACTGCCTTGGTTAGATTCGGGGGCAAATCCACAATTGCCATTCTTGGCAGCTTTGGACATCCCCGATATCCATAAAATGACTAACGATCCCATCAATCACAACCCGCTTTGGCCTCTAGTACCGCATAAGATTCCTTCCGACATCCCGAAGTTCGACGGGAAACAAGGGGACGACCCAGCCGCACACATCACTACCTTTCACCTATGGTCTATATCCAATTCCATGGTAGATTATAGTGTCCGACTTCGACTGTTTCCCCGCACGCTTACAGGAAATGCTGCCAAGTGGTACATTGAATTACCAAGCGCCACCATCAATACGTTTGGTGCTTTAGCAACGGAGTTTCTAAAGAACTTCCAACTACCAATTAGATTTGAAACCGGAACGGAACTATTAACCTCGCTCCGCCAAGACACCGCCACCCACATCTCCGATCACATTCATGAATGGAGACGTAGGAGGAGGCTAGTCAAAGCACCAATTCCGGATCATCTCTTAGCCAATTGGTTTTGCAAGTCTCTCTTACCCCACATAGCTAAAGACATTGGCCTTTCTGGTGTGGTTACAGAAGATCAATGCATTCGCCGTGCCCAGCATTTAGATTTAATCTACTCACAATCTGGCACGCTGTATGATTTACTCCCCCATTCCCCTGGCAACCCAAATCCTCCGGCTACTCAGAAAACCGGAGCTCATGCCGATGGTCTCGTTGGCACGATCTCTGGAGTAGCCACAAAGTAGTCTCAGGGGCAAGCCTCCCATCCATCCTCGGCTACCACCGCCCCTCACCAAACAACTACTCTTCCCACCGCTGAGGTAAATTCAGTGCAAACCTCACAAAAACCTAGCGGGAAAAATAAGAAGAACAAGAAAAAGTCATCTTCTTCAGAAGAGCAGTCGGATAATCAGAATAACCTTAATCAGAAAAACGCTGCCAAAAATGACAAAGGGAAGGATAAACCCATGAAATTTCCTTGCAAAATCTATGCGGAGGACCACTTGACATACAAATGTCCTCGGCTGCAGGAATGCACTGATTTTATTGCTAACAAGGATTCTGGGTGAACACCTGTCATTCTTCATAATCCTTTCTCTAATCAACAGTAGCAACATCAACACATGGTTGACAATCCGCCACAACCCCATCAACGGGGCAATGGTGGTTCATATCCTTCCGGCGAAGGACCATCTTCCATTTATGGCATTGAGAGTGTTGACCTTCAAACTCGAGCTAAGCTTTATGGAAACCCTACCATAGATGCTCAAGAACCTGGTACTAGTTCAAATCCACTGCCGCCAAATGATTTGCATATCGAACGGCCTACTGCTGACCCCGTGATTCGTCCCCCCAAAGGGACACTTCGACGCACGACTCATAACACCTCTACACGTGCAGCCCAAAAATAAAACATTGTAGAAGATTTGGCGCAGGCACCGTCAGCTATGTCTGCTCTCAAAGTATTACAAACCTGTCCAGCACAAAGGAAAGCCTTGCTTTCGGCCATTGGTGGAATAGACACCCAGGATTCCATGCTAGCTATCTTTGATATGGAAAAGGCTAAACCTCACCTCTCACACCAAATCATATTCTAGGTGCAGGTTGTGTCGAAAGGGAGACCAATCCATCGCACTGTCATAGACGAAGGTGCTTCGATCTGCGTTATGTCACAAGCTTGATGGCTCAATTTAGGTTCTCCTACCCTCACCCAGCCATCGAACTCCCTCAAATCTTTTGATGGCCACACTTTCCTCCCAAAAGGATACCTTGCTAGCTTTCCCATCACTCTGAGTGGGAAAATGGTAAACATGGACATTGAAGTCGTAGAGCACCATCTAGACTATAATCTATTGCTTGGTCGTAGTTGTTCGTATGCCATGACTGCCATTGTGTATTTGGTTTTCCGACTCATCCTATTTCCATTGGATGGGAAAATATTCACAGTGGACCAGCTATCTTTCTGCACCCCTGATTATGCCACGTTACCAAGTAGCATTGTACCCCTAATAGGAGGCTTTCCTGACTCTTACGTCAGTATCAGTACCGGTCTCCTGAAGGCATCTTCCCTACTGGGATGTTTTCCTCTCCCGCTGCCATAGATCCCAAACACGGTTGCAATGATATCCACCATGATGGGTGGCTCTATCGACCCATGGATCATTCCGACACCTTCAAAAATTGATTCCTATGGAGATCAGATGCCGCTCTCACCAGCTGAGTTGGCTTACCAAGCCATCCAAACCGCATCTAAACCCTCCACTGCTATGGTTTCGACCGAAGGTACAAACCTCCCTCCCATCACTGTTCTCTCTAAGGATCTCCTCAATGAAGTCTTACCTACAGACGAATCTATTCAAGAGATCATGTCTCTAGAAGAACGACCTTGGGGAGAGTTCCACCATCGCGCTTCGATGATTGACTCGGAGGTGATAAAAGCTGAAATCCCATATTTTGACCCACCTGAGATGGTTCCCTCCGCTTACACGACTGTCCAAACTATCGAGTCAGAAGGGAACATGGGTAATCTTTCTAAGACAATGCTCATTGATATCTCGGTCAAAATGGGTATCGTGGAAAATATTCAGATTGGAGCCGATTGCAATCCAGAGGAAATTGCACGCTTCACATCCCTTTTTAAGGAATTCCACGATGTGTTTGCTTGGTCTTATGACGAAATGCTCGGCATAGACCCTTCTATTGTCGAGCACAAAATCAAGATTTATGATAATGCCAAACCTATTCAGCAACGTCTCAGACCTGTCCACCTGCACAAAGCAGCCGCCATCAAGATTGAAGTAGAAAAACTTTTGAATGCTGGTTTCATCTATCCCGTTCCTTTAACGGAATGGGTTTCCAATCTGGTTCTCGTTGACAAAAAACAAGGCACCATTAGAGTTTGCGTTGACTATCACGATCTGAACGACGCTTGTCCCAAAGACAATTATCCTACACCGTTCATTGACCATATTCTCGATGATTGTGCCAGATGCGAATCTTTCTCATTCATGGATGGATTCTCGGGCTATAACTAGATTGCAATGAAAAAAGACGACCAGCATAAAACTGCTTTCATCTGTCCTTGGGGCATTTTTGCGTATCGAAAAATCCCATTCGGTCTGAAGAATGCTGGAGCAACTTTTCAGCGGGCTATGGACTACGCTTTTCATGACATTCGACATATTGTACAGGCTTACTTGGATGACCTTCCGGCCCATTCCAAGAAGCGATAGGATCACCTCGCTCATTTAAGAGAAATTTTTGCTAGGTGCAGATTCTACAATATATGCTTGAATCCTCATAAATGCGTATTTATGGTCGATTCCGGACGTCTATTAGGTTTTATTGTCTCCAAGCATGGGATTAGGGTTGATCCCGATAAGGTTAAGGCAATTGTTGATTTGCCGGCACCACAATCCATCCTCCAACTCCAAAGTTTGCAGGGGAAGGCAAAATTTTTGCGTCGTTTCATCGTTAACTATGCCAAGATGACGAAAGGATTCATGCGATTATTGAAGAAAGGAACACTATACTTGTGGGATGACCAAGCTCAACGGTCATTTGATGCTTTAAAACATGCACTTGTTTCAGCCCCACTCCTTAGTGCCCCCGATTACTCACACGACTTTCTCCTCTATCTGGCAGCATCACCATCCTCACTTGGAATGGTTTTGGTTCAAGTACACGATGACGACAACGAACATGTGATTTACTATTTATCAAAAGGTCTAATCAGACCTGAGTTATGTTATTCACATGTGGAAAAACTGTCTCTGGCGGTAGTTTTCGCCGTCACCCGACTCCGACATTATATATTGCTGCGACAGACTACGGTGATTGCTTTGGAGAATCCCATGCGACATATCTTGTCTAGACAAATTATTGGCGGGAAATATTCCAAATGGATCATCATCCTCCAACAATTTGATTTGGTTTTCACGGCTGCCAAAGCAAAGAAATCCCTCATCTTCGCCGAATTATTATCGGATCTTCCCAGAATCGACCCGACAGAAGTAGCTCATGATCCATTCCCTGATGAATTTGTCTACTTGGTCGATTCTTCGGACCCATGGTATGGAGACATCTTAGTCTACTTACAAACTCAATGATTCTGCCCAGCTCTCACGTCTGACGACCGTCGTCGTATCCGCCACCAAGCAAAGCACTACCTCGTGCTAAACGATACACTATATCGTCATGGTGTTGATACTATTCTCCGACGTTGTCTCACTATCGATGAGGCAGAACGCGTTTTGAATGACTGCCATGCAGGGGCATGTGGTGGTCATCTTTCGGGCATAGCTACTGCCCAAAAAATCTTGCGCGCTGGTTACTGGTGGCCCACTTTGTTTAAAGATTGCATTGCAGCAGTCCAAAAATGCCATCCATGTCAAATTTTCACAAAGAAAATGCACGCACATCCTACCCCCCTTCACCCGGTTATCTCCATCGGTCCTTTTGCTAAATGGGGAATTGACTTCGTCACCTGCAATCCCGCTTCGGAAAATGGACACAACTACATCGTGGTTGCAGTCGATTATTTTACGAAATGGGCGGAAGCCCTTCCCACTTTTAAGGCCAACGGCGAAACCGCCGCTCTTTTCCTGTTTAATCAGGTAATCTGTCGGTTCGGCGTACCCCTATCGATTGTCACCGATCATGGATCTCACTTTCAAAATCATATGATGACCGAATTAACATCCATGCTAGGTTTCCGACAAGATCAATCTTCGTCTTATTATCCTCAAGCTAATGGTCAAGTAGAAGCCGTAAATGGCGTCCTCAAAACCATGATTCGTCGATTGGTCGGAAACCATAAAACCACATGGCATCGGAAGTTGTATTCCGCGTTATGGGCATACCGAACGTCAGTTAAAACTACCACAGGCTTCACACCTTTCCAACTTGCTTTTGGCCTGGAGGTAGTACTTCCAATCGAGTGCGAAATCCCATCACTCAAACTTGCCGTTGAACTCCTGCCTGGCACCACCACCACTGAAGAGCGCTTGCTCTCACTCGATCATTTGGACGAAACTCTTCAAGATGCTACACTAGCACTCGAAGCTCACCAGCGCCGAGTTAAAGCTCAATACGACAAATCTATCAAGCCTCGTTCTTTCCAAGAAGGCGATCTTGTTCTACTTTATGATAAAAAACATGACCTCTTGGGGGCAGGAACACTCCAACCATTGTGGCTCGGTCCTTACGTCGTTACTAAATCCCTCTCAAAAGGATCTTACGAACTCCAGGACTGTAATGGAATTCCACTCGAGGAGCCCCGCAACGCGCTCTATCTGAAGAAGTATTTTGCCTAGTTTCGCACTAGGCATATGCTTTGTAATTTTATGTATATAAGTTTTGCCTATTTTATTTTGATGCTTCTGGATTATTGTTTTTGGTTTAAAGTGTTTTTCTCATGTAATCTTTTTCTTTCGCACAGATGTCACCGCATTCGTTATCATACGTCGAATATGCGGACGGTGCTAGTCGTCACACTAGACACATTGCTTCAGCTGCTTGGGTTCTCTATACTCCTGAGTCGGACCTTCTTGGTTCTGGGGGAATTTTCCTGGGTAACGCCACCAATAATGTTTCCGAGTACATGTCAGTGATCCAACTCCTCACGGAAGCGGCATCTCGTGACATCTCCGATTTAGTGGTCAGGTTAGATTCCCAACTCATCATTATGCAGTTAAACAATCATTACCGTGTCCGCCACCCTGTGTTGTTACGTTATTTTTTACGAGTGCGACTTTTAGAGCGTCAATTTCAAACAATCACATTTGAGCACGTTCCTAGAGAATTTAATGCATTAGCTGATTCTTTGGAAAATTATGTGTTAGATTGGCATTTGTCACATTTATTGTAAAAGATTTACTCATGAGTACATATATTTTTATCACATTGAAAATACATAAAAATTTAAAAACACAAAATCACCAAAAAACATATATATATATATATATATATAGATTATGTCCAGTACATAGTAACATCAAAAAATCTTCCAAAACTTGGGTGTTTTACAAAAATTTGGTTATACTAAGCCACGCTCTGACACTAATACATCCGCTCCGCCAGCTAGGCCTGATGCTCATAGTAGCATACAACTGCTCTAGCTATCCTCCTCAGAGGCACTAGGTATCTCTCCAGCACACCTACAGTATGCCGCTGCCGATGAACTGGAACCTCCCACATAGGAAGGGGTGGTATACCCATACTCAGACCCTCCAGGTTTCTGGAGAGTTCATGTAAAACTTGGGCATCATCATCATCGTTGGCTTCCGCATCCTCTACTAGTGCACCAGCCCCGGGTAGCTGCAGTCCTCGCCGTGCATAGCGAGGGGCCCCAAATGGCCGGACAGGTGCCACATCTATGTCAAGCAAACAAAAGCTTCATGTCAAAACATAATTTTCACCCTATCTCAACAAAAAAAAAATTTGCATAAACATTCAAAAGATAAAAAAAAAAGTACTTCTTTGGAATTTCACTGATCATTTCCTTCTTACCATCGAGTCCCCACTGGGTACCAGGAGGCAGGACTAACTCCGGATCGCCTGTGAAGTTCATCCCTGCATAGGGATAATCCTCAATCATGATTATCTGGGAGCCTAGCCAATCAAAAAATCCATCATCAAAGCAGTGGCGGACGGGACCCTCTCCAGTCTGTGGAAGCAAAGCTGCCCACCGAGCCTGCCTCGGCTCGCGTGGGCCCAATGGTGATGTAACGATCCTGGGCCTCATCAATGGTATCCGATCTAGTAAGAAAGAAACAACCAGTGTACCGTACCCAAACTCTCTCTGGGTACGGGTCTTACATGCGGTAAGTTCTGCTCGGACCCGACGGACAACTCCGTCACACCAATCAAAAACCTGAGGTTGCATACAGTCCAGGGCTAGGAGCATCTAGGCCTTAGTGGCCACATGATAACTCTTGGTGCCTGCCAAGCGAACAATAATCCATAAGATAGACCTCAATGGTCTCAAGGTCACTTGGGCGATCAGTATCCGGTTGCTCACAGCCTGAGTGTCACGTATGCAATGTGCACGAATCAGATTAGTAGTGGAACGTGGGTCAGCTCTGGACCTCGTCAAGTTGGGCCTCGCCCCACGACATGATAGGCCGGTCAAAAAGTACACATCATCCTTTTCGATTGAGAGCTCATTGCCCCCAATCCGAAAGACATGGTGGCGTACGTCCCACTGCTGGATTAGCCACCTCAGGAGCTCCTCTTGGCCCCTCATCAGTTCTAAGTGGGCATATTTTAGCAATCCACACCTGCAGAGAGCTAGTAAGCTTGCAGCATCCGTCACCATCTTTCGTTCTTCCCATTGATGTTCTCTCTCTCGCCAGATACTCATGTTTAAACAGTTGAATACCTACACAAAAAACATTTTCAATTGATCAAAACTTGCCTGGACCACTTCAAAATGGAAAAAATTGAGTTACTAGAAAACACGGTGCGCCTAACGCTGGCTCTAGTACAAAACAGAGCGCGCTAACGCGATATCCCTTCACGGGTTATGCGCTTAACGCGTCTGTTATACTCCTGCCCTGCGTTAGGCGCAAACATTTTTCTAGGGCCTCAACAATCTCTAATTTTGAACCAGCAAAAAGTAACAAAAAGATAATTAAATGATAGCAGCAGGTTCTAGCTCTTACCTAGATCTCGCGGGAAGGAAAACCGTTTCCCAGATTGACCGTAATCGTCAGCTGAAGTTTTCACCCCTTTCACCCCAGAGCTTCTTCACAACACTTCACACAGTGAAAATGAAGGCCTTATGACCTTTTTATAGCCATTTTTTGGGGCGCGAATCTCTTAAGCTAGTCAGCAAAGTCGTGAATTCTTGCTACGCATGTGTCGCTACTTTTGAGATTTGGTACTGATGTTCTGATAAGCGATCAAGATTTATATGCAAACATACTCATGTGACATCGAGCATTCTTTTTACAGTATTTTTCTTGCTCGTTAATCTGAAAAACCTTGAGTTCCCTTCTTCGGACTCGTTAAACTTATAAGAAGTTGACATCGAGCGTTCTTTTTATGGTCTTTTTCTTGCTCGTTAATCCGAAAAACCTAGAGTTTTCTTCTTCAGAATCATTAAAACTATGAAGAAGCACTGAGCTTTCTTTTTAGGAATATTTTTCTCGCTCATAAAACTGAAAAAACCCCGAGTTTCCTTTGTCGGGCTCGTTAAACTACCACGACAGAAAGGATGGAGCCATTCTTTTCTCTTTTTCAAAGCTCCTTAAACTGAAAATGTAACCGAGTTTTCTCCGCGTGACTCGTTAAAATTTCACGGAGGTAATCGAATTTTCTCCGCGCGACTCATTAAAATTTCATGGAGGGCACCGAGTTTTTCTTTGTTCGACTCATTAAAATTTCACAACGAATACTGAGTTCACTCCGTCTCCTCGTACTCATAACAAAATGAGGTAGATGTCTATCGAACATAGATTTCTCACTTTTCCAGTTTCGATGGACTAACTTACGGAAAATGAAATGTTTTGGGCTTACTATTATCCCTTTTCCATGCCTGGTTATCAAGACATGACAAAGGTACCCCAATGGAGTTGTCTTTTATGATATTTTTCAGACTCTCTAAACATGAAAAATTCACCGAGTTTACTCGTCTGGACTCATTAAAACTAATCAGATGGGACGCAGAGTTGTCTTTTCTGACATTTTTCAGACTCTCTAAACATGAAAAATTCACCGAGTTTACTCATCTAGACTCGTTAAACCTAATCAGATGGGGCACTGAGTTGTCTTTCCTGACATTTTTCAGACTCTCTAAACATGAAAAAATCACCAATTTTACTCGTCTGGACTCGCTAAACTTAATCAAACGGGGAAAAATTTGGACAAAATGGATACTACCTCTGTTTCATTTTCAAAAAAGGTCGATTTGGCAGCAAAATTCTTGAACATGGCACTTCCCAGAAAACTCTTTCGCAGTTAGCTGAACCCTACCATCTATGAGCATTAGCCTTCATTTCCCAGTGTCCCTGCACCGGTAAAATCCTAACACACTGTTTGGTGTTCATCAAAGCTTCAACTACCTAGTACCCTGCTAGAGTGCCTTCTATTGTTCAAGCAGATCTCGCTATCTACTGCTCCTGTTATCAACCAAACCGCTCATTATCCCAGAAATTATTTGTCGTCTGACGTTCCCATTTACTCTTCATTATCTCAATCATAAAAAAATTCATTTGGTTTCAGTTTCGTGTTGACTGATGTAGGACGCCTTAGTGCCTACCTTTCGACAGATCTCTTCCTATCGACTTCAACATCTTATCTAGGAATTTGATCCAGAAACCCATCAGTACTCGGATACTTGTAGACATCAGTGGCAGGTAGTCTTGTGTTTGATCAGGGGTCTTCATCATTGGCTCCTGGTCGAATGATTCTATGAGTGTTCAACTTCAACTCATTTTATTCACACTCGCTAGATTTTACTGTGCATCTTAGGGACCATCATTATTATCGGTGGCCACCTTCGCGTATGTTAACAGTTTTCATTATCGACTGGTAATCAGACGATTTCTCGCATGTTCAATGACAACTCATTCATTCACATGTTGAGGAATATGTAGTTTAAGTGAATCAGTGGTCAAGACCTTGGGGCAAAGGCTACATCATTAAAGTTGTGTTTCCTTCCCCAAGTTGCGATATTGTTTATGGAGACAGCTTCTTCAGCCTGATCATGTTATGACAGACACTTCCACATTGTGCCTATCGGTGGACAGATTCTTCATATCTCTATTCTAGAGAAATCATGTTGTTTAAGCTACTGAGCATGGGACATGCCCGACTCAAGGCAGATACTATATTTTCTGACATATGTTGTTGTTTCAGGTTTTCCTCAGTCTTTCAATCTCTTTATCTCTATACAAATTATAAAGTATTTCGGCCATCGTCTTCGTCTCTGACCTCACACTTTAGGGGGCATCTGTTACAGGTCAAAATACCTCCTCATCAGCTCAGAAGGGAAGACAAATATGGAAGAAGTACAAAGACCTAAATTAAACCTATTTCTGCCAGGGTAACGCATATATAGAACAAAACAAGAGCGTTATAACGCAACTAATGCGATTAGATGACGTGGTAGCTAGGAAGCGCTCTGTTTACAGCGGAGGCGTTACCCATGTTTTAAGTTTAGTCAGGAAAATCAGAGAGATGATTTGAATCTATGGCTTTCCCTCAAGAAATTCGGTTCACAAAAGCTTTAGGCGGGAGTAAATACAGAAGGGGGTGAGATCAGTTAAACTCAAAGGAGGCAAAAGCATAGGGTAGAAACATCTAAGTTTTCCATTTCAAACTAGTGGAAAGAAAGAGAAAAGACAACAATGGCTTTCTCCTCTCCCTATAAGAAGGAAATTTAGAAGACGCTCTTAATTGAAGAATCAGAAAAGGTTACTGAGTTTTGGCATACTTGTGGAATAGAGAATAGTGTGACATTGTGAAGGCCAAGAGTCAAAGAGGCTCCTAGAGAGCTTGTTGACTTGGAATTCTTCACTTGAGAGAGAAGAGAGATTGGGAGACTGAGGAGGGCTTGGTACAACCGACGGTTGTAATCCTCCTTCTTTCAAAATCAATAGAACTGTGTTCGTTTTGTCCATTCGATGCTTAATATTGTCATTATTGTTTGAACATTTACATAGTATGATATGAATGGCTCAGATGTGTATAATTTAGAAGTTCATTATATATTGACTTGATTGATAGGATATATGTTATGTTAGAAATTACACGAGTGCTTTGACTGATTGTAGGACCAATATTTGGAGCCAGTGAAGAAGAACTCTTGTTTCGTTGCCTAGCGCTCTCCAAGGAACTCCAAGATTGTCAAAGAGGTAATTCTCTATCACATTCCATCAAGTTATTTTAAGTTAATATGAACATGCTCATGCCATCTTTGTGAACAACACAGTTAATATTACTGTCTGCCTCGGGCGTCGGAAAGCCCTGAGAGGGATATTCGAAAACCAACAACCCAAGCAGTTTACCCTATAGGAATCACATAAGCAAAAAGATAACAAAGAGAACATAAATGAACTAGCTAGATTAAGGCGTCTACCCAGCAGGGGCAGAGTCTCCCAATCGACATTTTTTCCCTTTCTTTTTACTGACTTTGACCCAACCATTCTGATATGGCTGGATCGGAACCATTTGCAGACTGTTCTATGGTAAAGGAGGAGTCTCCTTGTCTGAATCGGAAGAAGAAGACTCATGAGATCATTTCTGCGAGATCAGAGGCGCAGAAGGATCCTCGGGGCGGGCTGCCGGCGAGTCCTTCGGATGCTCCAAATTCTCCTCTTCCACTTCAATATCCTCCTCTTCAGAGCTCGAGGACTCTATGTCATCCATAGGGGGTCTATCAAAAGGTTTCCAGCTCTTGGATTTGGATTTGTGATAGATATTCTTCTTTTTGTCGAGGAACGTTGCACATGTATTCTGGAGATGCCCCGTCTGATGGCAATGGCGACACCTGAAGGCTGTGTTCTCATAGTCCAAAGTTTGCGTCCAATGGAAGTCCCCAATTTTAAGGATGATCTGATCTGGCAGCCCTTTGCTAATATCTATTTCCGCGCAAATTCTGCCAAAGGTATATATTCCTTTCTCCCCCCTTGAGGTATCTGTTGCCAGGAAGCGGCCTAAGGTGTCCCCGATTCCTTGAAAGACAGCAAAATTCCATAGATGCGCAGGTAGATTTGGCAGCCTGACCCAGATAGGAAGCTTGGTGATGACAGCGGTAGAGGGGTCGAAGTCTGGGAACCAGGGGGTGAGGAAAAGTCCAGCTGATCCCCAGAACCAGGGGCCTCCCGTTAAGGCTTTCTGGTAATCTTCATTGAAGGCAAAGGCTAAAATAAAGAAGCCTTTCGAGCATAAGAAGACTTTGATGTTGTTGGTCCAAATGGAGTGGATCCACTGGTATAGATTGGAAGTACGAGGCCATAGTCCATTAAATCTGCAAATGATGGTTGTTTCTGCAAATATCTGGTATTGATAATCCAGAGATGGATGAGTGATTTCAATGGCAGGGGTTTCCTCCATTTTGTCCACCAAGAAAGGTTTGGGAGCCTCAGCTGGTTGGGTAGTCTTCTTGGTAGGCTGTGCATGAACCACATCTTTATAGGAAAAACCTTTGGAGGCGGAATATTGCCCAACGTCACCTCCCCTTAGCCGAAGTGATAGGATCACTTTGGAATTTCTTTCAATATTGTAAAAGGAAAGAGGCAGATTATTATCAAGCTG
>JAXQQM020082973.1:160000-200007 GCA_034641835.2 Pinus albicaulis | reverse complement strand
ATGGCATTCAAAATGTGAAAATTCCCATTTCACTTGGATTTTTTTGTTATATTTTGTTTTTTACATGAAGTTATAGCTATATATATTCTCATTCATTTTTAAAACATCAAATTTTAATGTTCAAGTACATGTGCATTGTGTATGTAGGTTTCCCATTCACAGGATAGGGAGCGCTCTGAGACCCTAGTAGGGAAGACGCTAGATTCATTTCCATTTGATGGACATGATTTACAGTAGATTTGATTTCAAAATTTAGATGGTTTTAAAATTTGTTAAACTTGATATAGTTTGATACTTACATGAGATTTACAATTCTTGGACATATTTTATTACATTGTTATTATATAATTTGTTTTATTTAATTTTTGGATGGTTTTAGTAATTTTGGCATGTGAATGTGAAGTAATGTTGTCATCTATAAATTAATGTTGTCATCTGAACTACATTTAGCATATGATATTTAATGTTAAATTTTTTTGTTGCATAGTTGAATTATAATTGGCATGGCATGAGAAGTTTTTAAAACTCAAGTTTTGGATGGTTTCAATCTACATTTTGCATGTGATATTTAATGAAATTTAAATGTTTAATGTTTTAATGTTGCATAATATATTTAATTAAAAGGTTTTTAAAACTTAAAGTTTTGGATGGTTTCAATCTACATTTTCACATGTGGTACATATAATGTTAAATGTTTCTATTGGATCTAGTTGAACTATAATTGGCATGGAATGTGAAGTAACAATCTATATATAATTTAAAGTTTTTTTAAACTCAAGTTTTGAACGGTTTCAATCTACATTTCGCATGTGATGTTTAATGTTTTAATGTTGCACGATATATTATCAAAAGTTTTTAAAATTTTAAAGTTTTGGATGGTTTCAATCTACATTTGGCACATGTGGTATATAATGTTAAATGTTTCTATTGGATATTTGTTCACTATATTATTGGCATGGCATGTCAAGTAATGTTGCACAAATCATTTTTGGATGGTTGAAGTACATTTGGAATTTTAAGATTGCTTTTGATCTCTCCATGTAGTTTTGTTCGAATGAAAAAATTTCCAATAGGAAGAACATAGCTTTTCAATGCAACTAACCATCTATCAATTGAGCTCCAATTGAAAAAAGAGTTTTTCAATGCAACTAACCGTGATGCAAGTAGATTGAGAAACTTCTCACAGATGCAGAGCAGGGAAACTAAACTTCAGACAGACTCTAAGGCTTTCAAATTTTTCCGAGTGCCAAATGATCTTACAAAGCTAGTATTTATAATATCCTAGTAGGTCATTCGGTGACAACTTTTACCAGAAAATTGAAACAAAGAGAATCTATCCTTGGCTAGGACATCATGTAAGATGCCTGCCATAAACAGTAAAATTGTACTTAAAATTTGAGATTCGGGCAAGTGGGGACAACCACTAGTTATCTTGTCCCTTGGAGGCTAGGCCATATGGGGACCGAATCTGACCTTACAAAATAAAGTGAAATAATTTGTACCATATGGTCGGAAAACATATACAAGAAAAATTAATTTCATTCTAGAATATATATATATATATATATATATATATATATATATATATATATCCAGTACATATAACATTTTTCATCAATACACATGTATAGAAAAGCTACTTTTAGTTGATACTAGAGCACGTGCTTGTACCCAAACAATTTGTAACATGTGCAAACCACAAATAACATAAGAAAATCAATTTTTAGCTAAGTAATGGAAGTTCTAAAACATATTTAATCCAAAGATAATAAATTTTTTGACACTTCACTCAAAAAAATTCTAATGGAATTCCATCCTCAATAATCTGTTCATGATCGGATTTTGACATTTTCCATTTCTTAATTTTCGATTTTTTCTTTGATTGAACTTCTATCAACTTTATGCGTGCTGCACACACCAAGTGACTATATTGACAACTTATGGAATTAGGTTCATAGTCTTCAAAGTAAATGAAGTATCCACTTTGATGAGTTTTTCTGAAAAATTAACCTTTTAGTATAATAGACCCTCTGTCATACTGAAATTCGTGATCATTATAGTCTTGTAATAATTTCATTTTTCGTTCAGTGAAATGCATCAAATAATACTTCACATTTTCATCATTGTCAATAGGTGCAATTACAGCAAAAACCTCTCCTGCACAATAAAATAAATTTAACATTTAATTATGCATATTTAAATTTATTTCTAGATCTTTAAATCATTAGAAAGTAATTCAAATGTTACCTTCTATAACAAGATCAGAAACTCGATCACCATCGGATGATATTGTAGTTTCCTCTGATTGCATTTCTTCAAACATTACAACAAACATTTTTCCCTTTGTATTTAGCTCTGTATGTTTCCAATCGTTCACATACATTTTTTTTTCACAAACGTCATTGGATTTTGTGTTGTCTATGCAAACATCACAAAAACAAGAATATTTTCTTTTATCCAATGCAAACACATTTCTGGACAACTTTGTTTGAATTGAATGCAATTTTCGAGTCCCTTTTATTGTTTCAACGTCATTTCCAATTGATCTATCTACGTCTTCAATTCTAATATGCCAGAAAAACCTTTATATGGAAAATTAGAAAAAGAATTTGTAAATATGATATCAAAATACAATTAAAAATAATCATTGCATGATAAATGTACAATGTTTAAAATTAGATTTCCAATATAAATGAAATTGAATGTACCTTCGCACTTCTCTTGATGGGTTTTTCTCATGGCTTAGAGCAGCGATGGACCATTGAACAAATTCTTCAGTGTTCACAAGTCGGTGTGTAGATTGGTTCATTTGATATCTTCGAAGTACTCATTTTATGCATGTTCCTGCACCATCATGTTCTCCTTTTCCATGGCCAGTCTCAAAAAGATTCCAACAATGTTTAATGCAGGTTTTCTTATGAATACAACACAACCAAAAGAATGATTGTGCAGATTTGAATTGACCCACACATCCGTCTGACCATATCAAATGTTCATTGAATGTTATTCAACGATCTTTCAATGAATCACAAATTCTTCCAAAACAATGTTGTACAAAACATGTATCATGTATACGATCGTCACTGATATAAAAGTGATATTCTTTAATGATATGTCGATTTTCACTCATGCTTTCTATATGATTGAAATTTATTCAACATGTCTATATAGAATATGGACAAGCATGGAGACTTGGTCAGAATGATAGTATTCACTCTGAATTCCTTTTTGTGGAACAAATGTGTAGTTTTTTGCAAAATCAATCACTAACAAAATAGTCCCTGGAGGAAAAAATTCACAGGATTTTTTGAATTGCAAGTCTTGCCATCAAGATCTATGGGAATTCTTGGTGTATTTGTAAATTTCTGCCTCAAATTTTCTCAAAAAGTCTATCAGAAAAATTTCATCTTCTCGTAATTCAATTCTTTTAACACTATTTTCACCTTGAATCGATGTACCGATATATTCATATCTCTTCCATTTCACTTTCATGTTGGACAATGATTGATCATTTATATCAATACAATATTTGTTTTGAAATTTAGTCAAATTTCCACAATCATCGCATTTTTTACCACCAACACATTTTTTTTTGTAAAATAGTTCATCGCTTTCTCTTTCACATAGAATTTGAGATATGAATTCACGGATAGTGGAAGGAGGAGGTGAATCCTTCCATAATGTTCTATCGAAATCAGGTAATGTGTCATCATATAACTCAAATTCCACATGATAACGACAACAACAAGTGTCGCGTACGGTGATAGGTTTTACATACCATGGTTTTTGTTGAACAAAAGCACTAAGTGAAACATGAATTTGACGATCCTCTTTTTCGAAATTGTTGAATAACTCTATCTGAGTGGTTTCCAAGAGATGTTTTTCATGTTCTTCGTACTGATTTCGTGCTATTCTTCTTCACATCACATGTCTTGCAGTTGGTGAAACACGCGAATTGTTCTTCCAATATTCATATATTATTTTTTTAACATTTTCTCCAACTCTATCTTTGTATGGTTGCCTACAAATAGCTCTCCAACAAGCGAGTTCATCATTTACATCTATTTGCAGTCCAAATTTTCGATGTTTGTGCAGATTTTTTTGTGAGGTTCCCATTGCTCGTGCCATAGATGTTATCAAACGATTCTCTTGAGTACTTGGTGAAACTATTGCCATCTGTATTCCTCTACGTATATTTGAAACATCTTTATCTCTAGATCTCTTAATTAACTTTATAGCACTACTCATATTTTTTATCACCTCTTCATTCATTTTTTTCTCTTTGGTTGATTTTCGAATACCCAAAAGTGTCATCGCTTCTTTTAATTTTCTTGATGATAGGAGACCTTTCAACATTTGAGCCTGAACTGTCACTCGCTCATTTAATAAATACTCTTCAAAAATGAGGTCGACACGATATCATATAACATGATCATGTTTCTTATCTCCATATGTGTGAGTGTCAACATTTTCTAACATCTCATTATCGATAGTGATTTCATCTATACATATTCAAAAAAATAGTACATATTCAATAAATCACTAAATTAATAAATATGTCAATAAATATTAGGAAAATTTTAAATATATCAATAGATAATAATATTTACATTTACATACCCCCTTCAATTTCTGCTTGAGGTTGATTTTCTTCTTCAATATTTTGAGGAGTATCTCTATTTGTTTACATTAAACAAAATATTTTTCAAACTAGTTCATCAAATAAAAATTAAGCTTCACATTTTACATTAGGAAAATTTTAAATAGATCAATAGATCATAATATTTACATTTACATACCTGCTTCAATTTCTGCTTGAGGTTGATTTTATTCTTCAATATTTTGAGGAATATCTTTGTCTATTTACATTAAACAAAATATTTTTCAAACTAGTTCATCAAATAAAAATTAAGCTTCACATTTTACATTGGGAAAATTTTAAAAATATATCAATAGATCATAATATTTACATTTACATACATGCTGCAATTTTTTCTTGAGGTTGATTTTCTTCTTCAATATTTTGAGGAATATCTCTGTCTGTTTACATTAAACAAAATATTTTTCAAACTAGTTCATCAAATAAAAATTAAGCTTCACATTTTACATTGGGAAAATTTTAAAAATATATAAATAGATCATAATATTTACATTTACATACCTGCTTCAATTTCTGCTTGAGTTTTATTTTCCTCTTCAATATTTGAGAGGGCTTCTAACTTTCTTTTGCGAGATTGTCTCGTTTCTTCTCTACGTGCCTCAGGGTCTCTTTTTCGATCATATTTTCTCGCACAAGTTATTCGATTTCCCATGATAATAGGGTATGAAGTTCAAAAAATTTCCTTCTAAAAATTAGAAAATAACTCAATTAGAAAAAATATCACAAAATATTTAATTTAAAAAAAATTAGTGTAAATTTTTTGTAAAAAATACATACTCCAATCCAAAACACACACTTTAAAAAATTAGAGAGAATTTTTTTTTATAAAAATGAAACGAAGCTCAAAAGATTTACTTCAACTCAAAACATGTACATACCTCCAAGAAATGTCTTTTGAATGTACATCCAAGAATTTTTTTACAATTTTTTCCAAAACCACGCCGCCTCCAGGAAATGTCTTCCAAAAAAATTCTTTAAACCCAAAATTGTAAAATCAATTTGCTTCCAAGAAATGCTCTTAAACCCAAACTTTGAAGAAATTTTTTTGAACCCAAACCAAGATCTTTGTAAAATGAGATGAAGTGTGTGAAATGTGCAAAAATTGTGAATCACTTCGCGGCAATTTATATTGACACGAAATGTGTTTTAGTAGGGGGCTCCGCAAAACTTTCCGGCCGACGGAGAGTTATACAATAGTTCAGCCGAACTTTTGATCAAAAGTTCAGCCGAACTATTAATACGTTAGATTTGACGAACCTTAAGCGGAAAACATAGTTCGGCCGAACTTGGACTAAAAGTTTGGCCGAACTAACGCGTCACCAATTACGCAAAAACCAGGCTCTGAAAACAGTTCTGCAACTTTGGACTGATTAAACTCCATGAAAGGTTGTTAATTAACTGTCAGAACCAAGACAAGAATTTTCAAAATTGAATCTACTTTCAGGAAATATAAATTTTAGGGAATTTCATAAACGTTTATTATTTTTAATTATTTTTCTAATAAAATGGGTGCAAACAATTTCTGAGGGTCATTGTGATTCAGTGAAATCAAAATTTTCTATCTCCCAAAATACATTGTAAAAAAAATTGAATAAATTATGGGGCATTACATTGGTCCATCGTCTCTAATGGGTAGCTTTTAGATTTTTAGTTTATAACTTATATGTTAAGAAAATTCTTGCAATGCGAAACATATCCAATATATGCAGTTTTTCGTACTGGACCAGTTCAAAAAATTCTAGTAATTATGATATGCATCCATTGGCTTTGTAAATATGACGAAAACAAATTAGACTCTGTCTATATTGTTGTAACACATTTTGTTTTTTCAAAAACACAAATTTTCAATGAATACAACATTGCGTCATAACATGACTTCTTATGAATCCTTTGATTGTTAAGAAACACACACTCAAAGAAACACTAAGTTGACATATCAAATCTCCATAAAAAAATTTCAAAAAATAATTAAGAGAAAGCTAACAAAATTGCTCACAAATTTTATTTTTATCACAAAATTAAATTCAACACAAAAAAATTGTTATAGTTTGCAGAAAGTTGAAGAACCGAAAAAAATGAAAATTTTTTCTCAAAAAAGGGAAAAAAGTGTAACCCGACTTTACATTTTTATATGCATTTATTTAGTGTAGATTCCAATTTCTAATACTATTTGATTGCTTACATTAGATGCCTTGATTTTAGTGTAGATGTTGGTTTCTAGTAGAAGTTGATTGCTTCCACTATATGCATTGATTTTAGTGTAGATGATGAATTCTAATCTTATTTCATTGATTGCTCTAGATACAATGATTTTATTTTAGATGTTGATTTCTAATCTTGTTTGATTGCTTGCATTAGTTTGATTGATTTTTCAGTGTAGATGTTTCCTAATATTATTTAATTTCATGCATTAGATGCATTGATTTCAGTGTAGATTATGATATTGGATATGATGTAACTCAATGTAAGATGGTACATTGACTTAAAGTGATTAGATTAACAATGTGAATTGATTTCAGTGTAAGCACAAAAAAATGGCTGACAATGTGCATTGATTTGTTTGTTGTAGTAATTCAACCTGTTAATATTGGAGAGCAAGAGAGATGAGATATGAGGTGCACTACAATAGTTTGAGTTCAAGAATTGAAAGGTTTATGATCTCAACTGTCCTTTTCATATCATTGATATGAAAGGATGAAAAACTAACAAAAAATGTAAATATTTTGTAAATCTGAGAATTGATTAAAAAAAGTTTCAAAATTACATTATTTCTTGACTTTTGCAAAGTAAGCTATAGTTAAAAAGAAATCGTCAAAAAATTTTAAGGATATAAATTATTTCAAAACATTAGAAATGAAAAAAATGATTTCAAGAGTAATATGGATGCAGTAAATTATTCAAACTAATCTTCAATATATATTTAGTAATACTTGGAGGGACATTATTAAGGATTATTGATTGTCAAAAGTTGTGATACCTAAAATTAAATGAAATACATTTGCATTATGAGTCCTCTTGTAAACTATTGAAGAGATTGTCTCCCTTCTTCATGAGCAACTAATTACTAATAGATAACTACACACACATATAGAAACATAACACAAAAATTGTACCATTCACACACTTTACCATGCAAATACAAACACATAAACACACAAACCACTCAAAGCATCCGATGTAAGACATACAAACTATTCAAGGCAAGCAAAAAAAACAAAATTAAAAAATGGTGATATAGCCATGTAAATTTAAAAGTATGAGGTTTATCTCAAACACATAAATAATAATGATAATATAAAAATGTGTCATTGTTTCCCTCAACTCGAACCAACTTAGTGTTGGACATTGGGTTCAACGCTCCCCGTGTGTTTTGCGACATGGACTAACCACCTCTTGTGGATCCTAACTCTTGAAATTGTAGTGGATACTAAAACCTCCAGGTTTTCGTCTAACAGAAATCATGATTCCATCAAGTGGTATCAGAGTGACAGGTCTCAAGTTCGAAACTCACCTGGCTCGCGTTGGAGTAATATGGATGTTTCAAATGAGTTGGTGCCTGACTTGGCCATAAATTTGGATGTTATGGAATTATTAATTCAATTTTGTTATTGATATTTATATTTTAAAATAAAAATTTAATTAAATATATTTTTTATTAATTTTTCTAGTTCAACATATAATATTTATGTTAATTTATTACATATAATTTGTTAAAGCAATATATATTATTATACAAATTCAGGAGACTTAATGATGAAGAGAATTATTTGTTTGTAAGAGGTCAAGACTTCAAATCTAAATGTATAATTGCAATTTCGTTTGATTATTTAAATTTACATACAGTATATGCATGGAAAAACATGAGTGGATTATGTCCGAGATGATTTAGTTTTGATTATATAATAACATAAGAAAAATAGTAAAGTCATAGAGGCTCAGAAATCCTTTCGTAGATATTGATAGAAATGGTGGTATATTAATAAATATATTCTAAGGGTTCTGTCACACCTCCCATTTTCCTTCTACAACAATTTTTTTTTTTTTTTTTTTTTTTTGTATCTTTTAAATTTTAATGCTAATAAGGTACTCTGTTATTACGTTGTAGGTTTAAACAACTTTTCTTTTCAATTACTATTCATACATCAACTCTATCTCACCACATTAGAATTTATTTGATTTGTAATAATTATAATTACATTAGACATAACCTAATGTTTCTATTTTATCACCCGCCACTTCCATATTCCATCTTCGTTGTATATCATCAACCTTTGAACCTTCAATAGATTCATATCGATGGGGTCGATTTGGTTCTACATGAGTACCATATTATTATATTTCTATGGACCTGTGGGAATCCATTCGGTCATTCATGTTTACCCTTCGTTGAGAACATATAACCTTAGTGGGATTTGATTTACCCCGTCGATAATTATGCGAGTCTGGCATTCGGTCCTTCCTTTTCATTTCCATCTTGTCAACATTTATATGAATTTGGGTTTGTTTAAATTGACCTCGACGTAATTAAAAATTTACAAATCTGTTCATCGAAATTGGGAATGGCAACGTCAATTTGTCTTCCACGAGAGCTTTCATAAGATCTTTAATCTCGTCGTAAAGGTTATAATTGGTCTCGTTCCATTTGTGATCAGGTGTTTTTGTTCCATGTAATACTGGATTCATTCCACCGTGCCTTCATTAAACGAATCAACAAAGCATCATTGTTTACTATCGTCCAGTCTAGATTATGATATGTATAACGAGTTTCTATATTATTTTTGCAGAGAATGTGTTTTCTTCACTCCAGGATTCAATTGGCTTGGTTTTCTTTCCTAGCCTTTGCGTTTCCTTGTGCGTATTCTCGGAAGTGAGACTGAACATATGCTATCATGGCTTTATAGCCCTACCCTCCACTTTACTCTCAACTGAAGGTGGTTACGAGGGTATTAATTTGGCGCTATAATGACTCTATTCTTCTTGGCACTCTGGTTAGTTAAAAAAAAAATTCTTCGACCAAGCGTAGGACGCAATTGCTATTGTTCGTTCTCTAGAGGATTATCTTTGTTATTCGACTTTTAACTGCCAACCTCTATTTATGAAAATTCCATATTTATATGTAGCAGGTTAAGCATGGAATAGGGGTTTCTCCCTTACCAGGTACTATTCCCTTCTCAGTCATTATTTTTACTTGGTTCATGTTATTTTTACTCTCCATGTTCGACGTCATATTTATATTGGGGTTTTATCTCTCGTATGTAATTTTGACTTGCGTCGTGTTCTCCTTCTAAAACTACTGAGAGACGTGACTCCCGTAGACATTAACATTTGTTTCCTCATGCTACTTGCAGGTCGGTATTCACCGAACTCTGTCAGAAGAAATCTGTTCTTCTCTCCTTGTTATATAATTTATCTTTCGACAGTTAAAAATTGTATTGATACAGTTGTAATTATTTTGACAACTATAATTAAATCCCAACTCTGAATATTTATTGATCTCTGTTCATGGGACATTATAAGGATACTCTCGGCCTTGTACTATATATCCATATATACCTCTGTCATTACTGGGTTTTCATAATACCCATTTTTTATTCCGGTTATTGTTATTATTATTATGTTCCATCAGTACTCTCTCCTTGTTCATTTTGACTTGGATGAAACTTAATACTTAACATTTGGTATTTTAATTTATATATATATATATATATATATATATATATATATATACACACATATTCATCATTCTGTGTAAATTATTTCCTTCAAGCTCTCAGGCCATACAATTGTTAAACTATATTCATAAATGTGGTGATATTTGAATGAATAATATACTGTCATATATAGTTTCCTATTCCAGAAGAACATAGCTTCTGTGGTAGTAAAATTTAGATATATGAATGTATTCAATAGTCTTATTCTTCGGCATAACCTTCTCAATTTCTTTCACCACTTTATTAAGCTGACCCTAAAGTCCAAATTCACCATTTCCTTTTTCTGGGTAATTTAAATAACCAGAGTGATATGATTTTCTATAACAGAATGGAACATTAGTTCTATGCAGATAATTGAGGAATTAATTTGTTATGAATTTTCACAGAATATGCATCCAAAATATCTACAGGGATGAATGCATCTGTATTCATATTTTTATGTTGAGCAGACATTTGGATTTATAATCTATTATTTTACCCCCCTTGACTTGGGTTATCATGATAGACTATGATACATATATTTCAATATGCTAGGCTGTGGTGAATATGCATGTTGGATAATTACTTAACTTTCTTTTGTATTTCAATTCTATGCTCTAATATTAGGATGGTTCCATCAGATATTTGTCTATGATCAGTCTTTTGTAAATTATTAGTTGCTTCCTTCTACTATAGTATTTGCTGCTCACATGCAACTTCCTTGACCCTTTGAATTTCTGGTTACCTATGAATGGTGTGCTGACCCTGAGGTCAGTTTATAAAATCTCTCCTTTCATTCTTTCATGCACAGTGTAAGTTGCAATTCATTTCCTACTATTTTCCAATATAATATAGGAAATTCAAATTTTCTCTCTCTTGTATGTACATATTAGAATCATTCTAGGAAACAGAAGCAGATTAAAACTAATTCACAAATTTTTCCTGTTAAGAGATAAGTATCCTTAGATTTAAACCAATCACTAGTTTAGAGACTCTGTTGGATTCTACTTCACAGATTTAAATTCAACAACTGTACAGAGTTTCAAGGGTAAATTCCTTATGATCAATTCTGTTAAATGTAGAATTTATATTCTAATATACAGTCAAATTTTATATGTAGCCAATTCATACTATATGAAGTAGAACATCAATAAATTTAGAGACATACCACTCATGCAATTGACCAACCTCCCAACCTTAGAGTCCTTCTGTCTCCCAGAACTCACCCCCAAGGTTAGATCATCTCCTTGAAACAGATCAACCTCTAATCTATACAAGAGCAGCTTATTTAAGCTATTGTTCCCCAAAGCATGTTTCTAATTCTGCATCGAGAATCTCAGGATGCTTTTCTTCATGTTTGCCTAGGCTTCCCATTTTAGGGATTCTTTAAAGCTGTTTTATGCTTTTCCTCAGCTCTTCCAGCTTTTTACCTCTTCCCAACTACTTTCCTCATCATTGGGGGAATTCAAATTTTTCCTGAAAAATCTAAATTTGAAATTAATTTCTTTCAAGGATTTTTGAAAGATTGTGGGTAAATATTTGCCTCGTCCATCCTCATGGATTTAGCAAGTGATCTCATATACCTCATTTTGTTCAATCAGAGCACATCATTTTATTCATTTCCTCAATTAAATATTTAATTACATTCACAACATATTTATCCTTTTGGGTCCACTCCCCTTAGGATTAAAGTTAAAATGTCCAACTTTGAAATTCAAACACATGAATTGGGGGTGTTACATATTCCCCCTCTGAAAATAAACACCATCCTCAGTGGCTTTATTCAACTACTAGAGTTCATTTTGAAAATAAAAATGGATATTTTTCCATCATTTCAGCTTCTCTTTCACAGGTAGCTTCTTCAGCAGTAAAGTGCTTCCACTGCACCTTTACTCTTGCTACCGTTCGGTTCCTCAATTAAATTTCTTCCCACTCCAATATTTGAAGCGGTTCTGGCAGAAACTCCCCTTCTAGTTCCACCTGTACAACATTCCAATCAAATATCTGAGAAGCATCATGCACATATCTTTTTAATAACCAAACATGAAACACATCATGAACTCTAACATGGGGTGGTAAGGTCAGCTTGAATTCCACTAGTCCCACCCTTTCTAATACTTCAAAAGGACCACAGTATCTAGGATCCAGTTTGGCACAACTTCCAGCATAAAGGGTGCTCTTTTTGGGTTTAATACACATGCTCCCCCACTTTAAATTCTCAGTGTACTCTCTTCTTATCAGCATAGTACTTTCCACATCTTTTTGCCGTCATGATGTTTCTTTTTGTATTTGCTTGAAAATTCTTTTTCGATCTCTCTTGTAAAGCATCTGGTCCCAACATTAGTTTATCTTCTTCCGGTTGTGCCACCAAAGGAGTACGACACTTCCTTCTGAGTATCTACACCCCAAACTGACTCATTATCTACCCCCCAGTGGTTGTCAAGTATTATAGGCAATTTCATTAAATGCAAGTAATCTTCCGACTTTGATGGTCTATCCATCACATACATTCTCAACATGTCTTCCAAAATTTGATTTGCTCTTTCCGTTTGACCATCGGTCTGAGGGTGGTAAGCAGTACTAAAATTAAATTTAGTGCCCATACCCCCAAATAGTCCTTTCCAAAAGGCTGCTGTAAACTTAGCATCTATATAAGAAACAATCACCTTCGGAACCCCATGGAGCCTTACTACCTCCTTCAGGAACACATTCGCTACTTGAGCTGTCCCAAAGGTAGATCTCACTGGTATAAAGTGAACAACTTTTGTTAGAGTATCTACTACTACCATTACAGAATCATGCTAGTATTTGGTTTTGGGTAACCCTATTATAAAATCCATGGAAACTGTGTCCCATTTCCATTCTGCAATTGGTAAAGGGTTTAAAAGTCCCGCAGGATGCTAATGTTCAACTTTGACTAGTTGACATTCCATGCATCTACTTAAATATTCTGCTACATCTCTCTTCATTCTTGGCCAGAACAACTTCTTTTTCATGGCTGTTAACATTTTTTGATATCCTGGATGTCTTGCATATGGTTGTTTGTGGTACTCATCCAAAATTTCCCTTTTTAAGGACTCTACATTGGGAATATACAATCTTTTTTTATAACAGATCAGCCCTTTTTGGTTTTGAGTGAAATCAGTTTTTTCCTTTTTCTGCAGTTTCACCAGAAGTGTTTCATAATTTGGGTCTTGGTTTGCTCCCTCCTTCACCAAATCTTCTACATCGATCTGAGCACTCCTTCCAATACTATTGATATTCTAACAAGCATTTCTGCTTAGTGCATCAGCAACTTTATTTTCTTTCCCTCTAATATGTTTTATATCCACATCAAATTCACTTAAAAAGGACAGCCATCTGGCTTGTCTAGCATTCAAATCAGTTTGGGAAAAGAAATATTTGAGACTAATATGATCAGTCATCAAGGTAAATTTTTTTTCAAGAAGATAGTGTCGCCACATTTTCAAGGCATGGATAACAGTTGCTAATTCTAAATCATAGGCACTATAATTCTGTTCATGTATCTTCGGTTTCCTAGATTCATAAGCAATAACTGAATTTTCCTGCAAAAGAACTCCTCCCAATCCTTCTATACAGGCATCTGTACATACCACAAATTCTTTATCACGATCTGCAATATTCAGTATAGGGGCGGTAGTAAGTTTCAGTTTTAATTGGTCAAAACTGTTTTGACATTTTTCAGTCCATTCAAACTTGACACCTTTCCTTTGTAATGATGTGATGGGATGTGCTATGGCAGAAAACCTCTCTACAAATATGCGATAATAGCCTCCAATCCCCATGAATGATCTCACTGCTGAAACATCAGTTGGTACAGCCATTCTTTATAGCCTTTATCTTTCAGGTCAATGTGCAACGCCTTGTTCAAATAATATGACCTAAATATTGGATCTTATCATTATAAAACTTACATTTGCTAAACTTGGCATATAGTTGATTTTCCTTTAGAGTTTGCAATACTATCCCTCAAGTGTTTTTTATGTTCCTCCTCAATTTTTTGAATAAACTAAGATATCATCTATGAACACAAGAAAAAATTTATCCAAGTACTTATTTAACACATCGTTCATTAGGCACATAAATGTAGCAGGGGCATTTATCAAACCAAAAGGTAGGACTACAAATTCGTAGTGACCATACCCGGTTCGAAAGGTCGTTTTGCTGATGTCTTCTTCCTTAATTCTAAGTCGTGATAAACTACCCTTAAATCAATTTTCTAAAATACCAAGTTCCTCTCACTTGATCAAAAAGATCATCAATTTAGCAAAGGATATCTATTTTTAATGGTCAACTTATTCAGTTAACGATAATCAATGCACATCCTGAAAGTTCCATCTTTCTTTTTCACGAACAGCACCGGTGCTCCCCAAGGAGACACACTCGGTCTGATATACCCTTTATCTAGCAGTTCTTGTAATTGAATTTTCATTTCCATAAGTTCAGGAGGACTCATTCGATAAGGCGCTCGGGAGACAGGTGTTGCTCCTGGTACCAGATCGATTGAGAAATCAATCTCTCTTTTGGGGGAAAGATGAGGGATTTCCTTCGGAAAAACTTCCTTGAATTCTCTTATTACTAGTACAACATCCAGTAATTCTTCTTCAGTTTTCTGTTCTATTTCTTCCACATGCACTGCATAAACTTGGTGTCCTTTTCTAGCCGTTCTTTTTAATTGCAATGCTGAAATTTGTCTTACAGAAATAGGTTTTTGTTTCCTTTTGAGAATAAAAGGTTTCCCTTTCTCATCTACATAATGCAAAGTCTTATCCCAGCAGTTCATCAAGGCCTTCTTATTTTCCAGCCAGTCCATTCCTATCAGTAGATCATATGACCCTAAAGGTATAATGTTCAAATTCACTTCTGTTCGAAACTCATTTAATTGGATTTCTGTTCTGGGCAGTTTATGGGTTACCTTTCTTTTAGTTCCAGTGGCCAGCTGTACCAACCATGACTGTTGAAAATTTTCAGTTTTTAAGTTACATTTTTCTACAATATTTGGACTAATGTAACTCAAAGAAGCACCTGGATCAATCAAAATAGTAATAGATAGGTCAGAAATCTTACCCTCCATTTCCACCATGGTTGCTTGATGTTCTGCTTGCCGATTTTCCAGGGCTGCACTGATGGTTGGTATATTTCTGGCTATATCATTTACTATTGTCGCTTCTCGATCTCTCATAAGCATATGAATGTTTCGATGAGGGCAGTCCCTCAAAAGATGGGGTTATCCACAGCCCCAACATTTAAAGGGTTCCTTCATTCTAACTGTCCCCTCCTTTTGACTTTCTCCATCTATTTGTTTTGAAGCCACTTGGGACTGAACAATTTGACTTTCTTTGGGTTTATTAAACTTTTTCGCTGATGATCTCTGCCAAAATTATTCAAATAGGCTGGTTTCTGTTTCCTCCCTTTGAACTCATTCTTATTTACCCAACTTTTCCCTTGTTCAATTTTCCCTTTGAACTGTTGGTAACATAATCTGGCTTTTCTAACAGCTTCGTCCATTGTTTTTGGGTTGTCAAACTCAATTTTCTCTTTGTATACAGCAGGTAAACAATTCAGAAACCTTTGTACCTTTGCCTTTTCTTCCTTGCGTGTAGTACATATTGTAACGTATTTGTAAATCTATGAATAAACTCATCAATAGTGAGCCGTCCTGTGCCTAAGTTCATGAAATTTTTGGTTTTATCATCATAGTAACATTCATTTAGGTAGCGGTTCTTGAACTTAACTCCGGAAATCTTCCTGTGTGACTATCTTTTCATCAATGGCATGCACCAATTTTGTCTCCCCTCCCACCACAAGGTAGCCTTACTCCTCAGAAGTTGGTAAACAACTAATCTAGCCTTCAAATTTCTTTCATATTCATAGACCTTGAAATACTTAATCATATCTTGAAGAACCAGTTTTAGCATCTTCCTCCCTTCTCCCCCATCATAGAGGGAGGTTTAATTTTTCCGGAATTGCAATTTTCTTCTCGTTTATTCGATGCCTAACAAAGATCTTCCTCATCGTACTCATCATTTTTCCTCTTTCCAGAACCTTCGCCTTCCTAGCTGTTCCGCGAAGTTAATTCCCTGATGAGCTTTTCCTGCTCCTCACTGGCTAATGACAATCTGTCATTCTGGCTTTTTATCTCAGCCAACTCTTGTTGCAATTCCCGCAACATATCCATCATGGGCGCATTTGGATCTGGTGCATTATCCTCATCACGCAGATCCAAATAGATTTCATCACCTTCTGCCATTTCAGCACCATTCTACACTACACAACACAGATCAATGAAAATAAAATTAAAATTTTTTTTTTCTACAGAAATACATTTATACAGTGAACACACAGCAACAGTGAGCACAATGTCACCAGCCCAGTTTTATAACTTGGGCTCCGATACCATTTGTCACACCTCCCATTTTCCTTCTACAACAATTTTTTTTTTTTTTTTTTTTGTATCTTTTCAAGTTAAATGCTAATAAGGTACCCTGCTATTAGGTTGTAGGTTTAAACAACTTTTATTTTCAATTACTATTCATATATCAACTCTGTCTCACCACATTAGAATTTATTTGATTTGTAATAATTATAATTACATTAGACATAACCTAATTTTTTTGTTTTATCACCCGCCACTTCCATATTCCATCTTCATTGTATATCATCAACCTTTGAACCTTCAATAGAGTCATATCGATGGGGTCGATTCGGTTCTACATGAGTACCATATTATTGCATTTCTATGGACCTGTGGGAATCCATATAGCCTTAGTGGGATTTGATTTACCCCGTCGATAATTATGCGAGTCTGGCATTCGGTCCTTCCTTTTCATTTCTGTCTTGTCAACATTTATATGAATTTGGGTTTGTTTAAATTGACCTCCACATAATTACAAATTTATAAATTTGTTCAATGAAATTGGGAATGGCGACGTCAATCTGTCTTCCACGAGAGATTTCATAAGATCTTTAATCTCTTCGTAAAGGTTATAATTTCTCTCATTCCATTTGTGATCACGTTTTTTTGTTCCACGTAATACTGGATTCATTCCACCAGCTTACTTCGTTCCCAAAGCAATTTCCACGGCGTGGCCAGATCGATATAACATTTATTTCACTACTTGTCATATTTAATATTGAACGGATGTTGTACATGACCTATTAACTCCTCGATCCGTGGCTTCACCCTTAGGATCTCGCCAGGTGGACGACTCGGATGTATCTGGCCATTAGGGTTTCGTTGTTCGATTCATGGAACATTGATATAAATCGAGCATGTTATTTGCTCGGCGGTTCTTTTACCTCCCTATTTATTTGGTTTATCTCTTGACAGTGAGTTTCAACACCATAGACGATGTTCGTGATTCCTTTCAGTCTTTGCCTTATCCCTGTGCTTTAATTTTCTCTTTCGGTAAGATCATTTTAGAGTTTTGTAAAATTTCGCTCTATTATTACCATTTCACAGGCTTCCCATCTCTGGTTTAGAATTTCGCTCATTGCTTCGTGCCGGTGCTAAGATTTTGGATCATCGTTTACTATCATCCGGTCTAGATTGTGATATGTATAACGAGTTGCTATATTATTTTTGCAGAGAATGTGTTTTCTTCACTCCAGGGATTCGATTGGCTTGGTTTTCTTTCCTAGCCTTTGCGTTTCCTTGTGCGTATTCTCAGAAGTGAGACTGAACGTATGCTATCATGGCTTCGTAGCCCTGCCCTCCACTTTACTCTCAACTGAAGGTGGTTATGAGGGTATTAATTTGGCGCTATAAGGACTCTATTCTTCTCGGCACTCTGGTTAGTTAATTTTTTTTTTTCTTCGACCAAGCGTAGGACGCAATTGCTATTGTTCGTTCTCTGGAGGTTTATCTTTGTTATTCGAGTTTTAACTGCCAACCTCTATTTATGAAAATTCCATATTTATATGTAGCAGGTTAAGGATGGAATAGGGGTTTCTTCCTTACCAGGTACTATTCCCTTCTCAGTCATTATTTTTACTTGGTTCATGTTATTCTTACTCTCCATGTTCGGTGTCATATTTATATTGGGGTTTTATCTCTCGCAGGTAATTTCGACTTGCGTCGTGTTCTCCTTCTCAAACTACTGAGAGACGTGACTCCCTTAGACATTAACATTTGTTTCCTCGTGCTACTTGCAAGTCGGTATTCACCGAACTCGGTCAGAAGAAATCCGTTCTTCTCTCCTGGTTATATAATTTATCTTTCGACAGTTAAAAATTGTATTGATACAGTTGTAATTATTTTGACAACTATAATTGTTAAATCCCAACCCTGAATATTCATTTGTCTCTATTCATGGAATATTATAAGGCTATTCTTGGATTTGTTATATATATATACCTCGGTCATTACTAGATGTTCATAATACCCATTTTGATTCTGGTTATTATTATTATTATTATTATGTTCTAGCAGTACTCTCTCCTTGCTCATTTTGACTTGGCTGTTAACTTAATACTTAACTAATGGCATTATAAGTTTTATATATATCTATCTACACATATCCAGCATTCTGTGTAGTTTATTGCCTTCAAGCTCTCAGGCCATACAATTGTTAAACTATATTCATAAAGGTGGTGATATTCGAATGAATAATATACAATCATATAGAGTTTCCTATTCCAAGAGAACATAGCTTCTGTGGTAGTAGATTTTATATATCTGAATGTATTCTATAGTTTTATTCTTCTGACATAATATTCTTAATTTATTTCACCAGTTTATTAAGCTGACCCTAAAGTCCAAGTTCACAGTTTCTTTTTTTCTGGGAAATTTAAATAACCAGAGTGATATAATTATTTATAACAGAATGGTACAATAGTTCTATACAGGTAATAGAGGAATTAATTGGTTATAAATTTGTACAGAATATTTATCCAAAATATCTACAGGGATGAATGCATCTGTATTTCTATTTTTATGTTCAGAAGACATTTGTATTTATAATCTACTATTTTACCCCCTTGACTGGGGTTCTCATGATAGACTAGGATACATATTTTTCAATATGCCATGCTGTGGTGAATATGCATGTTGGATATTTACTTAACTTTCTTTTGAATTTTAATTCTATGCTCTAATATTAGAATGGTTCAATAAGATAACTATCTATGATCAGTCTTTTGCAAATTATTAGTTGCTTCCTTCTGCTTACATGCAACTTTCTTGACCATTGAATTTCTGGTTACCTATGAATGGTGTGCTGACCCTGAGGTCAGTTTATACAATCTCTCCTTCCATTCTTTCATCTATAGTGTAATTTACAATTCATCTCGTACTATTTTCCAATATAGTAAAGGAAACTCAGATTTCTCTCTCCTAAGTATGTATATATTAGAATCATTCTAGGAAACAGAAGCAGATTAAAACTAATTCACAAATTTTTCCTGTGAAGAGATAAATATCCTCATATTTAAACCAACACTGGTTTAGAGACTCTGTGGGATTCTACTTCACAGATTTAAATTCTAAAACTATACAGAGTTTCAAAGGTAAATTCCTTATGATTAATTCTGTTAAATGTAGAATTTATATTCTAATATACAGTCAACTTTTATATGTAGCCAATTCATACTATATGAAGTAAACACATCGATAAATTTAGAGACATACCACTCATGCAATTGACCAAACTCCCAACCTTAGAGTCCTTCTGTCTCCTAAAACTCACCCCCGAGCTGAGATCATCTCCTTGAAATAGATCAACCCCTAATCTGTACAAGAGCAACTTATTTAAGCTATTGTTCCCCAAAGCATGTTTCTAATTCTGCGTCCAGAATCTCAGGATGCTTTTCTTCCTATTTTCCTAGGCTTCCCATTTTAGGGATTCTTTAAAGCTGTTTTATGCTTTTCCTCAGCTTTTCCAGCTTTTTACCTCGTCCCAACCACTTTCCTAATCATTGGGGAAATTCAGATTTTTCCTCAAAAATCTAAATTTAAAATAATTTCTTTCAAGGATTTTTGAAAGATTGTGGGGAAATATTTTCCTTATCCACCCTCATGGATTTAGCAAGTGATCTCATAAATCTCATTCTGGTCAATCTGCACCACATCATTTTATTCATTTCCTCAATTAAATATTTAATTACATTCACAAAATATTTATCCTTTGGGGTCCACTCCCCTTAGGATTAAAGTTCAAATGTCTAGCTTTGAAATTCAAACACATGAATTGGGGGTGTTACAGGTTCATCATAGCCTTCTGTTAACCATATAGGTCATTCATAATCAACAGAAACATCACCTATGTTGGTGCTAGCCTCATACTGAGAGGTTTTTCCTCTCAGATTGTTTAGAACAATTTTTTCGTTGCAGTAAGTATGCTACTTCTCCACATGGACGGAAAATAGGGGGTTTTCTGGTTTCTTTTCCTTATTTTTCTAAGATATTATATTTTCTTGAATGGGAAGCTTGGTACATTTATCAATCAAGTATCCATTATCCAAATTTTCCTTGCAAGTTGGAGGAAGCTAGAGGAGGTGGTGGAGGAGGAAATAAAATTCCCAGAGCCCCTAATGTTGCCCTTCGAGAAGATTGAATATGGACTAGATGGATATTTATGCCCAAAATTTTTCTTTCCACAACACACAAGTCCCCTTCCTTATCAATTTAAGGAAAAAAAATTAGAAGAAATTTCAACCTAAAAGTGGAATCCTAAGGAAAAATAATAAAACAAAGTTAGAATAATAAAATAAGAGTAATGAATTTTGAAGGGCAAAGAAGAAAAATAAATTTTTAATTATATTTTGGTTTATCACATTATAGGTTTACTCAAATTTCAAGTGTACACATTCATTGGATGCATAATTAAATCTACATCCAATGCATAGATGTATTGCATACTTTTGAGAAGACCCATATTGATAAAAGGAAGATACACTAAAAATGTGTTATGTTTTTTAATGTATCTTAATTTTTAATGAATGTGGGTCTTCTAAAAAGTATGCATAATGGGTACTCATTTGAGTTTGAATTTAATTTTGCATCGAATGAGTGCCTGCACTTGAAATTTGAGTAAACCTATAAGGAGATAAGTAAAAAATACAATTAAAAAAAATAGTTTTTCTTACTTTCCCTCCAAAATATTTACTCATACCTATTTCTAAATTTAAATTATTTTGTTTGCTTTACACATTATGACATGGAAATTACATGAAAAAATCACTTTTAAGCTAAATTTTCCTCTAATGAAGTTCCTAACTTCAAAGGGACCATTTCCAAGTGTTCCTATTCCCGTGCGCTTTCATAGCTACAACCAATTATCAAATATGATGTATTAAATCTTCATCAAAATATTTTTCCTCTTGGAAATGTCATGGAGGGGGAGGATGATGAAATATTCCTTTGTCTCCTCTCATAGGGTATCCTCATTCGTAGACCATAATTATTAGAGAAGAAAAATATATGTCTTGAGTGCCAATCTCCCCAACCTTCACTACTCTACAAATGAAACAAAGACAACCAACTACATAGAAGTATGTGGGAATGAATGCCTCTCTAAGTAATAATATCTAAATCGACGTCCCAAGTAGTCTATATATGTCGAATCCTTGTCTGTCCACCACCTTCCCCTCTACATTGAAAGCAATATACAACCTTAACGAATGAGTATCACAACTAAGCCTCATCCATTAATGCTTTATATTGCGCTGGCATGGGAGACATGATGGAAATCATAATTTGATAGGGAACCCTAATCCAGGGCTTGTCCATGGAGTATTATATAAGCTTTGAAAATAGATTCTTCATGGTTTTTGTACATGTAATTCATCTAGCAATGTAGTATATTCATGAGGTTATTCTCTTTAGCCTATATTTATTTTCAAGAAAAGAACCTGGATTCCTTATCATTTAACACACCGGTATGAAATCCCTTTTAAAAGAAAACAAGCTTCCCATATTTTCTTAAATTAGATATATATAAAGGAAAGCAAGTTTACTTATTTATGTTTTACTACTGCTCACACCTTTCAAGATACATACTAGTAATCTTTGCAAGAACTCACATCGGTTCTTCTCAGCAAAACTAGCATATTAGTTTGGTCTTTTACCATGGTATATCTCTAGGAATAATATATTTCTAAAACATTAACATAATAGAAATATTTTCAAGAACTTACATTGTAAGTTTGTCTTTATGTAAATGGAAAAGATATATCCTTTTTAAAGAAGCTCTAACTCCATTGCTATTTACTTTGTATGCATTTTATTTTCCATAAATGCAATAACTATTGTTTCAAGAAAAGAAAAATAATAATACTTATCTCTTGAAACTCTTTAATCAACCTGGATTAGATATGTGATGCCTTCCTTCACATACGTGCATTTCATCTCATATCTCTCAATTTATTTTTGCTTAACAAATCCCAAAGGTTCCAGTGCTCCAACCTTTAGCTCTGATACCACTTGTAATATACACTGATAACTTCACATGGAAATGTAAGGAGTTAAAAAAAAATTATACAAGTTACTCATGGGTAACTATCCATTCACTATTAAATATTCCTTACTCATCATTACATAGAATGTTTACCATTTCATAGTGTAACTTTAGATTAAGAATAGTAAGCTCCTCAACCATTAACAACCTCCAGTACAATACATTAACATAATACTGTATGATGTAACCTTCCATTCATTTCATTACTCATATAGTCATCACATACTTGCCATTATGAACATCATAACAAGAAAGGAATCAACATCATCAACTTGACACAATAATCAATCACATCATTGAACACCAATATGCCCTAGAAACCCTGTAGGGTGAAAACTAGCAAGAATTTAATTTTATTATTAAATGCTCGTGAGGGTGATCAGCCCTCACTCAATGGATTATAAGGGATACCATCCCTTAACCATCATTTATAAATATTACAAGGAAATATACAAATATCTAGCTTAAATCCATTACAAAAAATATGATACCATTTACCCTCTGGTCTTCATATCTTCATATCTTGATGGAATGGATGTACCTACAATGGTCCATCGTACACTGGATCATCCGGTAGTTCATACTTATCTGCATGAACCATAATCATTTACATGCCACCAAGTTACACATAATATTTCCTTTATACGTATCACCATCATACCCTGCTAATGTTACCTTCAACATACCTTGATTGTCAAGATTCGTAAAGTATAATAAATCATTTCACATATCTATACTATAGTAGTTTCTCCATCTACTCATGTATATTCATGAAATGCAAGTAAAGTACCTTGACATTATCCCGTTAACAACACATACTTCATATGTGCTGGTTATAATTCATCACATTAACTAATGTTTCTGTCGCATAAGCACTGCAAGACAATAGCTATCTCTCCCCAGCATACATTTAAAATAAACTAATACTTAGTTATGATAGTCGTTCATGCAATTTACATAATTTAATCAAAATAGCTAACCCTTGAACTATTACTTTTAGTACATGGAGTGCAATCTAACATATCAAATGTTGCTCCCATGCATGTTGTAACATGCCTCAAAATTTTAATTTTTTTCCTTTGGGTTCACCCCATTTAGATTTCACATAGACGCCTTACCTTAATGTATACAATTACCTACGTATTTGTGTTTCTCCCTAAGGTATTTTGATCTATATCTGAATCATTAACGCTTATTAATTCGTTCCTCAAGTTGTCAGGGTGACTTCCCTTTTTAATTATGATACACATTGCTTTTTTTTTTTTTTTTTTTTAATTTCTCTAAACTATCTTAGTTAACCTCCCTTGTAATTTAAGTGGAAGATATTATAACCCAAAAAATTAACTTAACTCAGATTATTACATTCAACATGTTAATATATGGTTCATCCATACTACTATCATATGAAATCATTTTTTACCGAATTTCCTTTGATTATATGTCATAAGGTTTGCGACCCTATCATGTCCGGCTTGTGTGAGATAGTACATACAATATCAAATTGATTTGTAATGATTCCCACAATCTTTAGAAAGAGCACAATTTCACTCAATGTGTCGACCCCTTTGAGGGTTTCGTCTCATGCTTGTCCTACATACTAAATGTTTCTTGTGTACTTCTCTACAATGATATTCGAGCGCCAGCCCATTGTTATCCCTACGTTAAGTCTTCTGCATTTCTCGAGAAGAGAAGCATTACCTGGAATTCAATTCACATTTATTTACCTGGCTCAAATTCATAACTTCTATTAACCTGCCATTAAAGACCTCCGAGTGCCATTGATCTAACCCTATGTCCGAGGATGCCTCTCGCAGATTTTTCCATCTGGATGGCATGGATGCGTTAGGGTTTGACGTTGTACTTAATTGGGAATTTCTCTTGTTACAACCTTCATTTTGTCCCTGCACGTCTCGTGGCCAGGGCTTCTACTTGGTGGTGTCGATGGTATTTCCATCGAGACTTCTTGATGCACACAGTCACTTGGTTTGCATACAGGAGCGATATTCCTAGGTAACACGTTCTCCTTATTACGTCATGCCTTGTTGAGTTTATTCATGCCATATATCATACATAATTATTATTATGATTACAATTTAACTCTACAGGAGGAGTTTGAAATTTTGATTATTTTTTTTTGTTTGTAATTAGCTCTGCCTTCTGAGAGTGTTGGTGTCGTAGCGGACTCCTCATAGTTGTTGAGGCATTTTTTCCGTGCAGTAATAATGTGATCCACATTTAGGCTTTGATTTCTCCTGCGTTTGAACACAATGAGTCGAATGTTTTTTTTTTTACAATCATTGTCATTAGATACTCATGGTTTCGTTTCCCCTTTCAGAATTTGGAATTAACCAAAGAAATTGTTACACCTTATTTCCCAAGGTAAATTAATATGTATATGGGAATTTGTTAATTTCTATTTGTACTTATATTGGCTTATCCTCACCCTTTTTAATTTTGCGTTTTGGTTTCTTCTTACTGCAGGTGATTATATTACTTCATGCCATCATAATATTCACTCTTATCATGCTCTCGTCACTTGTTCTAGTTTTTCCCTAAGATGTTTGTCTTTGTTTGTGAACTCAGGTTGGTTCCTTCTTGTCACAGAGAATTTTTATTTTAGTAGTTTGATATTCCCATATGTATGGGTCGTCTTTGGTTCTACATTTTCCGTCTGAGATTTTTTAACAATTTTATTTGGCGTGGGTGTTATAAATCTCGTTGCACCTCTGTATATTTTGTAAACGTATAATTGGACTATCTAATATAAACTTTCAGCCTTAGAATACGACAAAAATTTTTGACTATGGAACACATTCTAATATAGTCTGGTTGTCTTATACTATTTTCCCTTAAGACTAATGCTCAGGAATTTCAACACTTGGGCGAGGCCTATCGAATTCGTTTGGGACACTATGTATCTATTTCATAATAGTATATATGGTTTCGCACGTCTGTCATATTCACCATACACTTATTGTTTATTTCCAGGTTTATTCAATATTTCCACTTGGTTGTTGTATATATATTAATTGATGGAAGTTTAATACACAACCATGGCTACATATGAACATAATTCTTGGGTCCCCTTTCTGCTATTTGTTTTTCTATGATGTATGTACACTGACATATGTTGTATTTTTATGTGATATCTAGACAAATAGTTACTGTACTAATAATCAGTTTGCTAGCTTAATGGTTATGTATAATACTCTGATAAGTACAATTTTCCTTTCAATGTATGATTAGAAAATATAATAATATCCACCTGAGTATTTTTTATTTCGATTCCTAGAATACAGAGGGTTACTATCAATAGTCCTTCTTTTCCTTATGAGTACATTAGGAATAATGAGTATAGGTTAATAAAACCCTTAACAAAATTTAACTGGTTACTTTTCCAAGATACATGGCTTACATTCATTGCATCACAATAGGGTTTATTTAAGCTGTAGCGCATTATGTTATTTCAGACAGTAGAATTTATGTGTCAGTAGGTTGTTTGACTATTATTCTTTTCCTGTCAAATGGGAAAAATCTAACAGAGACTTTTTTCTCATTAGGGACATATCAATGACACCCATCTTTCTTTTATAAGAGTTTCTTCATTAGCATAGAATTTTAGTTCTATTTACCTATTTTGGTTGTCTATAATATATCCTAGATAGTATCATGATATGAGAATGTCTCCAGGTAGGATTTCATTCTCTGCCTTATATTGGCCAAATGTACATATTCATATCAATCTTTTAAATGATTTAACTTATCATTTCTATTTTCTTACTTCCTTCAATGTTGTGTAGCTTTCTATCTCATGTATTTAATTCATGTAACAAGAATTATTTACTTCTCAGTTAATATTTTCATTTTTAAATCAAAATGATTACAGTTTACCTACATGCACTTCAATAAGGTATCTTTGCAATGTCAGCACTGTGCTTAAGCACTATAAACTCTTCTAATTTCATAGTTGGTTTTTCATCTTCTAATTCTATCTTCCTATTTCATACATAATTTGATTTATACTTCCACAAAAATAGATTAATGTTACAACTTTACTGATTTATGGGAGTAGTATAAATCTCCAGATTTAAACCATTAGCAGATTTAGAACTTCTATATGATTTTCCCCATAATTCCTATTCCTACAAATATACAGAATTGAGAGGATTAAGTTCTTCTAAACAATTCTGTTAAATTTATGGAATATCAATTTTAGAATTTTTGAAGTACAATAACATCTATAGTGATTAACCATATTGCATAATAACAAGTAATTCTTAACCATTCATAAAAATTTTGAACATACCACTTCTGCAAATGACCAATCCTCCCAACCTTAGAGTTTCTTTATCCCTAGAACTCACCCCCGAGCTGAGATCATCTCCTAGAACAGACCAACCCAAATCTGTTCTGGAGTAGCTTATTTAAGCTTCTGCTCCCCAAAGCTTGTTTCTAATTCTGTGTCGAGAATTATAGGATGTTTTTATTCCTGTTTGCCTAGGCTTCCCTTATTTAGGGACTTTTAAAGTTGCTTTCTTCTTTTCCAGATTTTTACCTCTTCCCAACTACTCTCCACCTCATTGGGGAAATCTAGATTTTTCCTCAAAAATCTAAATTAGAAATAAATTCTTTCAAGGATTTTTGAAAATTTTTTGGGGAAATTCTTAGCCTCTTTCCATACCTCATGGATTTGGCAAGTGATCTGAAAAATCTCATTTGGTCAATATGCACAGAAATAGTTTATTTATTTTTCATGATTAAATAATTAATTACATCCACACCATAGCTATCCATTGGGGTCCACTCCCCTTTGGATTGAAGTTCAAATGTCTAACTTGAACACATAAAACAAGGGGTGTTACATATTCCCCCTCTGAAAACAAACATCATCCTTGGTGTTAACAACTAACTACCAGAGATCATTTTGAAAATAAATATGGATATTTTTCCATCATCTCAGCTTCTCTTTCCCATGTAGCTTCTTCAGTAGTAAAGTGCTTCCACTACACCTTTTCTCTTGCTCCTGTTCGGTTTCTCAATTCAATTTATTCCCGCTCCAATATTTGAAGTGGCTCTGGAAGGAACTCCACTTCTAGTTCCACCTCTATCACATTCCAATCAACAATGTGAGAATCACTATGAACATATATTTTTAATAACGAAACATGAAGCACATCATGAACTCTAACATGGGGTGGTAGGGCCAGCTTATAAGCCACTGGTCCCACCCTTTCTAACACCTCAAAAGGCCCACAATATCTAGGAGCCAATTTTGCAAAACTTCCATCATAAACTGTGCTCTTTTTGGGTTTAATACACAGGTACACATGATCACCCACTTTGAACTCTCAATGCACTCTCTTCCTATCAGCATAGTTTTTCTATCGGTCTTCTGCAGTCTTGATGCTCCTCTGTATTTGTTTGAAAATACTAGTTTATCTTCAGGTTGGATCCAACTTAAGGGAGTACGACACTTTCTTCCGTAGAGTGCTTCAAATGGACTCATCTTGATAGAGGATTGATAACTATTGTTATAAGCAAATTTGACTAAATGCAAGTAGTCTTCCCATTTTGACGGCCTATCCATCACATACATTCTCAGCATATCCTCCAAAATTTGGTTTGTTCTCTCTGTCTAACCATGCGTCTGAGGGTGATAGGCAGTACTAAAATTCAATTTAGTGCCCATGCCCCCAAATAGGCCTTTCCAAAAGGTGGATGTGAACTTAGCGTCTCTATCTGAAATAATCATTTTTGGGACCCCGTGTAGCCTTACTATTTCTTTTAGGAACACATCTGCTACTTGGGCTGTACCAAAAGTAGATTTCACAGGGATGAAGTGTGTAGCTTTTGTTAATGTGTCCACCACAACCATCACTGAGTCATGCTGGTACTTTGTTCTGGGTAACCCGGTTATGAAATCTATAGAAACATTGTCCCATTTCCATTCTATAATTGGCAAGGGATTTAAAAGACCAGCTGGATGCTGATGTTCAACATTGACTAGTTGACATTCCATGCACTGAGCTAAATAGTTTTCCACATCCTTTTTCATTCCTGGCCAAAACAATTTCTTTTTCAAGGCTGTAAGCATTTTCTGATATCCAGGATGTCTTGCATATGGTTGTTTATGATATTCATCTAGGATTTCCTTTTTCAAACAATCCACATTAGGGATGTACACTCTATTTTTGTAGCAGATCAGCCCTTTCTAGTTTTGAGTGTATTCAGCCATTTCTTTTTTCAGTATTCTCACTTGTAGATCTTGATCTTGATGGAAAAGTCGATTTCTCTTTTTGGGGGAAGATGAGGAATCTCATCTGGAAAAACTTCTTTGAAATATCTTATCACTGGTAAAGTGTCTAGCATGTTTTCTTCAGGTTGCTGTCCTAATTCTTCAACATGTACAACATATACTTGATATCCTTTTCTAGCTGTTCTTTTTAATTGTGGTGCTGATATTTGTCTTATTAAGATTGGTTTTGGTTTTCCTTTTAGTATAATGGGTCTCCCTTCCTCATCTATGCAATGTAGAGTTTTATCCCAACAATTCATCATAGCCCTTTTATTTTCTAACCAGTCCATTCATATCAACAAATCATATGAGCCTAAGGGAAAAAATTTTAAATTTACTTCTGTCTAAAAATCATTTAATTTAATTGTTGTTTGAGGTAACTTATGGGTTACTTTTTTCTTAGTACTAGTAGCTAACTGGACCAACCAAGACTGTTGGAATTTTTCAGTTTTGAGATTGCATTTTTCTACAACTTGGGGAGTAATATTACTCAAAGAAGCACATGGATCAATAAAAAATATAACAGATTGGTCAGCGATCTTACCTTCCATCTCGACCATAGTAGCCTGATGTTCTACTTGTTAGTTCTCCAAGGCTGCACTGATAGTGGGTATGTTCCTAGCTATATCGTTCACTATGGTAGCTTCTCTATCCTTCAGAATCATCTGAATATTTCTATGTGGAAAATCCCTCAACAAATGATGTTCCCCACAGCCCAAACATTTCAAAGTCTCCCACATTTTAACTGCTCCTTCCTTCTTATTATCTCCATCTATTTGTTTCGAACCAACTTGGAACTCAGTAGTTTGAATTTCCTTTGGTTTGTTAAATTTCTTCCGCTGATGATCCCTACCAAAGTTTTTCAAGTAAGCTGGTCTTTGTTTCTTTATTTTAAATTCACCCTTGTTTACCCAACTTCTTCCATGTTCACCCTTTCCTTTAAACTGCTGGTAACATAATCTAGCTTCCCTCACCGCTTCGTCCATAGTTTTTGGATTATCGAACTCTATTTTCTCGTTATACAAAGCAGACAAGAAGTTCAAAAACCTTTGTACCTTTGCCTTCTCTTCATGAATCTAAGGAACATACCTCAACAGATTAGTGAACTTGGTGACAAACTCATCTATAGTGATCTGTCCTAATCTGAGTTCATGGAACTCCTTTGCTTTGTCATCATAATAATGTTCATTCAAATAGCTTTTTTTAAACTTGACTTGGAAATCTTCCCAAGTCATTGTTTTTTCATCAATGGCATGGACCATTTTCGTCTCCTCCCACCACAAGGTAGCTTTACCCTGCAACTGGTAGACAGCTAATCTGGCCTTCAGATTTCTCTCATATTCATAGACCTGGAAATACTTAATCATATTAAACAACCATGCCTCAGCATATTCCTTCTTCTCTCCATCATAGGAGGGAGGTTTAATTTTTCGGAATTCACCTTGTAATTCCTTCCTCTGTTTAGACTGATGTCTATTAGTGTCATCTTCCTCAGAATCATCTGAGAACTTGCCTTTCTTTCTCTTTTCGGAACCTTCACCTTCTTGGCTGTTCCGCGAGGTCAATTCTCTTATTAGCTTTTCCTGCTCCTCATTGGCTAATGATAGCCTGTCATTCTGGCTTTTTAGCTCAGCCAAATCCTGTTGCAACTTGTGCAACATAGCCACCAAAGGAGCGTTGGGATCTGGCTTGTTATCTTCATTACACAGATCAACATAAATTTCATCTCCTTCTTCCATTGAATTTTCAGTTCCAGTACCACTGTACACTAAACAAAACAACATCAATAACAAAAGAATTTTTTTTCCTTCCAAAATAACTTACACAGTGAGCACAACAATAGCCCAATTTTTTCTAAGATGAGCTCTAATACCATTTGTAACATGCCTCAAAAAAAAAAAAAAATACCTTTGGGTTCACCCCATTTAGATTTCACATAGACACCTTACCTTAATGTATAAAGTTACCTACGTATCTGTATTTTTCCCTAAGATATGTTGATCTATATCTTAATCATTAATGCTTATTAATTCGTTCCTCAAGTTGTGATGGTGACTTCCCTTTTTAATTATGATACCCATTCCTTATTGCTTTTTTTTTTTAATTTCTCTAAACTATCTTAGTTAACTTCCCTTGTAACTTAAGTGGAAGATCTTATAACCCCAACAATCAACTTAACTAAAATTATTACATTGAACATGTTAATATATGGTTCATCCATACTACTATCATATGAAATAATTTTCTACCAAATTGCCTTTGATTATATGTCATAAGATTTGTGACCCTATCACGTCCGACTTGTGTGAGATAGTACATACAATATCGAATTGATTCGTAACATTTCCCACAATCTTTACACAGAGCACGATTTCACTCAATGTGTCGACCCCTTTGAGGGTTTCGTCTCACGCTTGTCATACATGTTAAATGTCTCTTGTGTACTTCTCTACGATGATATTCGAGTGCCAGCCCATTGGTATACCTACATTAAGTCTTCTGCCTTTCTCGAGAAGAGAAGCGGTACCAGGAAGTCGTTTCACATTTATTTACCTGGCTTGAATTCATAACTTCTATCAACCCGCCATTAAAGACCTCTGAGTGCCATTCATCTAACCCTAAGTCCAAGGACGCCTCTCACAGATTTTCCCATCTGGATGGCATGGATGCGTTAGGGTTTTACATTCTACTTAATTGGGAATTTCTCTTGTTACAACCTTCATTTTGTTCCTGCACGTCTCGTGGCCAGGGTTTCTACTTGGTGCTATCGATGGTATTTCCATCGAGACTTATCGACACACACAGTTGCTTGGTTTGCATACATGAGCGAGATTCATAGGTAACACATTCTCCTTATTACGCCATGCCTTGTTGAGTTTATTCGTTATGTATATCATATACAGTTCTTATTATGATTACGATTTAACTCTACAGGAGGAGTTCAAAATTTTGATTCTCTGTTCGTGTTTGTAATTTTCTTTTCCTTCTGAGAGCGTTGGTGTGATAGAGGACTCCTCATAGTTGTTGAGTCATTTTTGCCGTGCAGTAATAATGTGATCCACTTCCAGGCTTTGATTTCTCCTGCGTTTGAATACAATGAGTTGAATGAATTTTGTTTTTAGAATCATTGTCATTAGATACTCATGGTTTCGTTTCCCCTTTAGAAATTGGGAGTTAACCAGAGAATGTTTTACTCCGTATTTCCCAAGGTAAATTAATAAGTATATGGATGTTTGTTAATTTCTAGTTGTACTTATATTGGCTTATCCTCGCCCTTTTTAATTTTGTGTTTTGGTTTCTTGTTACTGTAGGTGATTATATTAATTCCCGCCACCATAATATTCACTCTTATCATGCTCTCGTCACTTGTTCCAATTTCACCCTAAGATGTTTGTCTTCGTTTTTGAACTTAGGTTGGTTCCTTCTTGTCACAAAGAATTTCGATTTCAGTAGTTCGATATTCCCATATGTATGGGTAAACTTTGGTTCTACGTTTTCCATCTGAGATTTTTTAACAATTTTATTTGGCCTGGGTGTTATAAATCCCATTACACCTCTGTAAATTTTGTAAACATATAATTGGACTGTCTAAAATCAATTTTTGGCCTTAGAATATGACCAAGCTTTTTGACTATGGAACACGTTCTAATATAGTCTGGTTGTCTTATACTATTTTCCCTTAAGACTAATGCTCATGAATGTCAACGCTTGGGTGAGGCCTATCGAATTCTTTTGGGACACTGTGTATGTATTTCATAATAGTATATAGGGTTTCCCATGTCTTTCATATTCACCATACACTTATTGTTTATTTCTAGGTTTATTCATTATTTCCACTTGATTGTTGTATATATATTAATTGATGGAAGTTTAATACACCAACATGGCTACATACGAACATAATTCTTCGGTCCCCTTTTTGCTATTTTTTTTTCTATGATGTATGTACATTGACATATGTTGTATTTTTATGTGATGTCTAGACAAATATTTACTGTACTAGTAATTACTTTGCTGGCTTAATGGTTATATATAATACTCTGATAAGGATAATTTTCCTTTCAATGTATGATTAGAAAATTTAATAATATCCACTTGAGTACTTTTTATTTGAATTCCTGGAATACAGAGGGTTACTATCAGTAGTCCTTATTTTCCTTATGAGTACATTAGGAATAATGAGCATAGGTTAATAAAACCCTTAAGAAAATTTAACTCGGTACTTTTCCAAGATACATGGCTTACATTCATTGCATCCTAATGGGGTTTATTTAAGCTGTAGCCCACTATGTTATTTCAGATAGTAGAATTTATGTGTCACTAGGTTGTTTGACTATTATTCTTTTCCTATCAAGTGGGCAGAATCTAATAGAGACTTGTTTCCCATTAGGGACATATCAATGACACCCATCTTTCTGTTATAAGAGTTTCTTCATTACCATAGAATTTTAGTTCTATTTACCTATTTTGGTTGTCTATAATATATCCCACATGGTTTCATGATATGAGAATGTTTCTAGGTAGGATTTCATTATTTGCCTTGTATTGGCCAAATGTACATATTCATATCAGTCTTGTAAATGATTAAACTTATCATTTCTATTTGCTTACTTCCTTCAATGCTGTGCAACTTTCTATCTCATGTATTTAATTCATGTAACAAGAATTATTTACTTCTTAGTTCAGATTTTCCTTTTTAAAACAAAATGATTATAGTTTACCTACATGCACTTCAATAAGGTATCTCTGCAATCTCAGCACTGTGCTTAATCACTATAAACTCTTCTAATTTCATAGCTAGTTTTTCATCTTCTAATTCTATCTTCCTATTTCATACAGAATTTGATTTGTACTTCCACAGAAACCGATTATAGTTACAACTTTAGTGATTTATGGGAGTAGTATCAATCTCCAGATTTAAACCATTAGCAGGTTTAGAACTTCTGGATGATTTTCCCCATAATTCTTATTCCTACAACTATATAGAATTGAGATGATTAAGTTCTACTAAACAGTTCTGTTAAATGTGTGGAATATCAATTTTAGAATTTTTGAAGTAAAATAACATCTACAGTGATTAACCATACTGCATAATAACAAGTAATTCTTAACCATTCATAAAAATTGTGAGCATACCACTTCTACAAATGACCAATCCTCCCAACCTTAGAGTTCTTTTATCCCCAGAACTCACCCCTGAGTTGAGATCATCTCATAGAACATACCAACCCCAATCTGTTCTGGAGTAGCCTATATAAGCTTCTGCTCCCCAAAGCCTGATTCTAATTCTGCGTCCAGAATTACAGGATGCTTTTATTCCTGTTTGCCTAGGCTTCCCTTATTTAGTGACTTTTAAAGATGCTTTCTACTTTTCTAGGTTTTTACCTATTCCCAACTATTCTCCACCTCATTGGGGAAATCTAGATTTTTCCTCAAAAATCTAAATTAGAAATAAATTCTTTCAAGGAATTTTGAAAGATTTTTGGGGAAAGTCTTAGCCTCTTTCCATACCTCATGGATTTTGCAAGTGATCTCAAAAATATTATTTGGTCAATATGCACAAAAATAGTTTATTTAATTTTCATGATTAAATAATTAATTACATCCACACCATAACTATCCATTTGGGTCCACTCCCCTTTGGATTGAAGTTCAAATGTCTAACTTGAACACATAAAACAAGGGGTATTACACATGCAAAGGCATATATATTCCAAAAGAGTCTCCAATGAAGCAAGTAGCTTCCTTCAAAAGTCTTCCGAAAGGAAATCTCAATGCTAGTGAGCATGTAAACATATGTTTTCTTTTGTAAAATTATGCAATGAAGAATATAAATACATGTCTTCTTTTTCAAATATTATACTAAACAATCATTTCCAATATATTTTAGCACCACATGCTATCTTTCCCACCTACAAATATTTATATTCATTCCAATGAAAGTTATTGCTTATGTTGCATGCCTATGCGTGATCTTCTTCCAAAACGAATTAACATCATAATCATGATAAAAATTAATCACTTAGTTTGTTCATCTAAAAAAATATAACTGAGTAGTTCCTCTATCCATCGATTTATTAAATAACCATTCTTTACTAACAACATGGTAATCTAATCATGGAATTATGAATTAAATAATATTCACAAACACCATGGTAATCTACCCATGGTTTTATGAAATAATTAATCTATATCAACACCATGGTAAACTATTTATGGATTTATGAAACTATTCATAGATTTATTAATTCATTACTATTTAGAACATGGTTAATGAATATAAATCTGAGAAAAATTCTCTTTTCTTCTTCATTGCACATGAACATATTTCAAGAGTTACCCTCTTTAATCTATTCAAGAAAATACCTTGGATTTATTCTCATTTCCTACAAAATCCCTTTTAAAATAAAGATCACGCGTCTTCTATTTTCTTGCTTATACCATATTATGTAAATATTTATATTAAAGAGCTACCCTCTTTAATATATTCAAGAAAACCTCTTTTAAAATATAGAGTATGCATATTCTATTTTTTTGTTATGCAATATTATATAAATATTGATATTAAAGAGTTACTCTCTTTGAATCTATTCAAGAAAATATCTTTTAAAATATAAAACATGCATATTCTATTTTCTTGCTTATACCATGAATTTAGTATGCATCTCTTTCAATAACATAATAATTATTTATATGCAAACTACTATTTCAAGAAAAGAACAATGATAATACTTACCTCTTAAAAACATATTGGTCAAACCAGAATTTAAAGATACATTGTCTTCTTTTCATGGTATCCTTACTCTACTCCATAGGCTACTGAACTGTAGGTAAGTATATAATGAACGATAGGTTGAAGGCAAGAACTACCTCTCTCTTGGTGACACTTTTGAAAGGAGGCACACTGCCTTGACAACTAACGCTGCCACATTGGTATGGAAGCCATATATAAGGGTTCCAAAGGACATGGAAGCCATATATAAGGGTTCCAAGGTCCTTTGACTGGATGAACACTCCGTTTCATATGAATTTCAATGGCGAAACCTTTAAATACCAGTTAAACCCCTATATTGCTGTATTGGGAGGAGGGAAGCTCAATCTTTTTTGACCTCCGCAACCCAATGGAGACCCACCCATCACCATCCTCCATCATAGCACTCCGCGGTCATGATCGAGTGCATTCTCATTAATATGCTCCCAGCTTTTCCAATTTGAAATTTTGTGGCAGAGAGTTGTGTCTAAATCAGTAATCTAGGTTCCAAGTAAATAAAGAATAACAGGTCATTACCAAGAATTTGTTTTACATTAATTGAATCTTGATTTTCTTGGTTTGAAGAGTTAAATATAGCAACATAATAATTATTTACTACGAGTAAGTGTGTTACAAAAATGTTATAAAATTAAATTAAAATAAAATATTTTAAAATATCTTTATTGTGAAATAAGTTATGGTTATTGGCCATGTGGTATTGATAAACCATAGTATTGACCCATGATATTATAAAAAATCTTATTTACATGCTAATAATATCGACCATAAATTGGGGCTAATTTCCATGATTAAGAATCACGTCATATTGCTATAAAATATTTCCATTGTGAAAGAAGTGACATTGTATTGGCCGATGGCATGGTAACAAAACCTATTGACAAGTTAATAATAGATTTTACATATAACAAATTGACTTTAATTTTTTATTATATATTGTGCAAACATTTAAATGTTCAGAGGTTTTATATTACTTTTAACATTTTATTTATTAATTTTAATTTTATTTATTACTTTTTTTAATAATTTAGTGCACATATAAATGTTAAATATTAAAAATTTATGCTTGACATTTGTACCCCACATAAGTGGGTAGAGCACCTCTCAAGAAATCATCGATAATTAATAAGTATACAATATTTAATAGTGATCAAGACAAAGGTTTAGGATTTAATGTATTTTTTCTTTTAAATTTAATTAAAAAATGATGGTCCTATAATGAAATTAACAAAAAATATATATATAATATTTTTGAGCATATAATTTGTTTGGGTAAGTGATAATCATAAGCCTTGGTATTGTAACAAAGTGGAAGTTTATTTATAGCTTAAGAGTATCCATGATAAAGTGCAAGTAACTTCAGGGTTAAGAATGTTGTTAGGGTTGAGCATTTCCATCACCTTAAATTTAGAAGAGCTATTGAGATTGAGAAAAGGCCTTGTTCATTTTCATTGTGGGATCACATCTCTGTACTCTGAGTAGGGTTCCTTTTTCCTTTGGCTCGTGTTTTTTTTTTTTTTTTTTGGGTTTAAGCTTTATATATATATATATATATATATATATATATATATATATATATATATATATATATATATATATATATATATATATATATATTATTAGAGTCATGTAGTAGGTTTGATGTTTTTTAGGTTTCTTAATTTATTTTGTTAATTTATAATTATATATTTTAAATAACATTTCTAATGTTGACCAAGTTTTAGTCTATATTTGGGATTTTCTTCCTTTTTATTTAGTATTATTTTTATTTATACGTCCATTTATTTATTTATTTTTATTTCTATATTTATTTTTTTTTATTTTTTTTACTTAGTCTTTATTTATTATTTTATTATCTTATATTGTTTTTATGATGGTGTTTAATTATTTTTCTTTTATTTATTAGTTGGTTGTTTTTATTTTGAGTGTTGATTGTATTTGTGATTTTCAATGTCTAATTTTATGGATTTTATTTTATAAATTGTGTAATATTTATTTTAATATTTCTTTAACATTTATTTTTCCATTTATCTAAGGTATTCAATGTCGGTTTTAAAATTTCTATGTGATTTACACTTTCAAATGTTGTTAGATTTTTTTTTAAATGTAGATATTTATGTTATTTTTTTTAATTGATGGTAATAATAATTGAAAATAAAGTTATATTTTAGCTAATTTTAATAACATTTTTTCCATTTAGCAAAGATAAATGTTTTGATGAGTATAATGGATGAATGATTATTTACATTTACCAACAATTTAATATATATGACTGCATCCTATTAGTAATCATTAATATTATAGCTTGCATTATAGCATTTTCCTTGCTTATTGTATAATTAATATTAATGTTTTTTCAAATTAATTTTCAAGCCTCCCTCACCATGAAAGTCTTCAAATCCCATTCCCTTTTTAACATCCTTGTTTTACTATTTTGGATTTGTTGAGAAAGTCTTCAAATCCGATTCGCTATTTAACATCTTTGTTTTACAATTTTGGATTTGTTGAGAAAGTCTTCAATTCCTCTTCCCATTTTAACATCTTTGCTTTACTATTTTGAATTTATTAAAACTTTGTTGCTTTCTTACTAGAAAGGACACCCTTGTTATGAAATTTAACGACTTATTCATCTTTTAAATATTTGAAAATAAAATTTAACTATACAACAATTAACAAATTGTTGTTATGAGAGAATTATCATAAAATTAATACATGACATAAAACTATATTAAAAAATATAACATTAAATTCTTGTAATTAAAGATATATCACATTTTTTTTTTTAAATATAATTTATTTAAACAAAAATACAAAATTAGTATAATTAAAAACATATCACACCTTTTTTTTAAATATAATTTATTTAAATAAAAATTTAGACCTTAACTTTAATCCACCATAAATTTACCTTAAAAGAAATATATTTACTTATATTAATTGACCAACGTAGTTATCCTTTCCTCAAAAATAAGAAATATATTTACTTATATTAATTCACCAACGTAGTTATCCTTTCCTCAAACATATCTCAATTGTAATTGAAACGGATAGGCATGTGCATGAACTTTAATAAAAACGTTAGATAACCATACATCATGAGTTTAATAACTTAACCAGATGGAAACGTTTTTGTATGTTCATTCAAATAAATTTGAATTTGAATTTTGAATAACGGATTAGAAAATGGGGTGAACCGTTGGTTGCCAAGAGGAATAATATGCGAGGGCATCCACCACCATCTAGCAAAACGGTCCAATTGAAATTTAGTGGAGCAACGTCTAATTTTTAAGCTCAACGTGGGACATGTGTCACCGTTTTAGTGGAGGAAAGAGCTGAAGCTTTAGTGAAACAATGTCTAATTTTTAAGCTGAACGTTGGACACGTGTCACCGTTTTAGTGGAGAAAACAACTGAAAGCCAATGCCTGCTTTTTATCCACTAGTTCCATTCTGGAAAGATAAAAATGATCGAACCTGTCCCGAGGTTTTCTTGAGCTTTCCAATTATGTGAAATGCAGGCATGATGTTTGATCAGGTGTTTGATCTATGGGACTGCGGCTATTCTCTCTGGTACGTTCTTCGCTTCTCTCTGGTACGTTTTCGCTTCTCTCTGGTATTTAGAAATCAGAGGATTCTTCTCTCGCACATGTTCTTGTGTTGTCTCGGTGTATGTGTGTTGGGTTGTCTCGGTGTGTGTGTGTGTTGGGCTATGTGTATAGTGTGTGTATACTACAGAGAGGAGATGGCATGGAATTGACAGATATTTAACAGCAGATTTTTGAAGAGAGAAGATGGCATGCATGGCATTGGCAGATTCTTAAGTTCTTTTGCACGATGAGGTAGCCTGTTTATTTTATTTTATTTTATCTTTCGTTTTTTATTTTCATTAATTCGAACAATGCTTGGATCTGTAGATGGTGTTTGAGTTCGTTTTAAGGATCTGTTTGATCGATATTTAACGCGTAGGGTTTTGCAAGATCTGATTTCTTGAGAGATTTTTTTCATGATTTTGCATTTTCTGGTACTTCTGGTTCTAAAAGCCAAAGTTATTATTAATTAGGGTGTTTTTAAATGTCTCTCTTATAGTTTTGTTAAGCCCTAGTTTTCTTTCAAAGAACA
>JAXQQM020082973.1:75000-155000 GCA_034641835.2 Pinus albicaulis | reverse complement strand
GAATACTTTTGAGAATACCCATATTGATAAAAATGAAGATACACTAAAAAATGTGTTATGTTTTTTTAATGTATCTTAATTTTTTATCAATGTGGGTCTTCTCAAAAGTATGCATAATGGGTACTCGTTGGAGGTTGAATTTAATTTCACATCGAATGAGTGCCTAAATTTGAAATTTGAGTAAACCTATAAGGAGATAAGTAAAAAATACGATTAAAAAAATAGTTATTCTTACTTTCCCTCCAAAATAGTTACTTGTACCTATTTTTAAATTTAAATTATATTCTTTGGTTTACATATTATGAGATGGAAATTACGTGAAAAAATCACTTTTAGGCTAAATTTTTCTGTAATGAAGTTCCTAACTTCAAAAGGACCATTGCCAAGTGTTCCTATTCCCGTGCACTTCTATAGCTGTGACCAATTATCAAATATGATGTATTAAATCTTCATCCAAATATTTTACCCCTTGGAAATTTCATGGAGGGGGAGGATGATGACATCTTCCTTTCTCTCCTCTCATAGGATATCCTCATTCACAGACCATAATTATCAGAGAAGAAAAGTATTTATCTTCAGTGCCAATCTCCTCAACCTTCACTACTCTACAAATGAAACAAAGACAACCAACTACATAGAAATGCGTGGGAATGAATGTATATCTAGGGAATAATATCTAAATCTATGTCCCAAGTAGTCTATGTATTTCGAATCCTTATCTATCCACCACCTTCCCCTCTACATTGAAATCAATCTGCAACATTAAGGGATGAGTATCACAACTAAACCTTATCAATTAATGCTTTATATTGCGTTGGCATGGGAAACATGATGGAAATCATAATTTGATAGGGAACCCTAATTCAGGATTTGTGCATGGAGTATTATATAAGCTTTCAAAATAAATTCTTCATGGTGATAGAAGTTCTATTTTATTTATTTATTTTTTTTCCTGTGAGGAATGAAGAGCATAAGTAAATTATTCTCTAAGTTACATTATAAGAAATTTGGAAGAAACAGAATCCATGTACATTAGACATTAACCTACAAAGCTGACTCCCACATAAAGGAATAGGAGAAAAGGGGATATTAGAATTTTGAAGAGGCTTGATCTGAGCTCGAAAATAACCTTAGTGCAATATAAACCATCTAATAAATTGAAATTGAACATTCAATTTTTGAAGATGCAAGAGTTCATAATCATGATTAAAGATAATTGGAAACCTGCGATTACTATTTAAGAGAATTTTCATTTATATAATTTTAAAAGAAAATATGAAATAACAAAGAAAACGTAGCTACCTAATGGGAAGGAGATAAAAATAAAAAAATAGGATATGTTATTCAAAGAAGTGGAATGGCAGAATCTTTGAAAAAAAAATTACAATAGTAATGGGTATCGCAGTTTGAATGAGGATAAAAAATTCAGTGTAAAGCTTGCAGAATAAAAGAGATAAGAACATAATATTGGTGAAATAATAATGAATGCTTAAGACTAGGGCCATATGAATAAAAGCAAGGTCATGAAAATACCAAGTTTTACTTAGACATATAATAATAGGAATAGCATCAAATCATTTTGGAAAATTAACAAGAGAAATTATAGTCCAACAATATGTTGTCGAAGGAGTCAATTACTTCTAGGGACCCTAGGGTTTTTATAATTATGTAAGTAGTATAGCTATAAAACTCATTTCCTAGACTTGTAAATATGACAATTTTTTTTTGTAAAATCACAATTGCAACAAATATTATAGATATTTTAAAAAGATAATATTGCCACATGGCCTTCCTATATAATTATTTATAGCTTGTTTTGAGCTCTCAGAAAAATACTTAAATTGTAGGAGATTATAAAACTAATTTTATAAGATTGATTCCTGAAAACAAAACCCAAACAACCTTTGAAAAAAAAATTCAATGTCCTTATACAATTTCATCTACACAATTATCTCGAAGTTTATTGTGAAAAGAGTGAAAGGTGCTTTATCAAGGAAATTTATGGCCAATAATTTGCGTTTTTATAGGGAATACAATTCCAAAAGAGAATGGGAATCACACAAGAAATTATTCACCCAATGAAGGTTATGGATTAAAGATCAATGGTGATTAAAGTTGACATCTATAAATCACATGGTAAGGTAAGATTGATTTGCCTAAGATTTATTCTTATACAATTCTATTTGTTATTTGGGTGAGGACCTATATTACTTCGTTATATTTCGCTATCATAATCAATTAGTTGACACCTCAATGGCCTAAACTAGGAAGGGGTATTAGATAAGTGTTCCCCTCATTGAATTTTTTATTTTTTTAGTTTCTAAACTAGTAAATAGGTTAATAAAGGAGGCTTTAAAAAATGGTCACTTCAAAGTGATAGATGATGGAGCAACATATAATATCACACACCTCCTTTTTTTGGATAATGTCCAGAATTTTTTTTGATGGAACAAGAAGAGTAATTAATAAATTTGGAGGTATATTGGTGTTGTAGCATCTACAACACCACTCCAAAAAATTTCCTACGCTTAAATTTTAGAGCGTACCTTTTGTCTATAGGAAATATCATTTTCACTATCGTTAACTATTATTTTTTATTTTATAGTGTTTTAATCACTTATATTTGCATGGAACACTTGTGTGACGATGATATAGTCTTGTCAACGATAGTTGAATGAATTTTTATGGAAATTAAACTCTCTCCCAAACACAAGGTAAATATTTTCCTGATTTAGCACTATTTGTTGGTCTTCCCTCAAGGAACTACAGAATCCCATGCAACTAGAAACTAAAAAAATCCTTAATAAACTAAGTTGCATAATACTATGACATAGGAATTCATTGAGAAAGTTAAATGCATTATCCTCCTATGAGAGTCAACACTACACAATCAACTGAGAAAGTGAACTCTGTAATACCTTGTCACTAAAAATTGCACAGTATTTCTTACCAGTTGACTGCACAGTATTCCAAAACAAGCCAATTATGCATCCTTAAAAAATAGGGAGTGCAGATTCCTCTTTGACCATGTGGCACAAGTTTCTATTTCCGATCTATGGACAAGTTTCTCTTTCTCCTTGATTTTATTCATGCACATCATAAACCACAACCCTAATTCCATGGGGTTAAATATATATAATAGAGGTTTGTAGAGCTCATTTTCACATTTTACATTGGAGTGCTAGCCATATCCATGAGTTCAAGGAGCTTCAGATTTGGTTTGCAACAATTTTCCAAGTAAGTTTCTAAAGTGTCACTTTTTTCTACATTTTCCATCGCTTTTGTTTCTTTTGTGTGTGAAAGTGCCACTTTTCCTATTTCTTCTTGTATTTATTATATTTTATGCTATTGTTACCTTTTACAAGTGTTTTTTCAGTCTATGGAGTAATTTTTACCAGAATCACATCCCTTCCCAGTCTTTTCTCCTAACAACAGTTACGGCTGATAGGTCTTTTTATGCATGCATTTTATTTCCTTCATTTGTTCTTATCTGGTCAACACTAGTGATTGGTATAACTCGTTGAAAATAAAATCTGCACTTATCTCTTCCTCATTCCCAAATATGAATCTTTGCTCTCTCTTGGTATGAACTACAATATCCTTAAGGTTTGTTGCCTCCTCCCATTATGCATTGCGTGATCCAAATTTACGTAGGAACAAAATGAACTACACATTCAAAATATAAACACAATGCTACAAAAAAAATGAACTTTAATTCATTAATGATAAATAATGGATAATTTTTACATGCAGAATAGAAATAACCTAGCTCGGGTGAGGGTAGCTTATCTCTCAGAACATATGTGATGGCTACATACCTCTAAATTTTGTTACAATGAGGCTCGAAGGAATTTTCACTATTATGAAATAAGGTATAAAACTAAACATCTAAAAACCTAACCCTAGGAGATGGAGCAAAAAAAGTTTGTGGGCCCCTTTAGTTCATATATCAACCTCTTGGGGTCATAAGTTTTGCATACAATCTTTGTCTAATGCTTATAATACCTTATTAGAAATATATATCCAATGAATAGAAAATTCGGATAAAAACCCATGTTATTGGCTATAATATTTCCCATTTTACAAAAAAAACACCTTTTAAGGCCTCAAAATGGCTCTAGAAGTTGAGGACTCAAAAAAATGCCAAAAATAGTAAATTGTGCTACAATTAAGGGAATAGAAAGAAAAAAAATTTGGGGGTATAATTGGAGTAGAAGGGTGGCCACCAATATACACCTGGATCATTCCTCCTACATTAAAAATTAATGGTCCCCATTGCGTTGAGTGCCTCCATGAGATGGGGAAACTTCTGTTGAATTTAGTCCCTAGTGAACCAATTTCCTTGGTGCATGAGCTAAAAAAATTTAAAAAATCGATATAGTTGGAGCATTTATTTGTGAGTTTTCTTGATCTATGTTTCCATGATCCGATCAAATTTTTTATGTTTAATGCATTCTAGGTTGAGCTATGGCGGTGTCAACTACTCAACAATTTCTTATGTGTCCAACAATGGTGGAAATTAGGGCCAAAGTTGGTCCACATTTAATATGAGGTGAAAGCCACGGAATCAGGGAATACTGAGATCAAAAGTGTTTTCTCCCGCAATATTGGGGATGGTGTAAGTCTTGTATCAAAGTGACTAAGGCTTTTGATGGGTTCCAAAAAGGCATTATATTTTCAGATGTAACGAAACTTTATCACCCACTTGAAACTTATGTGGCACCCAATGGTTATCATGCCATTTATTATACAGCATTGGATTTCTCAAGGATGTCATTAACCTGCTATAAGTTGTGTTGAATGTGCTCAATAAATATGGTGACTTTATCAGCTTCAGACTGAACATGGTCATAGTCTTCTTGTGTAGTTGCAAAAACAAATGCAACATCAAGGGGACATAATGGTTGAAATCCTAAGCCCACTTTAAATGGACTATGGTCAGTCGAGCTATGGAGAGATTTGTTATAGTTATGTTGCATAGAGGCAATACTCTCATCCCATTTTCATGGATGCTTGGAGTTGTACATGTGTAGTATGTGCACAGTCATCCTTTTGATGACCTTTGTATTGCCATGAGTGTGGGGCTGGAATGTAGTCGACTCGGTGAGCTTGGTGTCCAATAATGACCAAATTTTCATCCAAAATTTTCTTAGGATATTGATATCTTGATACGATATAATGGCCTATATAATGGCTTCTGCTGTAATACTCTTATTGCGGGCAGCCAATATGGGAATCTTAGAAAATTTGTCAACTACAACAAATATATAGTCATTTCCATGCCTGGTAGAAGGATGGCTAGAAATATAGTCCATGGAGATGAATTTGAATGGGTGACTAGGATTATGAAGAAGGGTATATAAGCATTTCTTCTTAAATTTTGGTTTGTCCATGGCATAACGAGTGCAAGAGATGATGTATTGTGCAAAATCCTCTCAAATATTTGGTTAATAAAAATACTTATATAAAATGACCACATTTTTATCTGCACCAAAGTGTCCCATGACCTGAATTTAGTGTGCCTCCCAAATTAGCTTGGCACACTCATTTGAAGGAACAAAATGTGGCCTAGGTAGCATAATAATGCATCTTGGAGGTGGAAGAGAACTTGCTTGCCATCCACTTACATCTAGTATGTGGTAGCCAACTCAAGATAGTTTCTATATATTTGTGGCCATCTAAAGTTCTTGTTTCCATAAGAGTTGAGAAAAATGGTCAATGTTGCAACGGGGGGATGACTTAGGCAATTAGAAACTCGATTGGTGCTACCATTCTTGTATTTAATGTTCAAATGAAATTGTTACAGATATCTGTACCACATATGATGGTGATCATTTTGAAACTCCCTTGTGTATGTACAAATTGAAGATGTTGGTGATTGTGTGGATGACCATCTCCTTCCCCACAATGTAATGTTTCCATTGTTGGAAATTTTACATTATTGGATACATCTCTTTATCGTAGGTGGGATATTTTAAAATTGTATCGTAAAGTGTCTCATTTTTATAGACCACTGGATGACCTAGTTGGGTGATAACTGCATCAATAACATAGTCAGAGGTGTTTGTCTCAATTTCAAATGGTTGTTGCAAGTCTGGAAGATTAAAGATGATGCTTCATGTTAGTATTAAAATTCTTAGTATGTGTACAAAAAAATCTTCCCTTAAATTGATGGTTGAATAAAACCCTAACAACGAAATATGGTTGTATACACTTGTGATCTGCAATAAAAAATGAAGAAAACCCTACATCCAAACATATATTTCAAAAATAAACATATAATAGTAATAAATTAAAGTGTAATAGCCCAATGATGGAATTAATCAATTGATAATTTTATTAAATCACCTAATGAGGAGAAATTACAACATGGGTCTGTAGTTTCCCCTATGTGGGATGGTTCCTTTTCTTGTCCTTGTGCTTAAGCTATGAGATTCTCTCTAAAATTGCAATGGGAAAGAAAAAAAAAAGAAACTTGAACTAAAGTTGGACCTCAAGTGTAATGAAACGATAATGGTGATGATGAAAATGGTCATGGTGAAGAATGGAGAGAAAACCCTCTCTTTACAAAAAAAATATTAGAATAGATTGAGAATTAGAAAAGAATAAAATATTATTGACTATCTCAAAATCCAGTCATTGTGGCTATTTTATTGTATTTTTTGAGAGGGAAAAGGTATTTAAAAGGTCAAATATCTTTATTTAGAAATTGGTTGAAGTAATTAACAGTTAAAAATGATGTACTAATCACTTTGTGAGAATTAAAAAGAAAACAATTCTTAAATAATGGTTTAATAATGATCTCATAAGAAAAATAGAGGATAAATAGGAATAATAAACAAGTAATGGTTTATTTATTTTTTCCAAGGTGATTAAGTCAAATGTGATAAGAAATAATTATCAAATAATGATTTAATAATTATTTGTTGAGAATGTTAAATAAATAATTACTTATTTAATTATTCTCATGGGGTTTTTAGATTTTAATGAGAAACTGATGCCCAATATGGGTTGGATTACCACTAGATATACCTATTTTCTCTATAGAAAGGGTTCCATATTGCATAAGAAAACAAAACAAATTTGCAACATATAATCAATCGGTAGGGTTTGAATCTAATAAAAAATGCCAGATCTGTATGTGCCCTTTTTATTTTAACAAAAGCTAAATTCTCAACAACACATTTAATTGCTAAAACTGAATGTGTTCTTAATGCCATTCATGGATGCTTCATTCAAACTAGAGATTGGCATTCCATTGTGAGAAACACAGGAATGCTCCTTTCATACAACATATTAGACTTTCATCACTGGAAAAACATTCTTTATGCCTTTATCAAAGACTTGTGCTCTTTGGAACCTTTTCCATTGATATTCTCACAGAATTGGATCTCTCTTGGAATTGATGTGATCAATCAAGAGGTTGATGGAGCATGTTTCAATGTACAATGCAAAAACACAATGTTCACGCAGAGTGATTCACCACAGATCCAGAGGAAGTCTAGAAAAATCAAGATTTGGCCATAACCCTATGTTTTCAGTTGAGGCTACACATTCCCTTTGCATGTGTTTCACACACACTAGAGATGCTACGTAAACACCTCTGAGGTGCTACGGATACAATTGTGGTGTTATGCTTTACTTCAAACTCTACGGTTTCACCTGTATGCTAACTCTCACCTCAGAAGTTGACAAAGTGATCGATCTCAAGATCTAGGCTGGAACTTTGACCCTTGACAAAAAATTTTGACTACGATTGAGAACAAAATCTACATTCAAATCTGACTTAGGAACTTTATTTGAACCTTGTCTAATAAATAGATAAACCAAAGCTTGATCCTGAAGCTATAAACTTAACTGGTTCAAATCATCATTTTATTTCCTCCTCAAAGGGATTTGATTCTCTACAACTTAGAAAAAAAATCACCACATATTCCTTTGTGTACAAGAGTGAGCTAGTCTAACTTGATCACTCTATAGCTTCTTTCACTTCCCAAAGTATTAACACAAAGATTCACAGTCTCAAATCTAAACTTGAACCAAATTCATAACAGAAAATAGTACTAGTCCTGTCACTACTGTGTATACTCTATTATAACAAGAACCAAAAAAAACTGATCTATTCATCACATTAATGGATCATACACCCAATCACACCAGACTAATTTCAATCAGGAAATTCAATAAAACTAGTATTATTTTACACCACAAAGGGGATCAATACAATTAGCAATAATCTCACACTTCCATCTCCTTTTGGTCTCACGAACATTCTCTTACTCACACTTCTCACTCTCTTCCAATCATTATCTACTCCCTATCCAATCCAAACATGAATTCATTCAAGGCATATCATATTTATAATCAAATTATTCCGAACTAATTTTAGATCATATCCTATAAAATCTCCTCACCAAACTCCTAAAATCCCTCACTTAATCTCAAAGAGATATTTCATCTCCATAAAATATGCATGGAAATTCTAACACCTTAGACCTCAAATGTTCTCAAACATTCAATAGTAATCACAAATTAAACATCACTTTAAAAATTAAAACATTATTGAATCTCTCCCTTCAGAAAATAAAAATTCCCCTTAGATTTCTTCAAAAAATCAATTTATGGAGTAGGATGCTCCTGCATCAGACTCCCAAGGAACAAAATCTTCCATGATCTCCTAATCATGAATTTTAGTTTTTGAATTCATCCTGGTTTCCAAACTTTATGTTGTTGCTCACCACATGCTTTGTCATCTTATTGCTTCCTTGTAGATGTAGGCATTCCTCTTGGATCCCAATTCTTAAATTTCCTTTGTGCAGTCATATTTCTCTTACTTGAATTAACAATCTCCTTCTTGTTGTTTCTTGTGTTCCCTATTATCCACTTAAAACATTTTATTTCCAATGTTGTATTCTTTATCTCTACCTGCTGCTAATTTCTGCCTCTTCGGACTGAATAATTTACTCCTTCAGAATATATCCGACAATCAACAAATTTCGTTCTCAAGGTTTGAAAATATTTAAAACCTTGCTCAATGCACCTTTATTAATTGTTTTATCTTGTGCTTCCACTATCACCATCATGGGTTGCTTCCAAAAGGTTATTTTCTAATCATGATGAATATTAGTACACAATTCATTGACAGAAGTTATAATATACCATTCCTCTACTTTTTCCATTGTCCACACATCCAATTCTTTATGTGGAAGTCCTTCATCTTCAAACCTGCTTAACTACTTCCTTGGTATGAAAACAAAAAAACAATCTCCTGTATGTTGATTTTCAATTGTGAAAATTTTCTCTTAAATTTCTTCATCTTGCCAATTGATCTTTGCATTCACATGATATTTATCTACATTGTCAGATTCTACAACATCAAATATTTGGTCTTCACCTCCTTTTGGACTTGTGAAAAAGAATTGTTCAAATTTTGCCATGTCTCTTTCTCTACATTCCTCTTTGGCTTCAATAGTACCCTACATAAGAGTTGTTAAAATTATTCTTTCTTCATCCAAATTTCCATCCTATTGGGAACATTGCTCTTCATGCAAACCATCCACTAAATTTTTCTCTAAACCCTAAAAAAAATTAAAAATGAAATATTTCATGATCATCATGGTCATCTAGAAATGATCATACAAAATTACATCTTCAAAATTATGATATTCCTACTGGAACCAATTCAGAAAATTAAAATATGAATTATCTTCAAGCCTATCCCTTTGTCTCTGTCAATCTTCCAAACATTTCTTCAATTCTCAAACCTATATTTACAATTCTTGTCATCCTAAAGTAATCCTTTCCATTTAGCCATCAATGTTCCAACCTTGTACTATGAGATAATTTCAAGATTTTTCTCCCACTTTCCTTGATAAACTTCCAAATAATATGATTTGTTTAACCATTCTCCTTTTAGCTACTCCATGGAAGGTTAATTTATTCCATCTTCTGTACCTACACATTCAAACATTTTGTAGAAATTACATTCTTCCTGACATTTCTTGGGCTCATGCTCAATTTCCGACATACATTTCTCTTCTTTTTGGCTACAATTTTCTGTTACATGAGCTTCTTCTTGTACTTGTTATCCATCTTTTATAGCTCTCTGATCACAATCAGCAATCTGAATTCTATCCTAATTAATTCTTGGTTCTGTATAAACCTCTTCATGACCTTTCTAAGCATAGCCATATTCTGTCCTTCCATGAGAAATTTCTACAAATTCTTCTCCATGATTGTCTTCATAGGTTAGTCACCTTCTTTTCCTGACTACATGAGATAATAATATCTCTTCTTCCTTGGATCCTTGGAAGCTTCATAGTATTTGTATCTTCATAGTTTCTTTTCCATTAACAGAATTGTCTTGAGCTGCAGTCTCCTTACCAGGTCTTCCTTTTCCATAATTTCACATCTGTAAGACATACATTGTCTCCTCCTTTTCCAGTTTCCAATAACTCTCCGTCATACAAAAAATTTCTTCAGAAATATTTAGATAAACACTCAATAAAAAAATGTACAACCAATGAATTATGCCTCCCATATTACTCCTCTTTTCACAAAATTGTGAAATTTTTATATGATTTCTTTCATAACCTTCTTCAAGGTTGTCTTCATGACACAAGGCTGAACTTCCTTATTCTAAAACACTCCATTGAAACTGTCCAACTCCATAATCAGCTACCCCTTGTTGTCCTCTACAAGAATAGACCTTCTTTTCTTTGATTGTTGCTCCTTCCTTCATTTTTGGAATTTTTTAAGCTCTATTTGGTTGATGCTTAGTACCTAAAACTTCATACTCATACAAAAAATTAGGTTGAAATACATTAAAATTTCCTTCTTCACTTGATGTCATCGGCATCTCCTTTCTTTGTTACTCCAAGCACTCCATCATCCCATCACTCTCATCATCATGCTTTCCTAGGATTGATCCTTCTTCGGGTTCACAAAAGTGAATTTCTTCTCTATGTTTACTTCTACTAGTTTTATTTTCCTCCTTCATCCAAATATTCATCTTTTGCATCAACTTCTTGGAAAATAACCCCATAACAGACCACCTCACACCTTTCCTTACATTCATTCCATATTTCAGATCCTCTCTAATCTATTTTTGTAGCAGTTGTTCAAAATGATTGACTTGTGCCCTTAATTCAACCATATCATTATCAACGTTTTCGTCATATACTCTCCTTCTGCCATATATTCTAGCATATCCTTTCCTCTTTATATAGATTTCTTCTAAGCCTTTCCTTTGACTCTCTGGAGTGATTTTCACCTTTCCTCTTGTGAAATTTCCATGTCCACTTGGGAGCCACACTAAATTTTTTGTCTTGTAGCTAGTCTCAATTACTGCTACACAATCCCCTATCAAGATTCCCTCTTATGCTTGATCTCATGGGATCAATTGGTTCCCTTTCCTCTAGAACCCTTTTGACCATTCCCTTGCTCTTATCTGCCTTCTGCACTTCTTCTCCCTTTCTTCTTCTTCTTTCTATGGTTGCCACAATTCCCTTGTCTGCTGCTACCTACATATACATGTCAGTATTCATCAAAATTAAACACTTAACAAGACATTATTTCAATGATCTTGTATTTTTATCACTCTTCCCTTAGATGGAATGATCTCAAGTTTTACTTTTCCTTAGTCTCTAGGTACCTTCTGTTAACTCTCCTCTGCAATTCACTATATTCTTTTGCAATTCCACTGCTAGAAATTCACCTCTGCACACAAAATTCAATATCGATACGTAAGTTTCACTTATACTACCTCAAATAGAATTACAAGCTTTGTACCCAATTCAAATCTCTCCCTCTTGAAACTGCCTCCAAAAAGAGAAGAAAAGAGATATCAACGCCATAGAAATGAGCCACTTTGAATGCCTCTCTCCTTCAAACAAGTGTTGTCCTCAATGCTTGATTATTTCTTGATGCTTCTGTATAAAATTTTCATCCTCCCATGTGGAATATTATACAAGAAAGTTCTTCCATTTGCTGAGATACACTGAAATTGATCGTACTTTCTAAGTTCTTGTTTATGTGACTGCTTCAAAAATTCTTTCGATGTGATGTTTATCTTCCTATTGTTTCATTAGATTTTGTACCAACGTTAGGTTATCCTATGAGAGTTGGAGAACTTGTTTTTGATGCTCGATGTGATATTCCACTAATTTATCATCGATATTAGCTATTATTTGATCCTTCAAACCATCCAATTTAGCCTTCATTTCTACTTTTAAACCATCTATGTCATCTTTGGTTGCTCTTCGTAAGATCGAAATTTGTTGCAGCACTTCGTACTGTAATTTTGATATCTCATACTGCAATTCTTCCTCTTCATGTTTCATAGTATAGCCTTCTAAAGTCTTAATGGGTGTTGAATTCTTTTTACAGGCCATTTTAGAATCCAATACTAAAATCTGTTCTACAATATGCCCTTGGAATCAATTCAACTTGATTCTTGAAAAGAGACTTATGCAATTCAGAAAAAACATTACACACCTTTTACTTCCTTTTGAGGAGCTTGATATTGAAATTGAATTCTCTCTATAATTTTAGATCCTCAATATTTGAAATTCATCCTTGTCATAGCCCTCAGAAGCTTCTTTCAAATTCCACATGTCTGATTTGATTTGGATTTTTTAAGGCAAATTTATGTCCAATATCCTACAATGACCCAATTTTTTATTGGTTCAGTAGAGTGAACTTGTATGACTGGCCACGTGTCATTTTTTTCCTCATTTGGATTTGAAATTGATATACCAAAAGTTACAGTCCAAGTACTTGCGAACACTTTTTACAGCATTCCAATCTGATGCTCAGATAGAGAGCTATGAAGATTTTCCCATGATCACCTCTTTGAGATTAAATTCAGAAGTCTCAAAAAGCCCTAACTTCCATAGCTCATATCTTCAAAAATATTTTGAACCAATAAGTAAATTTTTGTGATGATGTAGCTTAGGATTTTGGGTTCACACTCTAAAAAGTCCACCTTCTGAACCTTCGTAGAAGAAAACTTATTATGAAAATACCACGATGACCTATTTAGGTTAAATTCAGGAGCCTGCAAAATGACCTAACTTGCATAGATCATATCTCCAAAAATATTGCAAACCAAGCTCTGAAATGTTGCGTGATGTTCCTTAGGATTTTGGCTTCGAACTCTAAAAATTTTAGATTCTGAACCTTCGTAAAAAAAAATTATATCAAAAATGACACGATGACCTGTTTGGAGAAACGAAACCCTAGAATCTCAAAGCTCTAATCACAAATGTTGTGAAACCATCTCCTAAAAGAGAAGAAAAGAGATATCAATGCCTTATAAATGAGCCAATTCAAGGGGGAAACCTCCAATACATTACATGAATGAACAATTCTTGGATGATAAAAATGACCAAAACCTCCTTCTATATATACGGGTCCATGGGCCTCAATATAATCCTAGTGGGGTCACAATGTAATCCTAGCCGACCTAACAATAATAATGTAAGGGCACAATAATAACAATATGGGGGTTACAAGGGTAGAACAATAACAATAAGGGGGGCTACACTAATATAATAATGGACTACAGTATTAATATAGGGACTTAACATCTTTCCACTATCATGGTCTTATTTAAACCTGCAACATATAAAAATACTTGTTCCTCAATTTCAAAATGAGTTGAACTGAGCCTCCTTGATCATATTTTAGAGAAAATCCTGCTTTGATACCAAATGATGTGTAACACCCCTAGTTTATGTGTTTGAAATTAAAACTAGACATTTGAACTTTAATCCTAAGGGGAGTGGACCCCAAAGGACAAGTATTTTGTGAATGTAATTAAATATTTAAATTTGATGAAATGAATAAAATGATTTTGTGCAGATTGACCAAAATGAGATTTATGAGATCATGTGCTAAATCCATGAGGATGGATAAGGAAAATATTTCCCCACAATCTTTCAAAAATACTTGAAAGAAATTATTTCTAATTTAGATTTTTGAGGAAAAATCTAAATTCCCCAATGATGAGGAAAATAGTTGGGAAGAGGTAAAAAGCTAGAAAAGCTGGGGAAAATAATAAAACAGCTTTAAAGAATCCCAAAAATGGGAAGCCTAGGAAAACAGGAAGAAAAACATCCTGATATTCTGGACGGAGAATTAGAAACATGCTTTGGGGAACAATAGCTTAAATAAGCTGCTCCTAAACAGATTAGAGGTTGATCTGTCCTAGGAGGTGATCTCAGCTCGGGGGTGTGCTCTAGGAGACAGAAGGACTCTAAGGTTGGGAGGTTGGTCAATTGCAAGAGTGGTATGTCTCTAAATTCATTGGTGTGTTTTTACTTCCTGTGGTATGAATTGGCTACATATAACAGTTGATTTGTATGTCAGAATTATTAGTGCTACATTTAACAGAATTAATCATAAGGAATTCACCTTTATAATTCTGTATGGTTTTAGAGAGGAAATCTGTAGAGTAGAATCCAACAGAAACTCTAAACCGAGGTGGGTTTAAATCTGAGGATATATATTCCTCCATAGACAATTTAACTTTGAACTTCTTCTGATCTAATAGTATAAATTATGAACATGATTAGGATAAAGCAGTATGAGAGTTCCTGTACCATACTTGAAAATAGCCATATATGAAATGTAATTTAAATTGTGCATTAAATGAGAAAGAAAAAATTATATAGAAAATTATATAGTTATTTCTTCATGTACAAAATTTATTCTACACCAGAAGGAAGAAAATATCAGGTAGTATGAGACTGCTCTTTAATATTTATTTTAGGGAACCATTACTACATTAGAGGATAGAATTAATAGATGAAAGAAATTTAAGTAAATAAACAACATGCAGATTTCACAACAGCAGGGCATATTTAACTGTATGTATTCTAGTATACCATGTGAACTAAAGGCAAGGGTGTATAGTGGCAGATTATAAATGCAAATGTCTTCTAGACATAAACATAGATATATATATTAATACACCACCTATATATAATTAAGAAACATGACGAGAGATAATGCTAAAAAGGTAGACAAATATCCTATGCAAATTAATGAACAAAGGTGTAGAGCAGAGCTGGAAATATTTTGTACTATTCCCAAGATTATTGAAGAGGCCTAGATATTGCTACTATCAAAAACTACAAACCAGTGTGGTATGAGAACCACATTAAATTTCCTTGGACAACTAATATTCCTGCTACGAAAATGGTTTAGACAGAACAATTACTTGAACACCATAATAAAAGGTGGAGTTATAAGAATACAGGCAACGGATTTTACACTATGGAGAAGAAAAATACATTATTCACTAAAATATCACCATGTTCATGAATATAGTTTAACAAATGTATGGCCTGAAAGCTTTAGGGAAATAAAATACACAGAATGTGGGATATACAAAATTGAAAATGCCATCAGTAAGTATTAAGTTAGAGCCAAGTCAAAGAGAGTAAAGAGAGAGCACTACTAGAACACATAATAATACACAAAATAAAAATGGGTATTATGGAAATCAATGAAAGACAGAGATATATATACAAAAATCCAATGATTACAAGCCACTGTGGCCTGGGGACAGTCTCATAATGTTCCAGAAGCTAATATAAAGGAACATTCAGTGTCGGGACTTAAAAAAATTATAATCGTCAAAATTATACAACTTCATTAATAAAAATTTTAAGCTGTCGGAAAAATTATAGAACAATGAGAGAAGAACAAACTTCCTCTAACTAGTGTTCGGTGAATACCGACCTACAAGTGGCAAGAGGAGTCAATGTTAATGTCGAAGGAAGCCACTTCTCTCATGGTTCAATAGAGAGAACAAGATGCAAGTCATAATTACCTGTAAGAGACAAAACCCCAATATGAATACGATTTAGAACGTGACGAGGAAGAAGAACGTGAACAAAGATAAAATGATGACTGAGAAGGGAATAACTACCTAGTGAGGGAGAAACCCCCATTCCTTCCTTGACCTGTTACATATAAATAGGATTTTTTCATAAATAAAAACAAATTGGAGGTTGGCGGTCAAATTTGAATAACTAAGCTAGCACTCTGGTGAATGAACAGTAGGAATTTCTCCCTACACAGGTCGAGGGAAGAAGCGAACCAGAATATTGAGAGGGGTAGAATCCCTCTAGCACCATACAAATGACCTCGGAGCAACCTTCGATGATCGTAAGGTAGAGGGTAAGCTCTGAAACCATAAGAGCATTCGTTTAGTCTCGCTTTTGAGGATACGTGTAAGGAAATACAAATACTATTAATTTAAACCAAGCAAATCGAATCACTTGAATGGAGAAAAAAAATTCTCTACAAAAACAATATAACAAATTGTTATACATAAAACAATCTGGAACAAAACGATGGTAAACGATTCATCTAAATCAAAAATCTCAGTACAAGCTCGAAGCAATGAGCGTAAATCTAAACCAGAAAAGGGAAGCCAATGTTAAACGGTAAGAATAGAGCGTGAAATTACAAAACTCTGAAATGATCATACCTGAATTGTCAATTGAAGCTCAGGGATATGCCGAAGACTGAACCGAGTCACGCTCAGTTTTCCATGGCGTTGCATTTCACTGTCATGCGACGAACCAAACGAGTAGGAATGTAAAAGAACCGACAAGCAAAATAACATGTTGAATTTATATCAACTTCCCCTGAATTGATCAACGAAACCCTAATGCACAAGATGAATTCGCGTCGACCACATGGCAAGATCCCAAGGGTTAAGCCATGGATCGAAGGGTTTAATGGGTCATGTACACCATACGTTCAACATTTAATCTGACAAGGAATGAAATAAATGTCACAGCGTTCTGGCCGTGCCATAGAAATTTCCTTGGCAACAAGGTAGGCTGGCGGGATGAGTCCAGAGCTACGTGGAGCTAACCCACATGACCACGAATGGAATAAGACCCATTACAACCTCTACGATGAGAATTAAAATCGTATATAAGCTTATGTGGAAACTAGCTTCATGCCTCAATTCCCAACTACATTGAACCAATTTACAAATTCGTATTACGTGGGGGCCAAAATAAAGGAGTCCAATCTTGATATAAATCAGGACGAGAAGTCAATAAATGGTCATGAGTGCCATGTACGCATAGATATCAATATGGGTAAGTTAAATCCCACTAAGGTTTATATGTTATCAACGAGTGGGGACATGGAGTGGTAAACATGCGTAATCGAATTGATTTCATATAGGTCCATTGAAATATAACAATATGGTGAACATGTGAAATCAAATCGATCCCACATATGCGAATTTGTTTAATGTTCGAAGATTGATTTTATACAACCGAAGGTGGGACATGAAAGTGGCTGGTGATAAATAAACCCATTATGTTTTATGTCAAATATAGTTATGTTTTGTTACAAATCTACTGAATTCCCATTTGGTTGGGTATAGTTGAGATATGGAAATAAATCTTAATTGGGGAAACAAATCTGATCTGGTTAAATTTACATAGTGATAGTATAATACCTTGCTAGAATGATACTTGAAAAGATGAATGAAAAAAAATATTTTGGGAAGGAAATTGGGAGGTGTGACAAATGGTATCAGAGCCCAAGTTATAAAATTGGGCTGGTGACATTGTGCTCACTGTGGCTGTGTGTTCACTGTATAAATTGATTTTTGTGAAAAAAAAAATAAAAAATTATATATTTTTATTTTCACTGATTGGTGTTGTGTAGTGTACAGTGGTGCTGAAATGGTAGAAGGTGACGAAATTTATGTTGATCTGCATGATGACGATAATGAACCATATCCCAATGCGGCCATGATGGCTATGTTGCGGCGGTTGCAACAAGAATTGGCTGAGATAAAAATCCAGAATGAAAGATTTTCATTAGCTAGTGAGGAGAAGGAAAAGCTCATCAGAGAATTAACTTCGCGAAACAGCCAAGAAGGCGAAGGTTCCAGAAAGAGGAAGACTGATGAGTCTGATGATGATTATGCTGTTAGGCATCAGTATAAGCAGAAAAAGGAATTACAGGGGGAATTTCGAAAGATCAAACCTCCCTCCTATGATGGGGAGAAGGAGGAATATGCTGAAGCCTGGTTTTTGAACTTGATTAAGTACTTCTAGGTCTATGAATATGAAAGCAATCTGAAGGCCAGTTTAGCTGTTTACCAGCTACAAGGTAAGGCTACCTTGTGGTGGGAGGAGACAAAAATGGTGCATGCCATTGATGAAAAGACAGTTACCTGGGAATATTTCCAGGTTAAGTTCAAAAAGCGCTACCTAAATGAATGTTACTATGATGATAAAGCCAAGGAATTTCATGAACTTAGAGTGGGACAGCTCACTATTGATGAGTTTGTTACTAAGTTTACAAATCTGTTGAGATATGTACCCTACATAAGGGAAGAAAAGGAAAAGGTACAAAGGTTTCTGAATTGTTTGCCTGTTGTATACAAAGAGAAGATCAATTTTGACAACCCAAAAACAATGGACGAAGCTGCTAGAAAAGCTAGATTGTGCTACCAACAGTTCAAAAGAAAAACTGAACATGGGAAAAGCTGGGTAAATAAGAGTGAATTCAAAGGGAAGAAACAAAAACCAGCCTATTTGAAGAATTTTGGCAGATATCATCAGCGGAAAAAGTTTAATAAATCCAAAGAAAGTCAAACTTCTCAGTCCCAAGTGGCCTCAAAACAAATAGATGGAGACAATAATAAAGAGGGCACAGTGAAAATGAGAGAACCCCTGAAATGTTGGGGATGTGGAGAACCCCATCTGTTGAGAGATTGTCCCCATCGAAACATTTAGATGATTATGAGAGATCGAGAAGCCACCACAGTAAATGACATAGCCAGAAATATACCAAATATCAGTGCAGCCTTGGAAAATTGACAAGCAGAACATCAAGCTACCATGGTTGAAATGGAGGGTAAGATTTCTGACCAATCTGTTACAGTTTTGATTGATCTGGGTGCTTCTTTGAGTTAAATTAGTCCAAAAATTGTAGAAAAATGTAATCTTAAACATGAAAAATTTCAACAGTCATGGTTGGTTCAGCTGGCCACTGGAACCAAGAGGAAGGTAACACATAAATTACCCCGAACAGCAATTAAATTAAATGATTTTCAAACAGAAGTAAATTTGAACATTCTGCCCTTAGGTTCATATGACTTCCTGATAGGAATGGACTGGCTGGAAAAGAAGAAGGTTATGATGAACTGTTGGGACAAGACCCTGCATTGTGTAGATGAAGAAGGGAAACCTTTTATTCTCAAGGGAAAACCAAAACCTATCTCTGTAAGACAAATATCAGCACTACAATTAAAACGAACAGCTAGAAAAGGTTACCAAGTTTATGCAGTAGATGTGGAACAAACAGAACAGAAAACTGAAGAAATATTGTTGGATGCTGTGCCAGTAGGAAGAGAGTTTAAGGAAGTCTTTCCCGATGAGATTCCTCATCTTCCCCCCAAAAGAGAGATTGATTTTTCAATCAATCTAGTGCCGAGAGCAGTACCTATTTCCCGAGCCGCTTATCGAATGATTCCCCCTGAACTTATGGAACTGAAAATGCAATTGCCAGAACTATTAGATAAAGGTTATATCAGACCGAGTGTGTCTCCTTGGGGAGCACCGGTGTTGTTTGTGAAAAATAAAGATGGAACATTTCGGATGTGCATTGATTATCGTCAATTGAATAAATTGACCATTAAGAATAGATACACTTTACCTAGAATTGATGATCTTTTTGACCAAGTGAGAGGAGCTTCAGTGTTTTCGAAGATTGATTTAAGGACTGGTTATCACCAGCTTAGAATTAAAGAAGAATACATCAGCAAAATAGCCTTTAGAAGACATCAGCAAATTTGTAGTCCTACCTTTTGGGCTAAAAAATTCCCCTGCCACATTTATGTGCCTGATGAACAGTGTGTTAAATAAGTACTTGGATAAATTTGTCCTTGTGTTCATAGATGATATTTTATTCTACTCAAAAATTGAGGAGGAACATAAAGAACACTTGAGGATAGTATTGCAAACTCTAAAGGAAAACCAATTATATGCCAAGTTCAGTAAATGTGAATTTTACAAAGATAAAATCCAATACTTGGGTCATATTATTTCGGAACAAGGGCTGGTTGTTGACCCTGAAAAGATAAAAGCTATTAAAGAATGGCCTGTACCAACTGATGTTTTAGCAGTGAGATCGTTTATGGGGATTGCAGGCTATTATCGCAGATTTGTGGAGAGATTTTCTGCCATAGCATATCCCATAACTTCCCTACAAAGGAAGGGTGTCAAATTTGAGCGGATTGAAAAATTCCAAAATAGTTTTGATCAATTAAAACTAAAACTTACTATAGCCCCTATACTAAAGATTGCAGATCTTGATAAAGAATTTGTGGTATGTATGGATGCTTGTAGAGAGGGGTTGGGAGGAGTTCTTTTGCAGGAAAATTTGGTTATTGCATATGAATCTAGGAAACTAAATATACATGAAAAAAACTATAGTGCCTATGATTTGGAGTTAGCTGCTATTATTCATGCTTTGAAAATGTGGCGACACTATCTCCTTGGAAATAAATTTACATTGATGACTGATCGTATTAGTCTTAAATATTTCTTTTCTCAAACTAATCTGAATGCGAGAAAGGCTAGATGGTTGTCCTTTCTAAGTGAATTTGACATGGATATAAAGCATATCAGAGGGAAAGAAAATAAAATTTCTGATGCTTTAAGTAGAAATGGTTTTCAAATTATAGGCGGAAGTGGAAATAGTGCCCGGGTTGATTTAGAAGAGTTAGTGAAACAGGAAGCAGACCACGACCCCAATTATGAGAACATACAATTGAAAATCCTAAAGAAGGAGATGGTTGATTTCACTCAAAACCAGAAAGGACTGATCTGTTATAAAAACCAATTGTATATTCCCAATGTAGAGTCCTTGAAAAAAGAGATTCTAGATGAGTATCACAAACAGCCATATGCAAGACATCTAGGATATCATAAAATGTTAACAGCTTTGAAAAAGAAGTTTTTTTGGCTAGGAATGAAGAGAGATGTAGCAGAATATTTAACTAGATGCATGAAATGTCAACTATTCAAAGTTGAGCATCAACATCCTGCTGGTCTTTTAAACCCTTTGCCGATTGCAGAATAGAAATGGGACACAGTTTCCATGGATTTCATAACAGGATTACCCAAAATCAAATACCAACATGATTCAGTGATGGTGGTAGTAGACACTTTAACAAAAGCTGCACATTTTATACCAGTGAAATCTACCTTTGGGACAACTCAAGTAGTGAATGTGTTCCTGAGGGAAGTAGTAAGGCTCCATGGAGTTCCAAAAGTGATTGTTTCTGACCGAGATGCTAAGTTTACAGTATTTTTTTGGAAAGGGCTATTTGAAGGGATGGGTACTACATTGAAATTTAGTACTGCCTACCACACTCAAAGAAAAGGTCAAACAGAAAGAACTAATGAAATTTTGGAGGACATGCTGAGAATGTATGTGATGGATAGGCCATCAAGGTGGGAAGATTACTTTCATTTAGCTGAATTTGCCTATAATAACAGCTACCAAGCCTCCATCAAAATGAGTCTGTTTGAGGCACTGTATGGAAAAAAGTGTCGTACTCCTTTGAGCTAGAGCCAGCCAGAAGATAAACTAATGTTGGGACCAGACGCTTTACAAGAGATGGAAATAATTGTTAAACAGATACAAAGAAACATCAAGACAACACAAGATTTCCAGAAAAACTATGCTGATAAGAAATGAGTGCACCGAGGATTTAAAGTGGGGGAGCATGTGTAGTTGCGTATTAAACCCAAAAAGAGCACAGTTTATGCTGGAAGTTGTGCAAACATGGCTCCTATATATTGTGGTCCTTTTGAAGTATTAGAAATGGTGGGACCAGTGGCTAACAAGCTGGCCTTACCACCCCATGTTAGAGTTCATGATGTGTTTCATGTTTCGTTATTAAAAATATATGTACATGATGATTCTCACATAGTTTATTGGAATGTTGTACAGGTGGAACCAGAAGGGGAGTTCCTTCCAGAACCACTTCAAATATTGGAGTGGGAAGAAATTGAATTGAGGAACCGAACGGTAGCAAGAGTAAAGGTGCAGTGGAAGCACTTTACTGCTGAAGAAGCTACCTGGGAAAGAGAAGCGGAAATGATGGAAAGATATCCATTTTTGTTTGAAAAATGAACTCTAGTAGTTAAATAAAAACACTGAGGACGATGTTTGCTTTCAGAGGGGGAATATGTAACACCCCTAGTTTATGTGTTTGAAATTAAAACTAGACATTTGAACTTTAATCCTAAGGGGAGTGGACCCCAAAGGACAAGTATTTTGTGAATGTAATTAAATATTTAAATTTGAGGAAATGAATAAAATGATTTTGTGCAGATTGACCAAAATGAGATTTATGAGATCACATGCTAAATCCATGAAGATGGATAAGGCAAATATTTCCCCACAATCTTTCAAAAATCCTTGGAAGAAATTATTTCTAATTTAGATTTTTGAGGAAAAATCTAAATTCCCCAATGATGAGGAAAATAGTTGGGAAGAGGTAAAAAGCTGCAAAAGTTGGGGAAAAGCATAAAACATCTTTAAAGAATCCCAAAAATGGGAAGCCTAGGCAAACAGGAAGAAAATCATCCTGATATTCTGGACGCAGAATTAGAAACATGCTTTGGGGAACAATAGCTTAAATAAGCTTCTCCTAAACAGATTTGAGGTTGATCTTTCCTAGGAGGTGATCTTAGCTCGGGGGTGAGTTTTGGGAGACAAAAGGACTCTAAGGTTGGGAGGTTGGTCAATTGCGAGAGTGGTATGTCTCTAAATTGATTGGTGTGTTTTTACTTCCTGTGGTATGAATTGGCTACATATAATAGTTGATTTGTATGTTAGAATTATTAGTGCTACATTTAACAGAATTAATCATAAGGAATTAACCTTTATAATTCTGTATAGCTGTAGAGAGGAAATTTATAGAGTAGAATCCAACAGAAACTTTAAACCGAGGTGGGTTTAAATCTGAGGATACATATTCCTCCACAGACAATTTAACTTTGAACTGCTTCTGATCTACTAGTATAAATTATGAACATGATTAGGATAAAGCAGTATGAGATTTCATGTACCATACTTGAAAATAGCCATATATGAACTGTAATTTAAATTGTGCATTAAATGAGAAAGAAAAAAATATATAGAAAATTATATAGTTATTTCTGCATGTACGAAATTTATTCTACACCAGAAGGAAGCAAATATCAGGGAGCATGAGATTGCTCTTTAATATTTATTTTAGGGAACCATTACTACATTAGAGGATAGAATTAATAGATGAAAGAAAGTTAATTAAATAAACAACATGCGGATTTCACAAAAGCGAGGCATATTTAACTGTATGTATTCTAGTATACCATGTGAACTAACGACAAGGGTGTATAGTGGCAGATTATAAATGCAAATGTCTTCTAGACATAAATATAGATATATATATTAATACACCACCTGTAGATAATTAAGAAACATGACAAGAGATGATGCTAACAAGGTAGACAAATATCCTGTGCAAATTAATGAACAAAGGTGTAGAGAAAAGCTGGAAATATTTTGTACTATTCCCAAGATTATTGAAGAGACCTAGATACTGCTACTACCAAAAACTATAAACCAGTGTGGTATGAGAACCACATTCAATTTCCTTGGACAACTAATATTCATGTTACGAAAATGGTTTAGACAGAACAATTACTTGAACACCATAATAAAAGGTGGAGTTATAAGAATACAGGCAACTGATTTTACACTATGGAGAAGAATAGTACATTATTCACTAAAATATCACCATGTTCATGAATATAGTTTAACAAATGTATGGACTGAAAGCTTTAAGGCAATAAAATACATAGAATGTGGGATATACAAAATTGAAAATGCCATCAGTAAGTATTAAGTTATAGCCAAGTCAAAGAGAGTAAAGAGAGAGCACTACTGGAACACATAATAATACACAAAATCAAAATGGGTATTATGGAAATCAAGGAATGACAGAGATATATATACAAAAATCCAACGATTACAAGCCACTGTAGCTTGGGGACAGTCTCATAATGTTCTAGAAGCTGATATAAAGGAACATTCAGTGTCGGGACTTAAAAAAATTATAATCGTCAAAATTATACAACTTCATTAATAAAAATTTTAAGCTGTCGGAAAAATTATAGAACAATGAGAGAAGAACAAACTTCCTCTAACCAGTGTTCGGTGAATACCGACCTGCAAGTGGCAAGAGGAGTCAATGTTAATGTTGAAGGAAGCCACTTCTCTCATGGTTCAATAGAGAGAACAAGACGCAAGTCGTAATTACCTGTAAGAGACAAAACCCCAATATGAATATGATGTAGAAAGTGATGAGGAAGAAGAACGTGAACAAAGATAAAATGATGACTGAGAAGGGAATAGCTACCTGGTGAGGGAGAAACCCCCATTCCTTCCTTGACCTGTTACATATAAATAGGAATTTTTCATAAATAAAAACAAATTGGAGGTTGGCGGTCAAATTTAAATAACTAAGCTAGCACTCTGGTGAACGAACGGTAGGAATTTCACCCTACACAGGTCGAGGGAAGAAGCGAACCAGAATGTCGAGAGGGGTAGAATCCCTCTAGCGCCATATGAATGACCTCGGAGAAACCTTCGATGAGCGTAAGGTAAAGGGTAAGCTTCGAAACCATAAGATCATCCGTTCAGTCTCACTTCTGAGGATACGTGTGAGGAAATAAAAATACTATGAATTTAAACCAATAAAATCGAATCACTTGAATGGAGAAAACAAATTCTCTGCAAAAACAATATAAAAAATTGTTATACATAAAACAATCTGGAACAAAACGATGGTAAATCATTCATCTAAATCCAAAATCTCAGTACAATCTCGAAGCAATGAGAATAACTCTAAACCAGAAAAGGGAAGCCAATGTTAAACGGCAAGAGCAGAGCGTGAAATTAAAAAACTCTGAAATGATCATACCTGAATTGTCAATTGAAGCTCAGGGATACGCCGAAGACTGAACCGAGTCACACTCAGTTTTCCATGGCATTGAATTTCACTGTCATGCGAAGAACCAAACAAGTAGGAAGGGAAAAGAATCGACGAGCAAAATAACATGTTTAATTTATATCAACTTCCCCTGAATCGATCAACGAAACCCTAATGCACAGGATGAATCTACGTCGAGCACATGGCAAGATCCCAAGGGTTAAGCCACGGATCGAAGGGTTTAATGGGTCATGTACACCATACGTTCAACATTTAATGTGACAAGCAATGCAATAAATGTCACAACGTTCTGGCCGTGCCATAGAAATTGCCTTGGCAACAAGGTAGGCTGGCGGGATGAGTCCATAGCTACGTGGAGCTAACCCAAGTGACCACGAATGGAATAAGACCCATTACAATCTCTACGATGAGAATGAAAAGCCTATATAAGCTTATGTGGAAACTAGCTTCACACCTAAATTCCCAACTACGTTGAACCAATTTACAAATTCGTATTCCGTGGGGGCCAAAATAAAGGAGTCCAATCTTGATATAAATGAGGACGAGAAGTCAATAAATGGACATGAGTGCCATGTACGCATAGATATCAACGTGGGTAAGTTAAATCCCACTAAGGTTTATATGTTATCAATGAGTGGGGACATGGAGTAGTAAACATGGGTAATCGAATTGATTTCATATAGGTCCATTGAAATATAACAATATGGTGAACATGTGAAATCAAATCGATCCCACATATGCGAATCTGTTGAATTTTCAAAGATTGATTTTATTCAACCGAAGGTTGGACATGAAAGTGGCTGGTGATAGATAAACCCATTATGTTTTATGTCAAATATAGTTATGTTTTGTTACAAATCTATTGAATTCCATTTGGTTGGGTATAGTTGAGATATGGAAATAAATCTTAATTGGGGAAACAAATATGATCTGGTTAAATTTACATAGTGATAGTATAATACCTTGCTAGAATGATACTTGAAAAGATGAATGAAAAAAAAAAATTGGGAAGGAAATTGGGAGGTGTGACATGATGCCCAATATGGGCCCGATTACCTCTAGATATAAATGTTTTCTCTATAGAAAGGGTTCCATATTGGATATAAAAAAAACCAAATCTGCAACATATAATCAATCGGCAGGGTTTGAATCTAATAAAAAACCCCATATCGGTATGGACCATTTTTATTTTAATAAAAAATAAATCCCCAAAAACACATTTCATTGCTGAAATTGAAGATGTTCTTAATTCCATTTGCAAATGATTCATTAAAACTAGAGATTGGCCTTCCATTTCTAGAAACAAGTGAATGATCCATTCAAACAACAGATTATACTTTCATAACCAAAAAAAAACATTCTTTACTTCACTCTGGAACCTTTTCCATCAATCTTATCATAGAATTGGAGCTCTCTTGGAATTCGTGTGAAAAATATATTTATTCTCCAAAGATCTAAAGGAAGTATAGAAAATTCAAGATTTGACCATAACCCTGCGTTTTCAGTTGAGTCTGCATATTCACTACGCATGTGTTGGACACACACCAGAGATGCTACGCAAACACCTTCAAGTCACTACATATACAATTTTGGTGTTATGCTTGCCGTCACATGCTACAGTTTCACCTGTATGCTAACGCTCACCTCAACAACTGACAGAATGGTTGATCTCTAGATCAGGGCTGGAACTTTGACCCTTGACAAAAAAATCTCACTATAATTGACATAAAAATCTACATTCAAATTTGACTTAAGAATTTCGGATTAACCTCATCTAGTAAATAGATAAGCTAAAGCTTGATCCTAAAGCTAGAACCTTGACTGATTCAAATCATCATTGTGTTTCGTCAAAGGGATTTGATGCTCCAAAAATCAGAACAAAAATCCACACATATTCCTTTGTGTACAAGAGTGAGCCAATATGACTTGATCATTGTATAGCTTCTTGCACTTCCCAAAGTATTAACACAAAGATTCATAGTATCTAATGTAAACTTGAATCCAATTCATAATATAAAAGAGTACTAGTCTTGTCACTAATGTGTATACTCTATTATAACAATAACCAAAAAAACTTGATCTATTCATCACATTAATGGATGATACACCCAATCACTCCAAACTAATTTCAATCAGGAAATTCAATAAAACTCTGATTATTTTACACCAAAAAGGGAGGATCAATACAATTAGCAATAATGTCACACTTACCTCTCCTTTTGGTCTCATGGACCTCCTTTTACTCACAATTCTCACTATCTACTTCCTATCCAATCCAACCACGAATGCCTTCAAGGCATATCATATTTACAATGAAAGGATTCTGAACTAATTTTAGTTCATATCCTATATAATATCCTCACCAAAATCCTAAAATCCCTCACTCAATCTCCAAGAGATATTTTAGCTCCATAAAATATGCATGGAACTTATAAAACCTAAGACCTAAAATTTTCTCACACATTTGAGAATAATCACAAATTAATCATAGTTTTAATAATTAAAACATTAGGGAATCTCTCCCTTCATAAAATAAAAATTCCCCTTAGGTTTCTTCAAAAAATGAATCTATGGAGTAGGATGCTCCTACATTAGAAATACCTTAGGAAAATGGTTCACTAAATTTTTTTCTTATGTTGAAATTGAGTTTCCATGGTAAAAATTATCCTACATGGTGTATTTCAATCCACCTAGTAAGAAATGGCTAGGCAAACATTTTTTGGGTGATAACACTTCAAATCAACAAACAACTTCTGTTGAGATGGATTAAAAAAAAAAATCTTTCACTCTACCCTTAGAAACTTGACTCGAAGGCCAAGTGATATGAGATAATCACAACACAAACCTCTAAGAAAAGATTTCAAGGTCCAAAAAGCTATGAAGGTCTATTAGAGTGACCAAGGTTGGCCAATCTCAAATGACTTGGATCTTAGCCAAATCCATATGCATGCCTTTTTCATCAATGTTGTAACCCAGATATTGCATCTCGCTCGTGCCAAAGGTGCATTTCTCTCTGCACAGTTTGTGCTATCATAGTTTTTTAAGGACCTACCAAATGTGTTGGAAGTTCTCTTCCCAGTTCTTGTTGAAGATGAGGGTGTGAACTAGTTATACAACCACGAATGAGTCAGTAAAGGGCCACAAAATGTCATCCATCAACCTCATAAATTTTGTATGGGAACTTTTCAACCTGAAAAGCATGACCAATCTCTCGAAAATACCCTCATATTTGAAGGAAATCTTCCACCCATCTATGGATTCTATTAGAACTTGGTGATATCTAGACTTCAAATCAATATTATTGAAGTACATGCCCCCGTTGAGCTAGTCAAGAAGGTAATCAATCCATGGGATTGGGTACTTGTTCCTAAAACTAAATTTATTTAGTGCTTGATAGATAATGCAGAGTCTCTAGGTCCCATCCATATTCTGTACAAGTAAAACCAGGCTCCCACAAGGTCAGGAACTTAGTCGGATTTTCCTTTTTTGTAGCAACTCCTAGACTTTTTTCTTTATTTCTTAATTTTCTAAAATGGGGTAGTGATTTATTGTCCCATTGGTTAGAAATGCTATGGGGGTTATATTAATGGAATGCTTCACCTGATAGTGGACATGTACCCATATGGGTGAGCAGATGATGTACCACTATTCTTCCATGATATTCTCCACCTACTTCTACTATGTGAGGTATCTCTCTGGGGGATCTTCCCCTTTTTTCGAGAGTCACTAATAAAGAAAACAAATTTACTAGTCTAGGAGATGATCTTGTTTCATTTCTTAGTAGAGCTCAAAGAAATGGTGATAGGTGGGGCTAACTTTTTTATCCTTTATAGCTTATTTCCTAAAGTGGTAATAATAGTGCGAGACCTAGAGTCATACACAACATGAAGCTTCCCAAAGTATGGTTTGAATAATATTACATCACAAATATCGAGATGAGAATTACAATGTTACAGAATATTAACATTATATTTTGATCCATATATCTTGATAACCTCAATCTATTTGGTGTAGCATTGGAAAATAATTACAAAGTCACAGAAACATTAGTTTTTGATTCATATCTCTTGATAACTTCAATCAAATTGTTGTAGGATTGGAAAAAAATTACGCAGTGAGATATGGATGACTTATTTATTTGTTAAATTGACAAAAGAAATCCATATTATTGGATTTTTAATATAGGAAATATAAGTATATTAACATATAATATCAATATTAGTGATGAAGATTAAATCTCACAGAATTTTTTCTCATTGCTGCTTTGAGTAGATTCTTTGCATGGAAGATAATGTATTTTCCTTCAAATTATACACACAAATCCTTCAATGAATTTTCAAGTTATATATATATATATATATATATATATATATATTATGAATTAATAAAACTAATTTAAATATTTTTTGTTTGTCTAACCAATATTATATTGTTTTTCACATTTAATTTTGATGATTTTTATACCCTCATTTTCATATTATATATATATATATATATATATCTTCTCTTAAGATTAAAAAAACTTGATAAGAATGAAGTGTTATAAGAAATCTATGGACATTTCAAATCGCAACAGGGATCCATCTTCAAGACTATTTTGACTGACTCAACTAAAGTAGAATTTTAAGTAGTGTTAATTTTTTTTTAGTTTTTTTATTGACTATCATGTTTATTTTATTAAAAGAAAATTGAATAATATACTAAAAAAATAGATATGAAATCTTGTAGTACATTGTATTTGTAGCTAATGATGTGAATACCTAGATTTCAACGTACTATTTAGTTATACGATATTTTTTGGATTATATTTTTTTAATCTTGGAATACATATTTCATAATTCAAATTTAACCATCCTATAACCATCTTAACCCTTTATCTATCAAGTGCTTATAGGGATCAAATCTCTCGAGGTGCAAACATCTTTTTAGATTTCAAATCTTGAGGAAAGGTTTTCTTCTCAAGAGATTTGATTGCTCGCGACACTTGATTGATCTGGGGTTAAGATGGATCTAGGCTGGCTTCTCTCTCTCTTTCTCTACTCTCCCTATCACTCTCCTCTCTCCGACAATATCTCTCCATCTCTCCCTTATCACTCCCCCTCTCTCTATACTTTTATCCCTCCATGTATTTCTTCTTCCCTCCCTTTATATCCCCTTCCAACTCCATATTTATCTCTCTATTGACTCATCTCTCTCTTTTGTATTCTCTATTTCATTTTGTCCCACATCCCTCTATCTCTCACCCCCATCACTCTCTCTCTCTCTTCCCTCTAACTCTATCACTACCTCCCCCACCCTCTCTCTTCCCCTTCTCTCTTTGTATCTCTCCTTTCCTCTTCTCTTTCTTCCCTCCTATATCCCTCACTCTCTCCCCATCCATCCCTTGTAACCCCCTCTCTTTCTCCAGGTCTATATCTCTCTATATGTTTTCTTTCCTCCCTCTCTCTCCTCTCTCTCCCACCTCATTTTCACTCTCCCCCTCGCCCCCTCTCTCTTAAATTTGATTCCAGCATATTGTGTTTAAGAAACTATGTAAATTTAAAAAAAAAATAAAAAAAAACCATTTGGTTGTAAAATATTAAGCATATGTTTTGGGCAACCATGTCAAAGAAACTACAAAAATGAAAAACTTAAAACAACCATGCACTATTTTTCCTTTTAGAATTAATTAAGAAAATGTTATTAAATTAAATTAAAATAAATTATTTTAAAATATCTTGATTGTGAAATAAGTTATGGTTATTGGCCATGTGGTATTGATAAACCATGGTATTGACCCATGATATTATAAAAAATCCTATTTACATGCTGATAATATCGACCATAAATTGGGCCTGAATTTCCATGATTTAGAATCATGTCATATCATTAAAAAATATTTCGATTATGAGAGAAGTGACATTGTATTGACCCATGGCATGCTAACAAAACTTATTCACAAGTTAATAATAAGTTTTAAATACAAGAAATTGATTTTAACTTCAAATTTTTATTATTAATTGAGCCAAAATTTAAACGTTTAGAGGTTTTATATTACTTTTAACATTTTATTTATTACTTTTAACTTTATTTATTACTTTTTTTTAATAATTTAGTGGACATGTAAATGTTAAACATTTATTCTTGACATTTGTACCCATTATAAGGGGGTAGAGCACCTCTCAAGCAATCATTGATAAATAATAAGTGGAAAATATTTAATAGTAATCAAGACAAGGGTTTAAGATTTAATGTATTTTTTCTTTTAAATTTAATTAAAAAATGATGGTCATATAATTAAATTAATATAAAAAAATATATAAAATATCTTTGACCATATAATCTGTTATGGTTTTGGGGTAAGTGGTAATCATAACCCTTGGTATTGTAACAAAGTGGAAGCTTATTTATGGGTTAAGAGTCTCCATGATAAAGTGGAAGTAACTTCAGTGTTAAGAATGTTGTTAGGGTTGAGAATTTCCATCACCCTAAATTTAGGAACGTTGTTGAGATTGAGAAAAGGTTTATGCTTGATATAGTTATTGATATAGTTATATAAATACTTATTTATTGTTACAGTCATTTAGTAGGTTTGATGGTTTTTAGGTTTCTTCATTTATTTTGTTAATTTAAAATTATAAATTTTAAATAATATGTTTTATGTGGACCAAGTTTTAGTCTATATTTGGTTTTTTTTATTATTATTTTTATTTATACATCTCTCTTTTTTTTTTAGTCTTTATTTATTATTATTTTTATATTTTATTATTTTTATGATGATGTTTGATTTTTTTTTCTTGGTTTCTTTTATTTTTATGGTTGATGGTGTTTTTGATTTTCAATGTCTAATTTTATGAATTTTATTTTACAAAATGTGTAATATTTATGTTAATATTTCTCTAACATCTATTTTTCCATTTATTATTGGTATTCAATGTCTATTCTATAATTTCTTATGTGATTTAGCAGAAGATTTATTATACTATGATATGGATCACAAAAGCTTACACTCTCAAATGTTGTTACATGTTTTTTTAGATGTGGATATGTTTATGTTATTTTTTTTAATTGATGGTAATAATAATTGAAAATAAAGATAAATTTTAGCTAATTTTAATAACTTTTTTGAAATTTAGCAAAGATAAATGTTTTGATGAGTATAATGGATGTGTCATTATTTACATTTACCAACCATTTAATATATATGTCTACACTGTATTACTAATTATTAATATTATAACCTGTATTATAGCATTTTCCTTGCATATTCCATAATTAAAATTAATGGTTTTTCAAATTAATTTTCAAGCGCCCCTCACCATGAAAGTCTTCAAATCCTCTTCCATTTTTAACATATTTCCTTTACTATTTTGAATTTGTTGAAAAATTCTTCAAATCCTCTCCTCTTTTTAACATTTTTTCTTTACTATTTTGAATTTGGTGGAACTTTCTTGTTTTCTTACTAGAATCCACACCCTCAATATGAAATTTGACAATTTATTCACGCTTTAAATATTTGAAAATAAAATTTACCCATATAAAAATTAACAAATTATTATTATGAGAGAATTATTATAAAATTAATACATCACACAAAGCTATATTAAAAAAAAAGGAGGTTAAATTACTATAATTAAAGATATATCACATTTTTTAAATATAATTTATTTAAACAAAAATTTCGAAATTAGTATAGTTAAAGATATGTCACACTTTTTTTTTAACATAATATATATATATATAATTGTTAGTTAATTTGTTTGTTTCTATCACTTGGATGCTTAGTTAAGATGAATTTATGTTGCTTCTTAGTAATATTATTTATATTATATATATTTCACATTTATATATATAAAAGTATTCTCATTTTTTATTTTATTGAAAATTTGATTTAATTTCTACGAGAATATACGATAGAGGGTTTATATATATCTCAAAGGTAATGATAACATTTTTCCTTTTATAATTAATTAAGAAAATGTTATAAAATTAAATTAAAATAAAATATTTTTAAATATCTTGATTGTGAAATAAGTTATGGTTATTGGCCATGTGGTATTGTTAAACCATGGTATTGGCCCATGATATTATAACAAATCCTATTTACATGCTAATAATATCGACCATAAATTGGGGCTGAATTTCCATGATTAAGAATCATGTCATATTGCTATAAAATATTTCCATTGTGAAAGAAGTGACATTGTATTGGCCCATGGAATGGTAACAAAACCTATTCACAAGTTAATAACATATTTTACATATAACAAATTGACTTTAACTTTAACTTTTTATTATTTATTGAGCTAACATTTAAAATTTTAGAGGTTTTATATTACCTTTAACATTTTATTTCTTACTTTTAATTTTATTTATTACTTTTTTAATAATTTAGTGGACATATAAATGTTAAATGTTAAATATTTATGCTTGACATTTTTACCCCACATAAGTGGGTAGAGCACGTCTCAAGAAATCATCGATAATTAATAAGTAGAAAATATTTAATAGTGATCAAGACAAAGGATTAGGATTTAATGTATCTTTTCTTTTAAATTTAATTAAAAAATGATGGTCATATAATTAAATTAACATTATATATATATATATATATATATATATATATATATATTATTTTTGACCATATAATCTGTTATGGTTTTTGGGTAAGTGATAATCATAAGCCTTCGTATTGTAATAAAGTGGAAGTTTATTTATAGGTTGAGAGTCTCCATGATAAAATGGAAGTAACTTCAGGGTTAAGATTGTTGTTAGGGTTGAGCATTTCCATCAGCTAGTTTTCATTGTTGGATCCCATCTCTGTGCTCTGTGTAGGGTTCCTTTTTCCTTTCTCTCGTGTTTTCCTCTCTTATTATTTTTGATGTTTTCCAGGTTTCTTCATTTATTTTGTTAATTTATAATTATATATTTTAAATAATATTTCTAATGTTGACCAAGTTTTAGTCTATATTTGGTATTTTCTTTCTTTTTTATTAAGTGTTATTTTTATTTATTTATATATTCATTTATTATTATTTTTTTACTTAGTCTTTATTTATTATTTTATTATATTATATTATTTTTATGATAGTGTTTAATTCTTTTTCTTTTATTTACTGGTTGGTTGTTTTTATTTTGAGTGTTGATGGTGTTTGTGATTTTCAATGTCTAATTTTATGGATTTTATTTTATAAAATGTGTAATATTTATTTTAATATTAATTTAAAATATATTTTCCATTTATTATAGGTATTCAGTGTCGGTTCTAAAATTTCCTATGTGATTTAGCGGAAGATTTATTATACTATGATATGGATCACATAAGTTTACACTCTCAAATGTTGTTACATGTTTTTTTAAATGTAGATATTTTATGTTATTTTTTTAATTGATGGTAATAATAATTGAAAATAAAGTTATATTTTAGCTAATTTTAGCAACTTTTTTGAAATTTAGCAAAGATAAATGTTTTGATGAGCATAATGGATGAATCATTATTTACATTTACCAACCATTTAATATATATGACTGCACCGTATTAGTAATTATTAATAATATAACTTGTATTATAGCATTTTCCTTGCTTGTTGCATAATTAAAATTAATTTTTTTTCAAATTAATTTTCAAGCCCCCTCACCATTAAAGTCTTCAAATCCTATTCCCTTTTTCACTTCTTTGTTTTGCTATTTTGAATTTGTTGAGAAAGTCTTCAAATCCTCCTCCCTTTTTAACATCTCTGCTTTACTATTTTGAATTTGTTGAAACTTTGTTGTTTTCTTACTAGAGACCATACCCTTGTTATGAAATTTGACAATTTACTCACGCTTTAAATATTTGAAAATAAAATTTAGCCGTACAACAATTAACAATTTTTTGTTATGAGAAAATTATTATAAAATTAATACATGACATAAAACTATATTAAAAAGAAATAACATTAAATTAATGTATTTAAAGATATATCACATTTTGTAAATATAATTTATTTAAACAAAAATTACAAAATTAGTATATTAAAGATGTATCACACTTTTTTAAAATACAATTTATTTAAATGAAAATTAGACCTTAAATTTAATCCATCGTAAGTTTACCTTAAAATAAATATACTTATATTAATTCACCAACGTAGTTATCCTTTCCTCAAACATATCTCAATTGTAATTGTAACGGATAGCATGTGCATGACCTTTAATAAAAACGTAACGGATAGGCATGTGCATGAACTTTAATAAAAACGCATGAGTTTCATAACCTAACCAGATTGAAACGTTTTTCTATGTTCATTGAAATAATTTTGAATTTGAATTTTGAATGACGGATTAGAAAATTGGGAGAACCGTTGGATGCCAAGAAGAGTAATATGCGAGGGAAACCACCACCATCTACCAAAACGGTCCAATTGAAATTTAGTGGAACGTCTAATTTTTAAGCTGAAAGTGGGACATGTGTCACTGTTTTAGTGGAGAAAACAATTGAAAGCTTTAGTGGAACAACGTCTAATTTTTAAGCTGAAGGTGGGACATGTGTCAACGTTTTAGTGGAGAAAACAACTAAAAGCCAATGCCTGCTTTTTATCCACTACTTGCATTCTGGAAAAAGATAAAAATGATCGAACTTGTCCCGAGCTTTCCAATTATGTGAAATGCCATGGTCGATCAGGTGTTTGATCTGTGGGAGGGTTTGTTTTACGGCGTGATGGACAACGGCTATTCTCTCTGGTAGTTCTTAGCTTCTCTATGGTAGGTTTTCACTTTTTTTCATTTTTTCTATGTTGTGGGAAAGAAATTAGAATTGGAGAAATGAAACTGAATTCAATAACTGAAATATAGATCACTTAGAAACTTTATTGATAAATTCACTGTGTCCATTACAAGCCTCTCAGGCCATCTTATTAAACCTAGAGACATTTCGTTACTCTAACTACATCTCGTTATTCAACCTATATTTCGTTATTTCAACTACATAGGTAATTAGTAAATTTACAATATTTGTTGTCACATTTAACAAACTCCACCTTGACAAAAAATTTTCCTAATGTCCATTCATCATCTTTTCTGCACGCCGGGAGAAGCAAGACACCATCTCAGCTTCTCTACTGTAACTGGCTTCGTGAATATATCTGAATGATTCTCCTGTGTGCGGACCTTCTTGAGGACTACTTTGCCGCCTTTGATTATATGTCTCACAAAGTGATACCTTACATCGATGTGCTTAGTATTGATGTGATATGTTGGATTTGTAGCCAAATGAATAGTGCTCTGACTGTCACAAAACACATTCACTTTCTCCTGCGTCCTTCCAATCTCATCAAACAGACCTTTTAGCCAGATTGCCTCCTTGCAGGAATCTGAAGCAGCTATATACTCTGCTTCAGTAGTGGACAAAGAAACTGTCTCTTGAAGCTTTGACATCCAACTAATTACTCCACCTGCAAGAGTAAAAACATAACCTGTAGTAGACCTCCTTTTTTCCAAATCACCTGCATAATCAGCATCCACATATTCGTAGACTGTACCTTCACGACCATCAAAGCTGATGCAATGGTCACTTGTGCCTCTCAAATACCGAAGCATCCATTTCACTGCTCGCCAATGTTCTTCCCCTGGATTTGCCATGAACCTACTGACAACTCCAACTGCATGTGAAATGTCAGGTCTTGTAGATACCATCGCATACATTAAGTTTCCTACCACATTTGCATATGGTACACGAGACATATACTACTTTTATTCATTAGTTCTAGGACTCAAATCCGAAGAAAGCTTAAAATGGGAAGCTAATGGAACATTAACAGGTTTCACATTGTTCATACCGAACTTTTCAAGTATTTTCTCCACATACTTCTATTGTGATAACCAAAGCTTACCATTCTTCCTGTCTCTGTGTATCTTCAAGATCTTTCATTTCAAATGTCCTAGATAACTGAGCCTTTAACCTGCTGATTTCTTCCATGCTTTTGCTTGCAATAAGCATATCATCAACATACAACACCAAGATAATGAATATGCCATTGAAACTTTTGAAGTATACACAATGATCATACTCACTTCTGATAAAATTCTGGCTCATCATGAAGGAATCAAAATTCTTGTACCATTGCCTGGGCGACTGACTCAAGCCATACAATGATTTCCTGAGCTTGCAAACTAATCTTCTGCTGCGACGTTGTACAAAACCTTCTGGATGATCCATATAAATCTCTTCATCCAAATCACCATGAACAAAGGCTGTTTTAACATCTAACTATCCTAATTCAAGGTCCAATAAAGAAGTTAGTGCTAACACAGTACGAATAGAAACAATTTTAACTACTGGTGAACAGATCTCATGAAAGTCAATACCTTCAACCTGAGAATACCCTTTTGCAACCAGTCTAGCCTTATACCTTTCGATACTTCCATCAACTTTTCTCTTCAACTTGATGACCCATTTGCACCCAACAACGCTTCTCCCTTCAGGAAGTTCTACAAGATCCCAGGTATTGTTTTTGGCTAAGGAGTCCATTTCTTCTTCCATAGCCTTTTTCCATACCTCGCTATCTGCATCATCAACTACTTCCTGATAACAAGATGGTTCCCCATCTTTAGTAATCAATGCAAATGATGAAGCAGAGTCTTCATACCTTTTTGGTGTTCTTCTTTCCCTCGTATACCTTCTTAGGGTGACTGGTTGCTGACTGGATTCTGGAATTTCTCCAGTTTCCTCTGCTTCTCCACTTTTTTTAGAAGTCTCTCCTTCCTTTCGACTTTCTGGAAAAGGTACAGTCTCCAATTGAATCTGCTGACCTGGCGATACCTGCTTCTGTTCAACTTTTTCAACATCTGACTTTAAAAGAGATGATTCAGCAAATGTTACATCTCTACTAATGACTATCTTCCGTGAAGTAGGATCCCACAACCTATATCCCTTCACTGAATAATCATATCCAACAAAGACACAACATTTTGATTTTGGATCTAATTTTGAACGCTGATTTCTAGGAATAAGGACATAGGCATCATAACCAAAAATATTCAAATGCGAATAATCACAAGACTGACCCGACCAAACCTCTTCAGGAATTTGACAGTCTATTGCAACCGAAGGTGATCTGTTAACTAAGTAACAAGAAGTAGATACTCCTTCTGCCCACAACTCCTTTTGCAGATTAGCATTACTAATCATGCTTCTGGCTCTTTCCATAAGAGTCTGATTCATCTGTTCAGTAACACCATTCTGCTGAGGAGTATAAACCGTAGTTTTATGTCTAACTATCCCTTCATCCTTACAAAATTGTTCAAATTCTAAAGAGGTAAATACACCGCCATTGTCAGTTCTTAAACATTTGATTAATTTGCCTTTTTTCTTTTCCACCATTATTTTAAAATGTTTAAACACATTAAACACATCAGATTTATTTTTCAACATATAGACCCAAACATTTTTGGAGAAATCATCAATAAAAGTTAAAAAATACAAGGCACCTCCATAGGACACAGTAGGAGATGGTCCCCACAGATCAGAGTGAATATAGTCCAAAATATGCTTGCTATTTTGATTGCCAGACTTGAATCTTTGTTTACATTATTTTCCAAACACACAATATTTACAAAAATCCAACTTCAAGGATTTCAAATCAGGAAGTAGCTTGCGATTCATCAGTACCTGAAGACCTTTCTCGCTCATGTGACCCAACCGCTGATGCCATAGACGAGAACCTTCTTATACTTTATCTGACACGATCACTGCTTCACTGACTTGAGTGCTTCCCTTGAGTCTGTACAGGTTTCCGACCTTTTCAGCCTTCATAACAACCAAGGCTCCTTTCGAGACTTTCATCACTCAATTCTGACCTGTAAACTTATAACCATTTGAATCCAAAACTCCCAAGGAAATCAAGTTTTTCTTTAGATCAGGTACATGCCTAACATCAGATAAGGTTTTAATTGTACCATCATACATCTTAATTCAAACATTTCCAATCCCAACAGTCTGACAAGATGCATTATTTCCCATGAAAACAGAATTACCATCTACAGTTTCATATGATGAAAACGAATTTCGGTGCGGACTCATATGATGAGATGCACTAGAGTCTAATAGCCAATAGTCAGTATCTTGTGAGATGTTACATACAGGGAGTGCTTCAGCAATTAAAACCTCATCATCCATACCTGAATTGACATGATTTTCTTCCTTGTTGTTTTCCGCCTCCTTCCGTTTCCAGCAATCCTTTTTGAGATGTCCCGGTTTGTTGCAGTACCATCATTTTTCTTTACTCTTCTTGCCGCCCTTCCACTTCAACCTGGAAGAACCTCTTGTCTTCTCCCCCCGTTCCTTTGAGCGACCTCTAGGTACCATTTCTTTAGGTGCAGAATTCTCAATGCTAGATTGTCTTCGTACCTCTTCAGATAAGAGAGCACCCACGACAGATTCAAAATTTAATGAATCGGCAGTGCTCAAACTGACTGAGGTCACGAAGTGATCCCATGACTCAGGCAGGGAACACAACAAGGTTATTGCCTTGTATTCTTCCTCCATCTTTACTTCCATATCGGACAATTGACAAATAAGCGTATTAAAAACATTCAAGTGATCTGCAATTTTTGTGCCCTCCTTCATCCGAAGGCTGTACAGTTGTCTCTTTAAATATATTATGTTAGTCAAAGATTTTTTCATATAGAGAGTTTCCAATTTCTTCCACAACCCTGCAGTTGTACTCTCTCCAACAATATTGAAGAGTACTTCGTCTGCCAAACACAACCGAATGGTACTGAGAGCTCGAACATCCAAGTCCTCCCAGTCTAAGTTTGACATGCTTGCTGGTTTTTTAGTTACCCCGTCAAGTGCCTTGTGCAACCCTTGTTGCACTAGAAAATCCCTAACCTTCAGTTTCCACAGAGCAAAATTGTTTTTGCCGGTGAATTTCTCCACCTCAAATCTTGCGTTTTTCATTTTTGCCATTTCTCCCTCCTAATGGGTTTCAGATTTCCGTTCTTATAAAATTTCCCCTCTTCTTCTAGGGTTTCAATATTTCTCTTTCTACTTCTAGGGTTTCAAGATTTGTCTTTCACTTAATCAGGTCATTTGAAAACAATATTTCTGTACAAAAAAAAAAAACAGTTTTTCTCAAGCTGAACCCCCCTTCTTCTTTTTTAAAAATAAATGTTGTTCAAACCCTTTTCAACAAAAAATTTCAAACCCTGTTCAAATACTTTTTCCTTCAAAAAAAAAATTTCATATTTTTTTGTTTTCTACCTAAACAGTTCTGTAGAAAAAACCTGAACCCTCCTTTTTAAGAAATTTTGTTCTTAATTTCTTCAACTGGAAAAGAAACTCGATTTGTTCAATGCTAACACAGCCCAAAAATATGTCTTTCTCGAAATTCTACTCAGAAATCCTTTAAAAGAAAACACATATTTTTAAAGAACAACTTCCATTCATATATTGAAGAATTTGATTAAAAAAAATACCTGTCTACTATTCGGCAGCCCTTCCCTTTGTATTCGGCGGTTGGCAAACCTCTTCACCAGGCAAAGACTGACTCCCTTATTCAAACTATCGACAACATGTAATGGCTGGCTTCATCTCAGAACTCCAATCCCCTCAGGCAGACAGCACGAGCTTCTGAATTCTCCCAGCGGCGGCTGCTTCTTTCTCCAGCGATCTCAGACAAGATCGGACTCCTCCCTTTCTCACAGCGAAGTCTCGACAGTACCCTCTGCTCAGTGGCTGCTCCTTTCCTCCAGCGGCAGCGTAGCAGTCGGCTTCCAGGATTTGTTACTCTTCTCCTACAATGCGTCTCTCTCACGACTGTGCTTCGAACAACAGACAGAATTTCAATAACACAACGGGTTGCTCTTCACCTACAGCGCATCCTCCAGGCCAATCCGGCTCTGATACCACTTGTTGTGGGAAAGAAATTAGAATTGGAGAAATGAAACTGAATTCAATAACTGAAAGATAGATCACTTAGAAACTTTATTGATAAATTCTCCATGTCCATTACAAGCCTCTCGGGCCATCTTATTAAACCTAGAGACATTTCGTTACTCTAACTACATCTCGTTATTCAACCTACATTTCGTTATTTCAACTACATAGGTAATTAGTAAATTTACAATATTTGTTGTCACATTTAACATTCTAGACTCTATTTATCGATAGATTCATTTAGAAATTTGTTTGATCAGAGGATTCTTCTCTCGCACATGTTCTTGTGTTGTCTCAGTGTATGCGTGTTGGGATGTGTGTATTGTGTATGTGGGGAGATGGCATGCAAGGCATTGGCAAATTTTCAAGTTCTTTTTCTCGATGGGGTTCAGAGCCCGTTTATTTTACTTTATTTTATCTTCGATCTTTTATTTTCATTAATTCAAACACTGCTCGGATCCATAGATGGTGTTTGAGTTCAATTTAAGGATCTGTTTGATCGATATTTAACGGGTAGGTTTTTGCAAGATCTGATTTCTTGAATGCTTTTTTTCTTGATTTTTCATTTTCTGGTACTTCTGGTTCTAAAATCCAAGGTTATTTTTTGGTACTTCTGGTTCTAAAAACCAAGGTTATTATTGATTAGGGTGTTTTTAAATGTCTCTCGTCGTTTTGTTAAACCCTAGTTTTCTTTCAAAGAACAACAAAATAGTTTTTGAATTCATAATTTATTTTTCTAAATTTGTGAAAAACATAAACTACCTGCCATCCCTGAGAAAGCATAAGTGTGAAGTTTATCTTTCTTCTCATTTATCTCGACGGCGAGAAAAACAAAGTCTAGTTTCTTTTTTTTAAATCCACCTTTACACTCAAATGGCTCTATATAATGTTTATTGAATTTGATGTAGCTTATGTAAGAAAAACTATTCATACAATATTATTTTATTTACGAAGGTGTAGCAGATGCCCGAAGATGTAGCAGATGAAAAATTCCTCATTATTTATTTGAAGTTGCTGGTATTTACGGTCCTCGAAGCCAGGTTAGTATTAATTAAGTTAAGGTTTTTTTAAATGTAGACTTATTTTTGAAGTATTGATTATATATTAATTTTATTAGTAATTTTTATTTCGTCGAAACTAATTATATATTAATTTTTTTCAAAATTTTTCTTTCCTTGGAACTAATTAAAAGTGAATCCTGCATCACTTTTTTGATTTAAATGTGTGAAAAATTTAACTGTGCAACTTTTCTTTCGAGTCATTTATTACTACTATGAGAAAAGCAACATCTAGTTTCTTTTATTAAAGGCTACCTTTATAGTAAAATGCCTCCAAAATTATTATGCAATATTATAGTATATTATGTTTAAAATGTAAATATTGCTATTCATTTCATATTACTATTCAATTTTGTTTTCTTTCTTGTTCTTTAAGTCGATATAAAGCTTTAGAAGCTAGTCACAGAGATGATATTGTTATTACATTTTTTCTGAACATTAAGTTCAAGGTTTTTAGAGGCTACTCGTCTTTACAATATATGTTAAAGTGCGTTTTTATATGTATATTGGTTTTTTTAGAGTGTGATTGATAGGGAGGGAGAAAGAGGGAGAGAGAAAGGGAGAGAGAGAGAGAGAGGGAGAGAGAGGGAGAGGGAGGGATGGAGAGAGGTGGTATGATGGGGAGAAAGAGAGAGAGGGAGAGAGATTGAGAGGAGGGAGAGAGGGAGACGGAGGTGGGGGAGGAGGTGGAGGATGAGAGAGAGAGAGAAAGAGTGAAAGAGAGAGAGACAGACAAAGATGGAGGGAGAGAGAGGGGAGAGAGAGGGAGGGAGGGAATGAGGGGGGGAGGGAGGGAGGGAGGGAATGAGGGGGGGAGGGAGGGAGGGAGGGAATGAGGGAGGGGGAAAAGAGTGGGGGGGAGGGATGGGGATGGGGAGAGAGGGAGAGTGAGATAGAGAGATAGGGAGATATAGAGAGATGGATGAAGTGAGAGAGGCAGGGAGAGATATTTAGGGAGGGGGAGGAAGAGGGGAAGGGAGGGAGAGGGCGAGAGGGAGGGGGAGGAAGAGGGAGAGGGAGAGGGAGAAGGAGAGAGAGTGTGGGAGAGGGAGAGAGGGGGGAGAGAGAGGCGTGAGAGGGAGAGGGGGGGGAGAGAGAAAGGTGGGGAGTGAGATAGAGAGAGGGAGGGAGAGGGAGAGAGGGGGTAGAGAGGGAGAGAGGGTGAGGGGAGAAAGGGGGAGAGAGGGGGAAGAGAGCGGGGGGGAGAGAGAGGGACAGTGAGATATAGAGAGAGGGAGAAAGAGAGAGATGTAGGGAGTGAGAGAGGAAGGGAGAAAGAGAGGGAGATAGGGTGAGGGAGAGAGAGGGAGGGGGCAGAGAGAGAGAGAGGAAGGGAGAGAGAGAGAGAGGAAGGGAGAGAGAGAGAGAGGGATGGGAGAGACAGGTAGAAAGGGGGGAGATAGATAGGGAGAGGGAGAGATATGGAGGCATGGATAGAGGGGGGAGATAGGGAGAGAGGGAGAGAGGGGGGAGAGAGTGGGAGAGATAGAGAGAGAGTGAGAGGGAGAGGGAGAGGGAGAGGGAGAGAGATGGAGGGAGGGAGTGAGGGAGGGAGAGATATGGAGGGAGGGAGGGAGGGAGAGGGAGAGGTAGAGAGAGAGATAGAGGGAGAGAGGGAGAGAGGGAGGGGGGAAGATGGAGGGAAAGTGGAAGAGATACAGAGAGAGAGGGAGCGAGGGAGGGAGAGGGAGGAAGAGTTATAGTGGAGAGATAGAGAGAGGGGGGAGAGAGGGAGGGAGAGGGAGAGGGAGGATGGGAGAGAGGGGGAGAGTGAGGGAGAGGGAGGGAGGGAGAGAGAGAGAGAGAGAGGGAGAGAGATAAGGGGGGAAAGAGAGAGGTAGAGAAAGGGGAGATAGATAGTGAGAGGGAGAGGGAGGGAGAGGGAGAGGGAGAGATATTGAGGCAGCGATAGAGGGGGGAGGGAGGAGGAGAGACAGAGTGAGAGTTAGAGGGAGAGGGAGGGAGAGGAAGAGAGAGAGAGAGAGAGGGTGGGAGGGATGGAGGGAGAGGGAGGAAGTGTTGTAGTAGAGAGATAGAGAGAGAGGGGAGAGAGGGAGGCAGAGGGAGAGGAAAGGCGAGAGAGAGGGGGAGAGTGAGGGCGAGAGAGAGAGAGTGACAGATGTTGAGGGAGAGAGAGGGAGAGGGAGATAGAGGGAGAGAGAGGGAGAGGGAGATATATATATATATATATATATATAGAGAGAGAGAGAGAGAGAGAGAGAGAGAGAGTGAGGGATGGAGGGAGGGTACGAGAGGGAGAGATATGGAGAGGTTGAGATGGAGAGGGACATAGCGAGAGGGAAAGAGAGAGAGAGAGGGTGAGAGGGAGAGGAAGAGAGAGAGAGGGAGGGGGAGTGAGGGAGAGATATGGAGAGGGCGAGAAGGAGAGGGACAGAGAGAGAAAGGATGAGAGGGTGAGGGAGGGAGAGAGGGAGAGGGAGGTGAGTGAGAGAGAGAGAGAGAGAGAGAGAGTAGTTCTATAAATGGTTGAAAAATACTTCGAGAGAGAGGGTTTTCTAATTCCATTTAATTGCTTGCACTATATGCATTGATTTCAATGTAGATGATGATTTTTAATTCTAATTGATTTATTCCAATATATGTTTTTATTTTTGGTGTAGATGGTGATTTCTAATCCTATTTGATTCATTGCACTATATGCATTTATTTAGTGTAGATGCCAATTTCTAATCCTATTTGATTGCTTACATTAGATGCATTGATTTTAGTGTAGATGCTGATTTCTAATAGAAGTCGATTTCTTGCACTAGATGCATTGATTTTAGTGTAGATGATGAATTCTGCTCTTATTTCATTGATTGCTCTAGATGCATTGATTTCATTGTAGATGTTGATTTCTAATCTTATTTGATTGCTTGCATTATTTTGATTGATTTTTTAGTGTAGATGTTTTCTAATATTATTTAATTGCATGCATTAGATGCATTGATTCCTGTTTAGATGATGATTTTGGATTTTATGTAACTCAATGTATGATGGTACATTAATTTAAAGTGATTCGATTAACAATGTGAATTGATTTCAGTGTAAGCACAAAAAAATGATGACAATGTGCATTGATTTTTGTGTTGTAGTAATTCAACCTATTAATATTGGAGAGAAAGAGAGATGAGGTATGAGGTGTACTACAATAGTTTGAGCTCAAGAATTGAATGGTTTACGATCTCAACTGTCCTTTTCATATCATTGATATGAAAGGATGAAAAAATAACGAATAATTTAAATATTTTGTAAATCTGACCACTCATTAAAAAAAGTTTCAAAATTCCATTATTTCTTGACTTTTGCAAAGAAAACTATAGTTAAAAAGAAATCGTCAAAATATTTTCGAGGAAATAAATTATTTCAAACATTAGCAATGAAACAAATGATTTCAAGAGTAATATGGATGTAGTAAATTATTAAAACTGATCCTAAATATATACTTAGTAATACTTGGAGGGACATTATTAAGAATTATTGATTGTAAAAAGTTGTGATACCTAAAATTAAATGAAATAAATTTCATTATCGATCCTCTTTCAAACTATTGAAGAGATTGTCTCCCTTCTTCATGACCAACTAATTACTAATAGAGAACTACATGCCCATCTACAAACATAACACAACAATTTTAGCATTCACACACTTTACCATCCAAATCCAAACACATAAACACACAAACCACTCAAAGCATCCAAGGGAAGACATACAAACTATTCAAGGCAAGCAACAAAAACAAAATTAAAAAAGGGTGATATAGCCATGTAAATTTCAAAGTATGAGGTTTATCTCAAACACATAAATAATAATTACAATATATAAATGTGTTATTATTTCCCTCAACTAGAAACAACCTACTAATTGACATTGGGTTCAACGTTCCCCATGTGTTTCGCGACATGGACTAATAGCCTCTCATGGATCCTAACTCCGGAAATTGTGGTGGGGACTAAAGCCTATAGGTTTTGGTCTAATAGAAATCATGATTCCATCAAGTGGTATCAGAGCGACAGGTCTCAAGTTCGAAACTCACTTGGCTCGTGTTGGAGTAATATGGATGTTTCAAATGAGTTGGTGTCTGACTTGGCCATAAATTTGGATGTTATGGAATTATTAATTCAATTTTGTTAATGATATTTATATTTTAAAATAAAAAATTAATTAAATATATTTTTTATTAATTTTTCTAATTCAATATATAATATTTATGTTAATTTATTACATATAATTTGTTAAAGCAATATATACTATTATACAATTTGAGGAGACTTAATGATGAAGAGAATTATTTGTTTGTAAGAGGTCATGACTTCAAATCAAGATGTATTCTTGCAATTTAATTTGATTATTGAAAATTTTCATACATTATATGCATGGATAAACATTAGTGGATTATGTTCGAGATGATTAGTTTTGGATATATAATAACACAAGAAAAAAAGTAAAGTCAGAGAGGTTCAGAAATCCTTTCATAGATATTGATAGCAAGGGTGGTATATTAAGAAAGATATTCGAAGGCTTCATGATAGCCTTCTGTTAACCATATAGGTCATTCTGAATCAACAAACACACCACCTATGTTGGTGCTAGCCTCATACTGAGAGGTTTTACCTCTCAGATTGTCTAGAACAATTTTTTTTGTTGCAGTAAGTTTGCTACTTCTCCACAGTGACAGAAAATAGGGGATTTTTTGGTTTCTTTTCCTTCTTTTTTTGAGATATTAGATTTCCTTGAATAGGAAGCTGGGTACATTGATCAATCAAGTATCCATTATCCAACTTTTCCTCGCATGTTGGAGGAAGCTAGAGGAGGCAGTGGAGGAGGAAATAAAATTCCTAGAGCCCCTAACGCTGCCCTCAGAGTAGATTGAATATGTTCTAGATGGATATTTGTGCCAAAAATTTTACTTTACACAACACAAAAGTCCCCTTCCTTATCATTTTAACAAAAAAACATTAGAGGAAATTTCAAACTAAAAGTGGAATCCTAAGGAAAAATAATAAAACAATGTTAGAATAATAAAATAACAGTTATGAATTTTGAAGGGAAAAGAAGAAAAATAAAATTTTAATTGTATTTTTGGCTTATCGAATTATAGGTTTACTCAAATTTCAAGTGTACACATTCATTGGATACATAATTAAATATGCATCCAATGCATACCGGTTATGCATACTTTTGAGAAGACCCACATTGATAAAAATGAAAATACACTAAAAAATGTGTTATTTTTTTTTAATGTATCTTAATTTTTTATCAATGTCGGTCTTCTAAAAAGTATACATAATGGGTACTCTTTGGAGTTTGAATTTAATTTTACATCGAATGAGTGCCTTCACTTGAAATTTGAGTAAACCTATAATGAGATAAGTAAAAAATACAATTAAAAAAAATAGTTTTTCTGACTTTCCCTCCAAAATATTTAGCTGTACCTATTTTTAAATTTAAATTATTTTGTTTGGTTTACATATTATGACATGGAAATTACGTGAAAAAATCACTTTTAGGCTAAATTTTCCTCTAATGAAGTTCCTAACTTCAAAGGGATCATTGCCAAGTGTTCCTATTCCCGTGCACTTATATAGCTGTGACCAATTATCAAATATGATGTATTAAATATTCATCAAAATATTTTTCCCCTTGGAAATGTCATGGAGGGGGAGGATGATGATATCTTCCTTTCTCTCCTCTCATAAGGTATCCTCATTCACAGACCATAATTATCAGAGAAGAAAAATATCTGTCTTCAGTGCCAATCTCCTCAACCTTCACTGCTCTACAAATGAAACAAATACAACCAACTACATAGAAGTACGTGGGAATGAATTTCTCTCTAAGGAATAATATCTAAATCGATGTCCCAAGTAGTCTATGTATGTTGAATCCTTGTATGTCCACCACCTTCCCCTCTACATTGAAATCAATATGCAACCTTAACGAATGAGTATCACAACTAAGCCTCATAAATTAAAGCTTTATATTGCATTGGCATGGGAGACATGATGGAAATCATAATTTGATAGGGAACCCTAATCCAGGGTTTGTGCATGGAGTTTTATATAAGCTTTCAAAATAAATTCTTCCCGGTGATAGAAGTTATAATTATTTTTTTTCTGTGAGGAATTAAGAGCATAAGTAAATGATTATCTAAGTTACATTATAATAAATTTGGAAGAAGCAGAATCCATGTACATTAGACATTAACCTAAAAAGCTAACTCCCACCAAACGGAATAGGAGAAAAGGGGAAATTAGAATTTTGAAGAGGCTTGATCTAAGCTCGAAAATAACCTTAGTGCAATATAAACCATCTAATATATTGAAATTGAACATTCAATTTTTTGAAGATGCAAGAGTTCATAATCATGATTGAAGATAATTGGAAACCTACGATTACTATTTAAGAGAATTTTTATTTATTTAATTTAAAAAAAAATATGAAATAACAAAGAAAATGTAGCTACCTAATGGGAAGGAGATAAAAATAAAAAAATAGGATATGTTATTCAAAGAAGTGGAACGACAGAATCCTTGAAGAAAAAATTACAATAGTAATGGGTATCGCAGTTTGAATGAGGATAAAAAATTGAGTGTAAAGCTTGCAGAATAAAAGAGATAAGAACATAATATTGGTGAAATAATAATGAATGCTTAAGAATAGGTCCATATGGATAAAATCAAGGTTATGAAAATACCAAGTTTTCCTTAGACATGTAATAATAGGAACAACATCAACTCATTTTGGAAAATTAACAAGAGAAATGATAGTCCAACAATATGTTGTCGAAGGAGTCAAATACTTCTAGGGACCCTAGGGTTGTTATGATTATGTAAGTAGTATAGCTATCAAACCCATTTCCTAGACTTGTAAATATGACAAAAAAAAAGTTGTAAAATCACAATTGTAACAAATATTATAGATATTTTAAAACGAAAATATTTCCGCATGGCCCTCCTATATAATTATTTATAGGTTGTTTTGAGTTCTTAGAAAATTACTTAAATTGTAGGAGATTATAACACTAATTTTATAACATTGATTCCTAAAAACAAAACCCAAACAACCTTTGAAAAAAAAGTCAATATCCATATACAATTTCATCTACACAATTATCTCAAAGCTTATTGCAAAAAGAGTGAAAGGTGTTTTATCAAGTAAATTTATGGCCAATAGTTTGAGTTTTTATAGGGAATACAATTCCAAAAGAGAATGGGGATCACAAAAGAAATTATTCACCCAATGAAGGTTATGGATTAAAGATCAATGGTGATTAAAGTTGACATCTACAAATCACATGATAAGATAAGATTGATTTACCTAAGACTTATTCTTATACAATTATGTTTGTTATTTGGGTGATGATCTATATTACTTCACTATATTTGGCTATCATAATCAATTAGTTGACACCCCGATGGCCTAAAATAGGAAGGGGTATTAGATAAGGGTTCCCCTCACTGAATTTTCTATTTTTTTTAGTTTCTAAACTACTAAATAGGTTAATAAAGGAGGCTTTAAAAAATGGTCCTTTCAAAGTGATAAACGATGGAACAACATATAATATCAAACACCTCCTTTTTCTGGATAATGTCTAGAATTTTTTTCGATGGAACAAGAAGAGTAAATAATAAAGTTGGAGGTATATTGGTGTTGTAGCATCTACAACCCCACTCCAAAAAATTTCCTATGCTTCAATTTTAGAGCCTACCTTTTGTCTATAAGAACTATCATTTTCACTATCGTTAAGTGTTCCTTTAGATTTTATAGTGTTTTAATCACTTATCTTTGCATGGAACACTTGTGTGATGATGATTGAGTCTTGTCGATGACAGTTGAACTAATTTTTATGAAAATTAAACTCTCTCCCAAACACAAGCTAAATCTTTTCTTGATCTAACATTATTTGTTGGTCTTCCCTCAAGGAACTGCAGAATCCCATGCAACTAAACACTGAAAAACTCCTTAATAAACTGAGTTGCATAATACTATGACACAGGAAGTCATTGAGAAATTTAAATCCATTATCCTCCTATGAGAGTCAGCACTGCACAATCAACTGAATAAGTGAACTCTGTAATACCTTGTCACTAGAATTTGCATAGTATTTCCTATGAGTGGAATGCACAGTATTCCAAAACAAGCCAATTATGCATCCCTAAAAAATAGGGAGTGCACATTACTCTTTGACCTTGTGGAAAAAGTTTCTATTTCCGATCTATGGACAAGTTTCTCTTTCTCCTTGATTTTAGTCATGCACATCATAAACCATAACCCTAATCCCATGGGGTTAAATATATAAAATAGAGGTTTGTATAGCTCATATTCACATTTGAAATTGGAGCTATATCCATATCCATGAGTTCAAGGAGCTTCAAATTTGGTTTGCAATACCTTTCCATGTAAGTTTCTAAAGTGTCACTTTTTTCTACATTTTCCATCGCTTTTGTTTCTTTTGTGTGTGAAAGTGCCACTTTTCCTATTTCTTATTGTATTTATTATATTTTATGCTATTATTACCTTGTACAAGTGTTGTTTCAGTCTATGGAGTTAGTTTTACCAGTGTCATATCCCTTCCCAGTATTTTCTCCTAACAACAGTTACGGCTGATAGGTCTTTTTATGCATGCATTTTATTTCCTTCATGTCATCTTATCTTCTCAACACTAGTGATTTGTATAACTCATTGAAAAAAAAATCTACACTTGTCTCTTCCTCATTCCCAAATATGAAGCTTTGCTCTCTCTTGGGATGAACTACAACATCCTTAAGGCTTGATGCCTCCTCCCACTATGCATTGCGTGATCCAAATTTACGTAGGAACAAAATGAAATACAAATTCAAAATATAAACACAATGCTACAAAAAAAATGAACTTGAATTCATTAATGATAAAAAAATGGATAATTTTTACATGTAGAATAGAAATAAACTAGCTCGGGCGATGGTAGCTTATCTCTTATAAGAGATGTGATGGATACATACCTCTAAATTGTGTTACAATGAGACTCGAAGGCATTTTTACTATTATGAAATAAGGTATAACACTAAAAATAAAAAAACCTAACCATAGGAGATGAAGTAAAAAAATTTCTTGGGCCCCGTTAGTTCATATAACAACCTCTCGGGGTCGTAACTTTTGCATACAATATTTGTCTGATGCTTATAATACCTTGTTAGAAATATATATCCAATGAATAGAAAATTTGGATACAAAGCCATGTTTTTGGCTATAATAATTACCATTTAACAAAAAAAACATCTTTTAGGGCCTCAAAATGGCTCTGGAAGTTGGGGACCTGAAAAATGCCAAAAATAGTAAATTGTGCTACAATTAAGAAAATAGGAAAAGAAAAATTTGGGCATCTAAGTGGAGTAGGAGGGTGGCCACTAATATCCACTTGGATAAGTCCTCCTACTTTAAAAGGTAATGGTCCCCATTGCGTTAATTGCCTCCATGAGATGGGGAAACTTCTGTTGAATTTAGTCCCTAGTGAGCTAATTCCTTGGTGCAGGAGTTGACAAAATTTTAAAAATTGATATAGTTGGAGCATTTATTTTTGAGTTTTCCTGATCTATGTTTCCATGATCCATTAAATTTTTTATTTTTAATGCATTCTAGGTTGAGTTATGTTGGTGTCAACTACTCAACGATTTCTTATGTGTCAAAAAATGGTGGAAATTAGGGCCGAAGGTGGTCCACATTTAATATGAGGTGAAAGCCAAGGAATCAGGGAAAACTGAGATCAAAAGTGTTTTCTCCCACAACCTTGGTGATGGTGTAAATCTTGTATCAAAGCAACCAATAATTTTGATGGGTTCCAAAACAGCATTATTTTTTCATATGTAACCAAAATTTATCACCCACCCGAAACTTATGTGGCACCCAATGGTTATCATGCCATTTCTTATACTTAGCATTGGATTTCTCAAAGATGTCATGAACCTACTAGAAGTTTTGTTGAATGTGCTCAATAAATATGGCGAGTTTATCAACTTCGGACTGAACATGGTTAGAGTCTTCCTGTGTAGTAGAAAAAACAAATGCAACATCAAGGGGACATAATGGTTGAAATCCTAAGCCCACTTCAAATGGGCTATGGTAAATCAATCTATGGAGAGCTTTTTTATAGTTATGTTTCATAGAGGGAATACTCTCATCCCATTTTCATGGATGCTTGGAGTTGTACATGTGTAGTATGTGCATAGTCATCCTGTTGATGGCCTTTGTATTGCCATGAGTGTGGGGGTGGATTGTAGTTGACATGGTGAGCTTGGTGTCCAACAATGACCAAATGTTCATCCAAAATTTTCTTAGGATATTGATATCTTGATACAATATAATGGCCTATGGGATCCCAAAATGCACCCACAATCGTACAAAGATGTCTTTAGCAGTGGCTTCTGCTGTAATACTCTTATTGCAGGCAGCCAATATGGGCATCTTAGAAAAAATTTCAACTACAACAAATATATAGTCATTGCCATGCCTAGTAGAAGGAAGGCTTGAAATATAGTCCATGGAGATGAATTCTATGGCCGACTAGGAGTAGGAAGAGGAGTATATAGGCATTTCTTCTTAATTTTTGGTTTAGCCATGGCATATCTAGTGCAAGATCTTATGTATTTATCAACATCCTCTCAAATATTTGGTTAATAAAAATACTTATATAAAATGACCACATTTTTATCCTCACCAAACTATCCCATGACCCTACTGTACTGTGCCTCCCAAATCATCTTGGCACACTCATTTGAAGGATAAAAAAGGTGGCCTAGGTCGCATAATAATGCATCCTGGAGGTGGAAGAGAACTTTCTTGCCATCCACTTACATCTGGTATGTGGTAGCAAACTCAAGATAATTTTTATATATTTGTGGCCATCCAAAGTTCTTGTTTCCACAAGTGTTGAGAAAAATGGTCAATGTTGCAACTGGGGGATTACTGAGGCAATCTGCAACTTGATTGGTGCTACCATTCTTGTATTTAATGTTCAAATGAAATTGTTACATATATGTGTACCACTTATGATGGCGATTATTTTGAAACATCCCTTGTGTATGTACAAATTGGAGATTTTGGTGATTGTGTGGATGACCATCTCCTTCCCCACAATGTAATGTTTCCATTGTTGGAAAGTACATCTCTTTATCGTAGGTGGGATATTTTAAAATTGTATCATAAAGCGTCTCATTTTTATAGACCATTAGAGGACCTAGTTGGGTGATAACTGCATCAATAACATAGTCAGAGGCGTCTGTCTCAATTTCAAATGGTTTTTGCAAGTCTGGAAGATTAAAGATGATGCTTCATGCTAGTATTAAAATTCTTAGTATGTGTACAAAAAAACCTTCCCTTAAATTGATGGTGTAATGAAACCCTAAAAACGAAATATGGTTGTATATGCTTGAGATCTGCAATAAAAAATGAAGAAAACCCTACAGCCAAACATATCTTGCAAAAATAAACACATAATAGTAAGAAATTAAAGTGTAATAACCCAATGAAAGACTTAATCAATTGATAATTTTATTAAATCGGCTAGTGAGGATAAATTACAACATGGGTCTGTAGCTTCCCCTATGTGCGATGGGTCCTTTTCTTGTCCTTGTGCTTAAGCTATGTGATTCTCTCTGAACTTGCAATGGGAAAGAAAACAAAAGAAAATATTGAATTGAAGTTGGAGCTCAAGTGGAATGAAATGACAATGGTGACGATGAAAATGGTCATGGTGAAGAATGGAGAGAAAACCCTCTCTTTATAAAAAAATATTAGAATAGATTGAGAATTAGAAAATAATAAAATATTGTTGACTATTTCAAAATCCAGTCATTGTGGATATTTTATTATATTTTTTGAGAGGGAAAAGGTATTTAAAATGGTCAAATATCTTTATTTAGAAAGTGGTTGAAGTAATTAACAAATAAAAATAATTTATTAATCACTTTGTGAGAATTAAAAAAGAAGCAATTTCTAAATAATGGTTTAATAATGATATCATAAGAAAAATACAAGATAAATAAGGAATAATAAATAAATAATGGCTTATTTATTTTTCCAAGGTGATTAAGTAAAAAATGATAAGAAATAATTATCAAATAATTATTTAATAATTATTTCTTGAGAATGTTAAATAAATAATGACTGATTTCATTATTCTCATGGGGTTTTTAGATTTTAATGAGAAATTGATGCCCAATATGGGTTGGATTACCACTAGATCTACCTATTTTCTCTATAGACATGGTTCCATAATGCATAAAAAAAACCAAGTTTGCAACATATAATCAATCGGCAGGGTTTGAATCTAATAAAAAAACCCCAGATCTGTATGCACCCTTTTTATTTTAACAAAAGCTAAATTCTCAACAGTACATTTCATTGCTAAAACTGAAGATGATCTTAATTCCATTTGCGAATGCTTCATTCAAACTAGATATTGGCATTCCATTGTTAGAAACACATGAATGCTCCTTTCAAACAACATACTAGACTTTCATCACCAGAAAAACATTCTTTATGCCTTTATCAAATACTTGTGCTCTCTGGAACCATTTCCATCAATCTTATCAGAAAACTGGAGCTCTCTTGGAACTGGTGTGATCAATCAGGAGGTTGATGGAGCATGTTTCAATGTACAATGGAAAAACACAATGTTCACGCAGAGTGATTCGCCATAGATCCAGAGGAAGTCTAGAAAAATCAAGATTTGGTCATAACCCTATGTTTTTAGTTGAGGCTACACATTCATTGTGCATGTGTTGCACACACACCAGAGATGCTACATAAACACCTTTGAGGTGCTACACATACAATTGCGGTGCTACACTTGCCTTCACATGCTATGGTTTCACCTGTATGCTAACCCTCACCTCAGCAACTGCAGAGTGATCGATCTATAGATCTGGGCTGGAACTTTGACCCTTAACAATAAATTTAGACTACAATTAACAACAAACACTACGTTCAAATCTAACATAAGAGCTTTAGTTGAACCTCATCTAAAAAACAGATAAACCAAAGCTTTATCCTAAAGCTAGAACCTTAACTGGTTCAAATCGTCATTGTGTTTCCTCCTCAAAGGGATTTGATGCTCTGCAACTTAGAAAAAAAATCACCACATATTCCTTTGTGTACAAGAGTGAGCTAGTCTAACTTGATCACTGTGTAGCTTCTTTCACTTCCCAAAGTATCAACACAAAGATTCACAATATCAAATCTAAACTCGAATCAAATTCATAACAGAAAATAGTACAAGTCCTGTCACTACTGTGTATACTCTATTCTAACAAGAACCCAACAAAATTGAACTATTCATCACATTAATCGATCATACACCCAATCACACCAGACTAATTTCAATCAGGAAATTCAATAAAACTTTTATTATTTCCACCACAACGGGATGATCAATACAATTAGAAATAATGTCACACTTCCCTCTCCTTTTGGTCTCATGGACCTTCTCTTACTCACACTTCTCAGTCTCTTCCACTCAATATCTACTCCCTATCCAATCCAACCATGAATGCCTTCAAGTCATGTCATATTTATAATCAGAGTATTCTGAACTAATTTTAGTTCAGATCCTATAAAATCTTCTCACCAAACTCCTAAAATCCCTCACTCAATCTCCAAGAGATATTTCAGCTCCATAAAATATGCATGGAAATTATAACACCTTAGACCTCAAATTTTCTCACACATTCAATAATAATCACAAATTGATCATCATTTTAATAATTAAAACATTAGGGAATCTATCCCTTCATAAAAAAAACATTCCCCTTAGGTTTTTTCAAAAAATAGATTTATGGAGTAGGATGCTCCTGCATCAGACTCCCAAGGAACAAAATCTTCCATGATCTCCTAATCATGAATTGTTGTTTTTGAAGTCATCCTGGTTTCCAAAGTTTATGTTTTTTCTCACCACATGCTTTTCCATCTTGTTGCTACCTTGTAGATGTATGCATTCCTCCTAGATCCCAATTCTTAAATTGTCTTTGTGTAATCTTCTTTCTCTTACTTGAATTAAAAATCACCTTCTTGTTGTTTCTTTTGTTCCCTATTATCCACTTGAAATATTTTATTTCCAATGTTGTATTCTTTATCTCTACCCGACGCTAATTTTTTCCTCTTCAGACTGAATAATTTAGTCCTTCACAATATATCTTATACTCAACAAATTTATTTCTCAAGGTTTCAAAATATGTAAAACCTTGCTCAATGCACCTTTTATCAATTTTTTTATCTTGTGCTTCCACTATCACCATCATGGGCTGCCTCCAAGAGGTTATTTTCTAATCATGATGAATATTAGTACACAATTTGATAGAAGTTATAATATACCATTCCTCTACTTTTCCCATTGTCCACACATCCAATGCTTTATGTGGAATTCCATCTTCAAACCCACTTAATTTCTTTCTTGGTATGAAAACAAAAAACCAATCTCTTGTATGTTGATTTTCAATTGTGAAATTTTTCCCTTGAATTTCTTCATCTTGCCAATTAATCTTTGCATTCACATCGCCAGCTTCTACACCAAATATTTTGTCTTCACATCCTTTTGGACTTGTGAACAAATTTTGTTCAAATTATGCCATGTCTCCTTTTCTACAGTCCTCTTTGGATTCAATAGTACCCTGCATAAGATTTGTTAAAATTATGATTTATTCATCCCAATTTCCATCCTATTTGGAAAAATAATCTTTGTGTAAACCATAAAATAAATTTTTCTCTAAACCATAGAAAAATTTAAAAATCAAATATTTCATGATCATCATGGTCATCTGGCAATGATCATACACAATTACATCTTAAAAATCTGGATATTCCTACTGCAACCAGTTCGAAGATTTAAAATTTGAATTTTCTTCAAGCCTATCCCTTTGATCTCTGTCAATATGTGAAACATTTCTTCCATTCTCAAACCTATATTTACAATTCTTGTCACCCTGAAGTAGTCTTTTCCATTCAGCCATCAATGTTCTAACCTTGTACTCTAAGAGAATTTCTAGTGTTTTCTCCCACTTTCCTTCATAAACTTCCAAATAATATGATTTATTTGACCATTATCCTTTCAGATTCTCCATAGAAGGTTGATTTCATCCATATTTTGTACCTTCACATTGAAACATTTTTGAGAAATCACATTCTTCCTGATATTCCTTGGGCTCATGCTCAATTTCCAACATACATTTCCCTTCTCTTTGGCTACATTTTTCTATTACATGAGCTTCTTCTTATACCTGTTGTCCATCTTCTGCAGCTCTCTGATCACAATCAACAATCTGATTTCCATCGCAATTTGATTTTTGTCACAATTAATTATTCGTTTTATGAAAACCTCTTCATGACCTTTCAAAGCATAGCCATATTGTGTCCTTCCTTGAGAAATTTCTACAAATTCTTCTCCATGATTGTCTTCATAGGTTAGTCTCCTTCTTTTCAAGATTGCATGAGATAATAATATCTCTTATTCCTTGGGTCCTTGGATCCTTCCTAGTGTTTGACTCTTTACAATTTCTTTCCCATTGACAGAATTGTCTTGAGCTGCACTCTCCTTATAAGGCCTTCCTTTGCCATAATTTCACATCTGCAAGACATACATTGTCTCCTCCTTTTCCAATTTCCAATAAATATCAGTCATACAAATAAATTATTTAGAATAATTTAGATAAAAACTTAATAAAAAAATGTACAACCAGTGAATTATACCTCCCATATTACTCATGTTTTCACAAAATTGTGAAATTTTGATCTGATTTCTTTCATAACCTTCTTCAAGGTTCTCTTCATGCCTTAAGGTTAAACTTCCTTCTTCTAAAACAATCCTTTGAAACTATCCAAATCTAGAATTAGCTACCCCTTGTAGTCCCTTACAAGCATAGTCCTTATTTTCTTGGACTGTTGATCCTTCCTCCATTTTTTTGCATTTGTTCAGCTCCATTTGCTTGATCTTTAGTACCCTAAATTTTGACACTCACAAAAAAAATTAGTTTCAAATACATTAGAATTTCCGTCTTCACTTGATGTCATCAAAATCTCCTTTCTGTGTTTCTCCAAGCACTCCATCATACCATCACTCTCAGCATCATCCTTTCCTAGGATTGATCCTTCGTTAGGTTCACAAAATTAAACTTCTTCTCTATGTTTACTTCTACTCGTTTTTTTTTCCTTCTTCATCCATATATTAATCTTTTGCATCAAATTCTTGGAAAATAATCTCATAACAAGCCACTTTACTCTTTTCCTTACATTCACTCCATATTTTAGATCCTCTCTAATCTCCTTTTGCAGAAATTTTTCCAAATGATTGAGTTGTGCCCTTAACTCAACCATCACCCTATCAATCTCTTCATCATCTACTCTCCTTCTCCAATATGTTATGTCATATTATTTCCTCTTTCTATGGTTTTCTTCTAAGCCTTTCCTCTGAGTCTTTGGAGTCATTCCACCTTTCCTCTTGTGAACTTTCCATGTGCACTTGGGAGCTACATTAAAGCCTTTCTCTTGTATCCAGACTCAATTACTGCTACACAAACCCCTATCAAGATTCGCTCTTGTGCTTGATCTCATGGGATCACTTGGTTCTCTTTCCTCTAGAACCCTTTTGAGCATTCCCTTGCTCGTATTTGGCTTATACACTTCTACTCCCTCTCTTCTTCTTCTTACTGTATGGATGCCACAATTCCCTTGTCTGCTGCTACCTGCATATACACATCAGTATTCATCAAAATTGACCACTTAACAAGACCTTATTTACATGATATTTTATTTTCCTCGCTCTTCCCTTAGGTGGAATGATCTCAAGTTTTACTTTTCCTCAGTCTTGAGGTACCTTATGCTAAGTCTCCTATGCAATTCACTACACTCTTCTACAATTCCACTACTGGAAATTCACCTCTGCACTAAAAATTCAATCTCCATGCACAAGTTTCACTTATGCTGTCTCAAACAGAATTACAGGCTTTGTCCCCAATTCAAATATCTCCCTCTTGAATATTTTTGAATTCTTTCCACTGTCCTGGTCATATTTTAACCTGCAACATATAAAAATGCGTGTTCCTCAATGTCAAAACGAGCTGAATTAAGCCTCCTTGATGATATTTTAGAGAAAATCCTGCTCTTATACCAAATGATGCCCAATATGGGCTCTATTACCTCTAGATATACCTATTTTCTCTACAGAAAAGGTTCCATATTGGATAAAAAAAAACCAAATCTACACCATATAATCAATCGACGGGGTTTGAATCTAATAAAAAACTCTAGATCTGTATGGGCCCTTTTTATTTTAACAAAAGATAAATTTCCAACAGAGCTTTTCATTGCTAGAATTGAATATGTTCTTAATCCCATTCGCAAATGCTTCATTCAAACTAGAGATTGACCTTCCATTTCCAGAAACATGTGAATGCTCCATCCAAACAACAGATTAGACTTCCATAAATAGAAAACCATTCTTTATGCCTTTATTAGAGACTGGCACTCTCTGGAACCTTTGCCATCGATCTTATCATAAAATTGAACCTCTCTTGGAATTGGTTTGATCAATTTGGAGGTTGATGGAGCATGTTTCAATGTACAAGGGAAAAATGTAGTGTTCATGGAGAGTGATTTGCGAAATATCCAGAGGAAGTATAGAAAAATAAATATTTTTTCATAACCCTACATTTTCAGTTGAGGTTGCACACTCACTGTGCATGTTTTTCACACACACCACAGATGATATGCAAAAACCTTCAACGTGCTATGCATAATTTTTTTGCGGTATCCTTGCCTTCACATGCTACGGTTTCACCTATATGCTAACCCTCACCTCAACTACTGACAGAGTGATCGATCTCTAGATCTAGGCTGGAACTTTGACCCTTGACAACAAATTCCAATTTCAATTGATAGCAAACTCTACGTTCAAATCCAACTTAAGAAATTCGGTTGAAACTCATCTAGTAAACATATAAGCCAAAGATTGATCCCGAAGTTAGAACCTTGACGGGTTCAAATCATCATTTTTTTTCCTCCTCAATGGGATTTGATGCTCTGCAACTTAGAAAAAAAAATCACCACATATTCCTATGTGTACAAGAGTGAGCCAATCTGACTTGATCACTTTGTAGCTTCTTTCACTTCCCAAAGTATTAACAGAAATATTCATAGTATCAAATCTAAACTTGAATCAAATTCATAACAGAAAATAGTACTAATCCTATCACTAATGTGTATACTCTATTATAAGAAGCATCAAACAAACTTGAACTATTCATCACATTAATGGATCATACACCCAATCACACCAGACTAATTTCAATCAGGAAATTCAATAAAACTTTGATTATTGTACACCACAAAGGGAGGATCAATACAAATAGAAATAATGTCATGTTTCCCTCTCCTTTTGGTCTCATGGACCTTCTCTTACACACACTTCTCACTCTCTTCAACTAACTATCTACTTCCTATCCAATCCAACCACGAATTCCTTCAAGGCATATCATATTTACAATGAAATGTTTGTGAACTAATTGTATTTCACATCCTATAAAATCTCCTCACCAAAACCCTAAAATCCCTCACTGGATATCTAGGAGATATTTCAGCTCCATAAAATATGAATAGAGCTTCTAACACCTAATACCTAAAATATTCTCACACATTTGAGAATAATCATAAATTAATCATCATTTTAATTATTAAAAAAATTACGGAATCTCTCCCTTCATAAAATAAACATTCCCCTTAGGTTCCTTCAAAAAATGAAATTATGGAGTAGGATGCTCCTGCATCAGAAATATGTTAGGAAAATGGTTCACTAAATTATTTATTATGGTGAAATTGAGTTTTCCATGGAAAAGCTTGTCCTACATGGTGTATTTCAATCCGCCTAGTACGAAATGGTTAGGTGAATATCTTTTGGGTGATAACACTTCAAATCAACAAACAACTTTTGTTGGGATGGATGAAAAAAATATATATTTCACTCCACCCTCAGAAACTTGACTCAAAGGCCAAGTGATATGAGATAATCGCAACACAAACCTCCAATAAAAGTTGTCGAGGCCCAAAAATATATGAAGGTATATTAGAGTGACCAGGGCTAGCCAATCTCAAATGACTTGGACCTTAGCCAAATCCATATGCATGCATTTTTCATCAATGATGTAACCCGGATATTGCATCTCGCTTGTGCCAAAGGTGAATTTCTCAAACTTGGAGCATAGTTTTTGCTATCACAGTGTTTGAAGGATCTACCAAATGTGTTGTAAGTTCTCTTTCTAGTTCTCATTGAAGATGAGGATATCAACTAGTTGTACAGCCATGAACAGGTCAATAAAGAGCCATAACATGTCATCCATCAGCCTCTTAAATTTTTTATGGGAACTTTTCAACCTGAAAGGAATGACAAATCTCTTAAAAAGACCCTCCTTAGATTTGAAGGAAATTTTCCACCCATCTGTGGGTTCTATTAGAACCTGGTGATATCCAGACTTCAAATCAATATTATTGAAGTACATGCTCCCCTTGAGCTGCTCAAGAAGGTCATCAATCCATCAGATTGGGTACTTGTTCATAAAGATGAATTTATTTAGTGCCTAATAGTTAATGCAGAGTCTCTGGGTCCCATCCTTCTTCTGTACAAGTAAAATTGGGCTCCTATAAGGTGAGGAAATTAGTTGGATTTTCCCCTTTTGCACCAACTCCTAGATTTTTTGCTTGATTTCTTAATTTTGTAAAATGGTGTAGCGGTTTATTGGCCCATTGGTTAAACATGCTATGGGGATTATATTGATGGAATGCTTCACCGAATAGTGAAAATGTACCCATATGGGTGAGGAGATGATTTACCACTATTCTTCCATGATATTCTCCACCTGCTTCTACTGTGTGAGGTACCTCTCCCGAGGGCCATGATGTTCCCCTTATTTTGAGAGTCACTAAGAATGAAAACAAATTTACTAGTCTAGGAGATGATATTTTTTCATTTCTTAGTAGAGCTCAACGAAATGGTGGTAGGTGGGGCTACCTTTGGTATCCTTTATAGCTTATTTCCTAAAGTGATAATAATAGCGCGAGACGTCGACTCATATACAACATGAAGCTTCCCAAAGTATGGTGTGAATAATAGTACATTACAAACATCAAGAGGAGAATTACAAAGTTACGAAATATTAACATTAGATTTTGATTCATATCTCTTGATAACTTCAATATATTTAGTCTAGCATTGGAAAATCATTGCAAAGTCACATAAACATTAGTTTTTGATTCATATCTCTTGATAACTTCAATCAATTTGGTGTAGCATTGGAAAAAAAATACATTGTGAGATATGCATGAGTTATTTATTTGTTAAATTGGAAAAAGAAATCCATATTTTTGGATTTTTAATATAAGAAATATAAGTATATTAACATATAATATCAATATTAGTTATTAGGATTAAATCTCATAGAATTTGTTCTTATTGTTTCTTTGCATAGATTCATTGTATGGAATAGAACGTATTTTCCTTTAAATTATACACACAAATCCTTCAATGAATTTCCAAGTAAAAAAGAAAAAGAAAAAAGTAAAACATTATATAAAATAATATTATTAAATTTCACATTTATATTAAATATATTTTTTTATGAATTAATAAAAATGATTTAAATAATTTTTGTTTGTCTAACAACTATTATATTGTTTTTTACATTTAATTTTGATTATTTTTATACTGTCATTTTAATATTATTTTTATTTATTGTTAAGTGGTATATATATATATATATATATATATATATATATATATATATATATATATATATATATATATATATATATATATATATATATATATATATATATATATAAGATTAAAAAAACTGGAGAATAATGATCTAGATTATCCACAATGTTATAAGAAATTCGTCGACATTTGAAATCGCAATGGTGATCCATATATATATATATATATATATATATATATATATATATATATATATATAGAGAGAGAGAGAGAGAGAGAGAGAGAGAGAGAGAGAGAGAGAGAGAGAATAATGATCTAGATTATCCACAATGTTATAAGAAATCCGTCGACATTTCAAATCGCAACGGCGATCCATATTCAAGACTATTTTCGAATGAATCAACTAAAGTAGAATTTTAAGTAGTCTTACTTGCTTTTTATTTTTTTTATTGACTATCATGTTTGTTTTATTAAAACAAAATTGAATAATATCCTAAAAAAATACATATGAAATCTTGTAGTACATTTTATTTGTAGCTAATGATGTGAATACCTAGACTACAAGACTATTTAATTATACGATATCTTCTAGATTATATTTTTTTTTTATCTTGGAATACATATTTCATAATTTAAATCTAAGCATCCTATATCCATCTTAACCCTCAATCTATCAATTGCTAAGAAGGATAAAATCTCTTGAGGTTCAAACATCATTTTCGAGTTCAAATCTTGAGGAAAGGTTTTCTCCTCAAGAGATTTGATCACTCTCGATGCTTGATTGATCTAGCGTTAAGATGGATCTAGGCTAGTTTCTCTATCTCTTTCTCTACTCTACCTATCACTCTCCTCTCCCTCTACCCTCCCACTCTCCTCTCTCCCACACTATCTCTCCATCTCTCCCTTATCACTCCCCCTCTCTCTCTACTTTTATCCCTCCATGTATTTCTTCTTCCCTCCCTTTCTCTCCCCTTCGAACTCCATATTTATCTCTCTCTATTGACTATCTCTCTTTTTTATATTCTCTATGTCATTCTATCCCACATCCCTCTATCTCTCGCCCCCATCACTCTCTCTCTCTCTTCCCTCTAACTCTATCACTACCTTCCCCCTCTCTCTCTTCCCCTTCTCTCTTCATCTCTCTCCTTTCCTCTTCTCTCTCTTCCCTCCTATATCCCTCACTCTCTTCCCATCCCTCCCTTGTCGCCCCCTTTCTTTATCCACCTATATCTCTAACTATATGTTTTCTTTCTGCCCTCTCCCTCCCCCTTCAACTCCATCTCTCTCTCTCTCTCTATGTCTATCTCTATCCTTATCTCTCCCCCTATCTCTCCCCCTCCTCTTTGTCTTCCTTTCTCTCTCTCCCTCTCTCTCCCACCTCATTTTTTCTTTCTCCCCCCCCCCCTCTCTCTCGATATTTTCCTCTTTTCCCTCCCTCTTTGTCACTATCTCCTCCCCCCACCCACCCTCTCTCAAATTTGATTCCACAATATTGTGTTTAAGAAACTATCTAAATTTAAAAAACAAAACAAAAACCATTTGGTTGTGAAATATTAAGCATATGTTTTGGATTAGCCATGTCAAAGAAACTACAATAATGAAAAACTTAAAACAACCATGAACTTTCTTTCCTATATTATTGTTAGTCAATTTGTTTGTTCTCATCACTTGGATGCTTAGTTAAAATGAATTTATGTTGCTTCTTAGTAATATTATTTATATAAAAGTATTCTCATTTTTAATTTTATATCTCAAAAGTAATGATAACATTTTTCCTTTTAGAATTAATTAAGAAAATGTTATTAAATTAAATTAAAATAAATTATTTTAAAATATCTTGATTGTGAAATAAGTTATGGTTATTGGCCATGTGGTATGGATAAACCATGGTATTGACCCATGATATTATAACAAATCCTATTTACGTGCTAATAATATCGACCATAAATTGGGGCTGAATTTCCATGATTAAGAATCATTTCATATTGTTATAAAATATTTCCATTGTGAAAGAAGTGACATTGTATTGACCCACGGCATGCTAACAAAACTTATTCACAAGTTACTAATAAATTTTACATATAACAAATTTATTTTAACTTTAACTTTTTATTATTAATTGAGCCAACATTTAAATGTTTAGAGGTTTTATATTACTTTTAACATTTTATTTATTACTTTTAACTTTATTTATTACTTCTTTTTTTTAATAATTTAGTGGACATGTAGATGTTAAATGTTAGACATTTATGCTTGACATTTGTACCCATTATAAGGGGGTAAAGCACCTCTCAAGCAATCATTGATAAATAATAAGTGGAAAATATTTAATAGTAATCAAGACAAAGGTTTAAGATTTAATGTGTTTTTCTTTTAAATTTAATTAAAAAATGATGGTCATATAATTAAATTAACATAAATATATATATATATATATATATATATATATATAATATCTTTGACCATATAATATATTATGGTTTTGGGATAATCGGTAATCATAAGCCTTGATATTGTAACAAAGTGGAAGCTTATTTATAGGTTAAGAGTCTCCATGATAAAGTGGAAGTAGCTTCAGCATTAAGAATATTGCTAGGGTTGAGAATTTCTATCACCTTAAATTTAGGAAAGCTGTTGAGATTGAGAAAGCGTTTATGCTTGATATAATTATTGATATAGTTATATAAATACTTATTTATTATTACAGTCATTTAGTAGGTTCGATAATTTTTAGGTTTCTTCATTTATTTTGTTAATTTATAATTATATATTTTAAATAATATTTCCTATGTTGACCAAGTTTTACTCTGTATTTGTTTTTTTTTATTATTTATTTAGTATTATTTTTATTTATACGTCTATTTTTTTATTTATTCTTTATTCTTTATTTATTATTTTGTTATTTTATATTATTTTTATGATGGTGTTTGATATGTTTTCTTTTATTTATTTTTTGGTTGTTTTTTATTTTGAGGGTTGATGGTGTTTGTGATTTTCAATGTCTAATTTTATCGATTTTATTTTATAAAATGCGTAATATTTATTTTAATATTTCTTTAACATCTATTTTTCCATTTATTATAGGTATTCAATGTCAGTTCTATAATTTCCTATGTGATTTGGGGAAGATTTATTATACTATGATATGGATCACAGAAGTTTACACTCTCAAATATTTTTACAAGTTTTTTTTTAAATGTAGATATGTTTATATATATATTTTTTTAATCGATGGTAATAATAATTGAAAATAAAGCTATATTTTAGCTAATTTAATAACTTTTTTGAAATTTAGTAAAGATAAATGTTTTGATGAGTATAATGGATGTATCATTATTTACATTTACCAACCATTTAATATATATATGACTGCACCGTATTGGTAATTATTAATATTATAACTTGTATTATAGCATTTTCCTTGCTTATTGCATAATTAAAATTAATGGTTTTTCAAATTAAAGTCTTCAAATCCTCTTCCCTTTTTAACATATTTTCTTTGCTATTTTGAATTTGTTGAAAAAGTCTTCAAATCCTCTTCTCTTTTTAACATCTTTTCTTCACTATTTTGAATTTGGTGGAGCTTTCTTGTTTTCTTACTAGAATCCACACCCTAGTTATGAAATTTGACGATTTATTCACGCTTTAAATATTTGAAAATGAAATTTGCCCATATAACAATTAACAAATTATTATTATGAGAGAATTATTATAAAATTAATATATCACATAAATCTATATTAAAAAAAAAGGTTAAATTAGTATAATTAAAGATATATCACATTTTTTTAAATATAATTTATTTAAACAAAAATTACAAAATTAATATAGTTAAAGATATATCACACTTTTTTATTAATATAATTTATTTAAAAATATATATATTTCCTATATTACCGTTAGTCAATTTGTTTGTTTTCATCAATTGGATGCTTAGTTAAGATGAATTTATGTTGCTTCTTAGTAATATTATTTATATTATATATATTTCACATATTTATATATAAAAGTATTCTCATTTTTAATTTTATTGAAAATTTGATTTAATTTATATGGGAATATACGATATAGGGTATATATATATATATATATATATATATATATATATCTCAAAAGTAATGATAACATTTTTCCTTTTAGAATTAATTAAGAAAATGTTAGAAAATTAAATTAAATTAAAATATTTTAAAATATCTTGATTGGAAAGTACGTTATGGTTATTGGCCATGTGGTATTGATAAACCATGGTATTGACCCATGATATTATAACAAATCCTATTTACATGCTTATAATATTTCCATGATTAAGAATCACAACATATTGCTATAAAATATTTCCATTGTGAAAGAATTGACATTGTATTGGCCCATGGCATGGTAACAAAACCTATTCACAAGTTAATAACAGATTTTACATATAAAAAACTGACTTTAACTTTAACTTTTTATTATATATTGAGCCAACATTTAAATGTTTAGAGGTTTTATATTACTTTTAACATTTTATTTATTACTTTTTTCAATAATTTAGTGGACATATAAATGTTAAATGTTAAACATTTATGCTTGAAATTTGTACCCCATATAAGTGGGTAGAGCACCTCTCAAAAAATCATCGATAATTAATAAGTAGAAAATATTTAATAGTGATCAAGACAAATGTTTAAGATCTAATGTATTTTTTCTTTTAAATTTAATTAAAAGATGATGGTCATATCATTAAATTAACATAAAATATATATAAAATATTTTTGACCATATAATCTGTTATGGTTTTTGGGTAAGTGATAATCCTAAGCCTTGGTATTGTAACAAAGTGGAAGTTTATTTATAGCTTAAGAGTCTCCATGATAAAGTTGAAGTAACTTCAGGGTTAAGAATGTTGTTAGGGTTAAATTCTACCAGGACACGGAGAGAATGAGAGCGCTCCAAGAATGAAGTGACGAGACAGCATAGTTCGCTAGGGTTTGGAAGCTTCACGCCATTTCCGACTGGTTCAACTATGGTTGCGTATTCCGGAGGAGGGCTGCCACCCTCCTACCGTAATGTAACCAGTGGAGACCACTCACTACAAGCATCACATTCAGCTAATACTCAGCAAAAAACTTCCCCGGTACTAGGAGTCGAATGGCAAGCCAAGATGAAGGGACAATGCTTGCCAAGGGCAGTCAAGAAACCGAGATTTGTAATCCCGCCGACAAAGTTGGAGGAGTACAGAGGCTACATGAAGAATCACGCGTTCATCTGTAAGTTCATAGGTATTTGGCCCTCAGAAAAAGAGTTATTGAAATGGATACAAATAAAATGGCAGCCCAAAGGTCACTTTGATCTGAAACTAGGGGTGAAAGGTTTTTTTACAGTTATTTTTTCAAATTTACAAGATAAAGAACGCATTTTTGAGGGAGGGCCCTACTTTTACAGCAATGCAGGGCTTTTTCTCAAACAATGGGAGGAATGTTACAACCCTGAACAAGAGCAATTTCTGGCTACTCCAGTATGGGTTCGGCTCTTTGGGCTCCCTATGGATTTCCGGGACCCTGAAATTTTGGAAGGTATAGGAAATTCCCTGGGAACTTTTGTCAAGATTGCAAACTCCACAGCTCAGGGTTGATATACATACTTTGCAAGAATCTGTGTCTATATGAACATCTCTGAGCCTCTCCCAGAGATGATAGAACTCGAATATGAGGGGAAAATCTGGCTACAGTTGCTTGACTATGAGCATATCCCTTTTCGTTATCGCCGTTGTCATGAGTACGTGCATTTGTACATGTTGCCCCTTAAACTCTCAAGCACAACAACAACCTCGAGTTAATGGCCCTGAGCCGCCACCTCGACAAGATGAAGAGGGGTTTGTCCAGGTTGCAACAAAAAAACGCTCTTCTCGTTCATGGAATGCTGCGACGGGTCCGGCCCCAAAACAGAACCCTACTGGTGAGAAAGTACATGATAACAGGTATGAAGTATTACAAGAGGAAGGCGAATCAACAATTGTTGAGGTTTTCATAGATGGTATAGCAGAGGGACAGTTGGAGCCCCCTCAGAAAAACCAGTCCACAAAACGAAAAGCAGGGCAGGATACAGAGACGCTTGAAGAAATCATGATGCAAGAACTAATACTGATGGAAGTAGAAAAACCAAAAGAAGATCTTAGTGTAGAGGAAAAACTTTTGAAGCGGCTCCTGTTCGAATGGAGAAATCTTGATGATAGATTCATCCCGGTAGATCAGAACAAATTGTATAAAGAAACCTTTGAGCATTATCTAACAGCGCAAGCCAAACAAGAAGTTCAAGAACGAGAACAATCAGCTGTGAAGAACTTTATCCCTCCCTCAAAACTGGCAAAAAAGCGAGGCAGGCGAACCTTGCAGGAATCGAGACAGCTAGTCGGAGAAATGCTGATTAATACAGGAAAGATAATACCGTTAACAACGGTATTTCAACAACAGCCTAAAAATTATTAATGAAGGTGCTCTCCTAGAACATTAGAGGATTGAACAGTAAGGGTAAGCAGCGCTATCTGAAAGAAAAACTGAAGGCTAAAAAACCTCAGGTCATGTTATTACAAGAAACAAAAGTTTCTGAGCAAAAGCTTCAGTCTATACTTTAATCATTTAAAATGCAATATGTATGCATGGCAATTGACTCCATAGGAACATCAGGAGGAATAGCCATCCTATGGAATGCAGCTGAGATCATAGCCGAAGGATGGATAGGCCTTCCTAGAATTTTAACAGGTACTTTCCGTCAGATAGGATCAGAGGTACCGCTTCTTATTTCTGATGTTTATGGTCCTCCAATTCCAGGAGAGCGAGTTGAGTTTATGCACAGTATTCGTAGGCTTAGTACTATGCATAATGAAAAATATTGGCTTTTAGGTGGGGATTTCAACATGATCTTGAATCTCTCTGAAAAAAAGGGAGGGATCAGAAGAGAAGACCCAGAAATGGCTCTCTTCCATGAATTATTAAATGACCTTCGGTTAGTAGATCTTCCAACTGTTAATGGCCAGTTTACTTGGAATAATCGGAGGGGAGAGAGGCACTAGGTTGCCTCTAGATTGGATCGATTTTTAGCCACAGAAGCCTTGGTCAGTCTGGATATTTATTATGAAGCTACTATCCTCCCTTCCATGGGCTCTGATCACTGGCCGATTGGCTTGGAGATAGATGTGAAGGCAAGTCGAAACAACAGACCCTTCCGTTTTGAGCTCTTTTGGTTACGGGATCTAGGGTTTATGGAAAAGGTTAAACACTGGTGGAGTTCAAATCCTGTAAGGGGCCATTATAAAATGCATTCGTTCTAGTTGCACCTCAAACAATTAAAAGCAGAAATTAAACGCTGGAATCGTTTAGAATTTGGCAATATTCACCAGGACCAAATCAGACTGCAGGTCAAAATGAAGGAGATACAACAACAAATAATTCTCCATGGGCAAACAGAAGAGCTAGCCCTGGAAGAAGGGCGCACTCTCAGTGACCAAGAAGAGAGACGGAAGAAGGAGGAAATACTTTGGAAGCAGAAATCTCGAATCCATTGGTTGAAAGAAGGAGACCGCAACACAAAATTCTTCCACAAAGCTATGCTGCAGCGACGACAACACAACATAATATTTTCACTGAAAACAGAAAACGGAGAACGCTTAATCAAGCACGAAGATATGGAGAGAGAGCTGGTAACTCATTTCAAAGATCTTCTTACCGAACCTCTCCCGAACCGACAGGCAGCAATTCAGAAGATAACAACGCACATCCCTCATACGATCACCAGAGAACAGAGCTTAGCCTTGCTTCGGGACGTCACTCTACAAGAGGTTGAAGAAGTGGTCATGCACTTACCTAAGAATAAAGCTCCTCGGCCTGACGGATACACCAGTGAATTTTTCAAAGCTGCTTAGTCATTCATCTGTCCGGATATCCTAGAAGTAGTAGAAGAATCTAGACGAACCAAGAGAGTTTATCCAGCTCTGAATGCCACTTTTGTTACTCTTATCCCCAAACAAAAAAATGTAGATACCCCAGCTGGCTTTTGGCCGATATCCCTTTGTAACGTTATCTATAAAATCCTATCCACCATTATGGTAAATCGGTTAAAACCTTTGCTGCCAACTATCATATCCCCTGAAAAAACGGGCTTTGTCAAAGGAAGACAAATCTTGGATGGCATTGTGGTAGCCCAGGAAGCAATCCATACACTTAAGAAAGACAAACGGAAGGGGTTGCTAATCAAGATGGATTTATCTAAAGCATACAATCGCATAAGCTGGCAATACCTGATCGAGGTGATGCGAGCCTTCAGGTTCGATTGCAGATGGCTCCAATGGTTACGCTCATTCATCTCGTCCCCGCATTTCTCAATCCTTCTGAATGGCAGTCCCACGGCACCATTTAACAGCTCATGCGGCCTCAGGCAAGGTGATCCCCTTTCCCCTTTTCTCTTTATCATTGCAGCAGAAGGGCTAGGCAGACTAATTAAGGCCCATGTAACAGAAAGGAAACTAAAAGGTCTAAGACTGTGGGGACCTCAGCTTCCGCTAACTCATCAGCAGTTTGTAGATGACATCCTCCTATTTTGCATGGAAACATTGAAAGAATGTAGAGCTATTATCAACATTCTGGAAGTTTTCATGGAAGCATCCGGAACTCAGATCAATAATGATAAGTCTAATGTCTACTTCTTTAATTGTCCAGTTTCAATGCAGAATTTCCTTGCCCGGACCCTGGGGTTTCAACGAGGATCCTTCCCTCTCAAATACCTTGGCATGTTTTTAAATTCTGGCCAAATTCGAATAGAAGATTGGCAAGATATCATATTAAGAGTGGAGAAAAGGATACAGAACTGGGCTTTCATTGTTTTGAATGCACCTGGACACCTCATAATGTTAAGATCGGTGCTTCAAGCTTTGCCAGTATACCAATTGTCAGGAAGAGCCTGCCCGAAAGGGATCTGCACTCAACTCGTTAGTATGTTCAAAAAAAATTTATGGCAGGGAGCTCAATCTAATAGGAAATGGGCGCTCTTAACTTGGGACAAGTTATTGAATTTGAAAGTTGCTGGCGGATTGGGCCTCCGAGATCCATTCATCTTGAACAATGTGTTGGGAGCTAAATTATGGTGGTGCTGGCTTCAGGGAGGTCAGGATCTTTGGAAAAATATTTGGAGTAAAAAATATGCTATGCCAATTACAAACTCAGCACGTTTGAAGGTCGATAATGTCTCGAAAGGCTCCTCCATATCGAACCTCGCAGCTACGAATAGAAATTTAATTCGAACCCACAACTTTTGGGAAATCCGGGAAGGAAGCACAACACTATTTTGGGAGGACTCTTGGCAACAAAGGGAAAAATTGTTTAGCCGGCTGGACTTGGGAGAGATTTTTCTGTTCACAAACACCCCGAATTAGCGACTTGTGCAACACTACTGGGTGCCTGATCAAAATAACTTATGGCGAAAATGGAAAGATAAGAATGAGTGGCCAGCAGCTCCAGAAACACAACAATGGGATAACCTTCAGAAAGAACTCAAAATGCGGAAACTCAGAAGAGTAACAGGCTCGGATATCCTTAGATGGGGCTACATGACAAAAGGGCAGTTTACCATTAAAGAAGGATATTATCCTGAATCCCAACAAGCCCAGAACAATGCTCGACCAATATGGAAGAAAATATGGGCATGGAAACACTGGCCTAAAGTGGAGTTTTTCTTATGGCTGGTAAGCCATCGCAGAATATTGGCGTGGGAGAATCTCCGGAAAAGAGGAATGATAGGACCGTCTCGCTGCCCGTTCTGCAAATCGGAGACAGAAACAACAGAACATATTCTCAACTCATGCCCCTTTGTGCAGCCACTATGGAGGAACCTGCAACAACTGTTTAAGCAAATGGATAAAAATAATGAAAGCATTCCGGAAACCATTGGTAATTGGAGAAAAGGAAGATATCATTGTCAAGTAATCAGTAGAGCATGGGCCCTCTCACTCGGGTTCCTTCTATGGAATACTTGGAAAGAAAGGAATGATAGAGTTTTTCAAGATTCTGAACAACCAATGCAAGCCATTTGGCAAAGATCAATGGAAAATATTAGAGAAACCATTCTAGTAGAAAGTTGGACAGATGAAGATTAGCAAGCAGAGGGTATTGAATCTCAAATCCTAGAACATCTCAACCTTAAACCGCAAATGCTCCACAAAGTTTTATGGAAGTATTGACCCCCTAATCAATCTATTGAGGAACAATGGCTACCACCTCAACCAGGCTTAATAAAACTCAATTATGATGGGGCTTCCAAAGGAAACCTGGGGCAAGCAGGCTCAGGAGGGATTTTTCGTAATTCTCAGGGGGCAGTATGTCGGTTTTATGCTTTCGACTTAGGCCACGCCACAAATAATGAAGCCGAACTTATGGCTCTTAAGCAAGGGCTCCTCATAGCTATCAGAGAAAATTATCAGAGACTCATAGTTCAGGGAGATTTGGAAATGGTAACAGGTATTCTTCAGAAATTGCAGCAAGGTACACCCTGGGAGAAAATATCACAAAGCTGGAGGACTGCAGCACTCATACAAGAAGTAAGCAAATTACTAAATCAGATTCAGTATTTACTTCCAAGTCATATCCAGAGAAAAGGCAATGCGGCGGTGGATTATATGGCCAACTAGGGATGCCAACACATAGATCGTCCCATAGACGCTGGACCCTCCGATGCTATATGGGATGTGGAGCTACATTCCCTACAGCTGATTGTAAGTAAGGACCTCCAATCCCCTGATTGGGGTGTACAACATGCAGAACGGAATGGCCACTTGGCTTTAAATCGGCCTTCTGGTAATTAAGAGGGTTGATGGATCACCGTCCCTCTCGATCAACGAAGTGTGTGATATCACCAAGTCATGATTTTTCTGCACTATCGCCAGGCTGGTATGTGAGAGAGGAGAGGGAAGGTTGTAGTTAAGGTAAGGCCGCCCCTTCCTACACTCCAATTGTTCATGCTTTGTTTGCATGCAAACGCTTGGAGCCAGCAGAGGAGGACGACGGGCTCTGATCACTCTCTCAACCTCGCTACACGCCTACGGTATGCTTCTATTATCCCTTTTCTTCTGAACATGGTTTTAGGCTTGGACTGGTTCAGTAGCCTCACAATCAAGATAGATGGGGTTTTTGATACAATTAATTGGTTTTACACTCCCTTTTTAAGCCCTATTCTTCCTTGCTTTTGAGATCCTTCCATTCAGCTTGCGAAATACCTGTCTTTTGTCAACAATATGGGTAGGTTAGGGGTCTTAATCCAAGGAAGTCATAAGAATTGTCGGTGTAAGTTCTGTATTACTATTTTTCGAGCACAGTTAAGTCGAGAAGGAGTTTGTGAGAAACAGCCAGCTCTGTGTAATTCTTGTCGTATTTCCCTCCCTAATTTCAGTGTTCGTGGCTATAGGAAGACTGAATGGGTTTGGATTTCAAAGAGGAATTGTTGCCCTGTGAATTTCCCTTCTAGTCATCAGGCTTTGCCTACTCCCACAAGAATGTTGTGGTTGCACTTGGTTACCCTTGCTATAAAGAGACCGACTCTGTCTCCTATCAATTTAATTGTCCAGTTCAGCCACCGTTCCCATATGAAGAAGTTGGATACCGTCAGACCTTTCGAAAGTTGTTTGGTTGAACCGTATGAGTACATCCTCTCTGTTCATTGGGCTTGTCTGTTACCCTCTTCTCTCAGCAAAAATAGATACACATCTTGCACTTATCCTGATGGGCGAGTCACGTCCTGCACTTATCCTGATGGGCCAGTCACTAATATAAACTCCTTCATGCATTCATCTTGCAGTTCTCTGTTATTTCAAAGGATACCTCTGATAATGGGGAAAAGAAGAACCTGCTTAGACTCTGAGCGAGGTAAACAACAGATACAGTTGGAGTCTATTCCAAAGAAGCGAGACAGGAAGACTAATCAGGAGCATCTGGAAACTCTCGCAGCGAATTATGTCTTGGGTAACTCCTCCACCGTGTGTCAAGAAATAAGAGGATGGGAGAGAGATATACAAACAGAACCAGAGAATAATGAAAGTGAGGCTGAGATTCTAGATTTTATCACAGACCCGGGTAACACTCGAGGCCGGCTCACCCTCTTTCATCAAACCATTCACACTTATTGGATTGTTAAATGCCTCATAGCAAAAGAAATGCAGAGTTTCCCACTAGAAATTGTTAAGACAGGACAGTCAAAGAATGAACCAAGCATGCCAAGCATTCAATATTTGCTGACAGAAATCCAGGACCAATTGCAACATATTAAGATCACTAAATATCAAGCGACAGACCGTATTAATAGAATGGATAACAGGCTAGGTCATATTGAGAAGACTCTCCAACAAATGCAGCAAGTTGACATGCCCGGGACAACTGAGAAGGATCCTGCCCCAGTCTCCTCATCAGATGGATAGTTCACTTTCAGTCTTATCTTTTAATGCAATGTGAATATGTATATGAAATTTCCTTATATAATCAGAAGGTAGAAAAGGATGTAGGAAGCCAGATAGCCCATGCTAGGTATAGACAAATGAAACAATTCTAGTTTTGGTATGCTTTTCACGCTTATCGGTGGCCAACAGACCTGGTTTCCTACGGGCAGGTTGAGGCCACCGCTTGGATATTTTTTTTCGTAATCTGCCCTTTTATTATAAATAGAAAATAGAAAGGTCCCGCCTAATTAACAAAAAAAAAAAAAAATGTTGTTAGGGTTGAACATTTCCATCACCCTAAATTTAGAAAAGCTGTTGAGATTGAGAAAATACCTTGTTGGTTTTCATTGTTGCATCCCATCTCTGTGCTCTGACTGGGGTTCCTTTTTCCCCTCTCTCTCATGTTTTCCTCTCTTTTTATTTTTTCTAGATTTATGCTTGATATATATATATATATATATATATATTAGAGTCATGTAGTAGGTTTTATGTTTTTTAGGTTTCTTCATTTATTTTGTTAATCTATAATTATATATTTTAAATAATATTGATAATGTTGACCAAGTTTTAGTCTATATTTGGTATTTTCTTCCTTTTTTATTTAGTATTATTTTTATTTATTAGGCCATTTATTTATTTATTTTTATTTCTATATTTATTTATTATTAATTTTTTTACTTAGTTTTTATTTATTATTTTATTATCTTATATTGTTTTTACGATGATGTTTAATTCTTTTTCTTTTATTTATTAGTTGGTTGTTTTTATTTTCAGTGTTGATCGTGTTTGTGATTTTCAATGTCTAATTTTATGGATTTTTTTTTATAAAATGTGTAATATTTATTTTAATATTTTCTTAACATTTATTCTTTCCATTTATTTTAGGTATTCAGTGTGGGTTCTAAAATTTCTATGTGATTTAGTGGAAGATTTATTATACTATGATATGGATCACAGAAGTTTACACTCTCAAATGTTGCTAGATGTTTTTTTAAATGTAGATATTTTATGTTATTTTTTTAATTGATGGTAATAATAATTGAAAATAAATTTATATTTTAGCTAATTTTAATAAATTTTTTGAAATTTAGCAAAGATAAATGTTTTGAGGAGTATAATGGATGAATCATTATTTACATTTACCAACCATTTAATATATATGACTGCACCGTATTAGTAATTATTAATATTATAACTTGTATTATAGTATTTTCCTGGCTTATTGTATAATTAAAATTAATGTTTTTTCGAATTAATTTTCAAGCCTCCCTCACCATGAAAGTCTTCAAATCCTATTCCCTTTTTAACATCTTTGTTTCGTTGTTTTGGATTTGTTGAGAAAGTCTTCAAATCCTATTCCCTTTTTAACATCTTTGTTTTACTATTTTGGATTTGTTGAGAAAGTCTTCAAATCCTCTTCCCTTTTTAACATCTTTTCTTTACTATTTTGAATTTGTTGAAACGTTGTTGCTTTCTTACTAGAAAGTACACCCTTGTTATGAAATTTGATGACACGCTTTAAATAGTTGAAAATAAAATTTAGCTATACAACAATTGCCAAATTGTTGTTATGAGATAATTATTATATTATATTTTATTTATTTATTTATTTTTCTTTCTGAATAAGGCTAATTCTATTTATGTAACATAATAGTACAAAACTGCCACAGTTCCAGCTGTGTGAGCCTGAAAGCTGGGTTTGATAGTCATGAAATGCGTAGTTCTGGATTGCCCTCCAGGGGGAAACCAGTCCCTTAGGAACTTGTCTTACCACCCACGCAGAGGAAACCGACATTGTGTTCAGATAGTTTGACAAAAGTAGACATTTAAAAATTGCATTCAGCTCTTTCAGCAGAAGAGAAGTTAACAGAAAAACAAAAATCAACCCAAGAAACCTGGGCTTCAATACCAAGGTCCGCCATAGGTTTCTTTGTTCACTTGTCATGAGCAGGAGAAGGAGGTTCCTCCACGATGCGGCACTTGTACTCATCGTTGCTGCATTCATCCCCTTCAGTGGGTGCACAGGTAGCTTTTTTAGGGACCTCCTACGTCTGTTCCTTGTTCTTGTCAGCTCAAGCTATCTCTAACGACGCCCTTGAGTCCTTTGCTGCGTATTTGTCTAGAGGGGACTAAAAACCTGGGGCAGAGGAGGGGTTGGGGCTAGCAGCTTCCTCCCTGAGGGTGACGGTGACATAGGCAGTGATTACAGGCCTGTCCAAGGAGCACTCAAAGAGAAATTCTGCTCTTTGAGAGGATTGGCGAAGGGGCAAGTGAGCAGATGGAAGGGAGTCAGGGGAGATGACAGAATGGGTGACTGGGTGCGAAGGAGACACGACATGGGGAGGCGGAGAGCCTTGAGCGAAATGCGCATGCCCTGCTTGCCTAGCCCTGCCTCTTTGGCTTCTCGTTTCCTGGTAGTGGGCCCAAGAGATGTCATCAGAGGAGGAGTTAGTGCTGGTGGATGGCCTAGAGCGGGTAGCTCAGCCCCTGCTACTACCACGGAGGCACCTCATTCTTTGACAGATCCGAGGCATGGATACGGAGGTGAGTTGACAGTGTCGACTGAGAGATGGACGAGAGAAACATCGGGCCGACAAGAAGGACACAACAGATTGAACACAGGGCCGAGATTTCATGCAACAAAATTCACTCTGAGAAAAATGATAGTCTGGTAGAGTCTCGAGGCAGCATAGAAGCTTACAACGTCGCCCAGTGTGCGTTCAAGCTCTTGTCTCTGCACAGGCGGGAGGACAAGAGCTTCTCTGCGGGGTGGGAGAGCTGCAAGCAGAGTGAAAATGAGTCGAGTGACAGTGAGTGAACTCCATTGAAGACCAAGCAGGCGGAAAAAAATGGTGGAGGAGCATGGTGAAGCCGTTAATGGAGAGCAGGCTGGCCATAATAAATGAGGAAGTAATGTTACTACATGTGGCCATATGGCCACCCTACGCGAACGCCATCGGGAGTCTCCATGGGACAAACGTCCCATCCATTCTAGTTAACATCCGCATCCGGAGGAGAGAACTATTATAAAATTAATACATGACATAAAGCTATATTAAAAAGATATAACATTAAATTAGTGTAATTAAAAATATATCACATTTTTTTTAAATATAATTTATTTAAACAAAAATTACAAAATTAATATAATTAAAGATATATCACACTTTTTGAAATATAATTTATTTAAATAAAAATTAGACCTTAACTTTAATCCAGAATAAGTTTACTTTAAAAGAAATATGTTTACTTATATTAATTCACCAACGTAGTTATCCTTTCCTCAAACATATCTCAATTGTAATTGTAACGGATAAGCATGTGCATGAACTTTAATAAAAACGTTAAATAACCATACATCATGAGTTTAATAACTTAACGATGGAAACGTTTTTCCATGTTCATTCAAATAATTTTGAATTTGAATTTTGAATAACGGATTAGAAAATTGGGTGAACCGTTGGATGCCAAGAAGAATAATATGCTTGGGCAACCACCACCATCTAGCAAAACGGTCCAATTGAAATTTAGTAAAACAACGTCTAATTTTTATGCTGAACGTAGGACATGTGTCACCGTTTTAGTGGAGAAAACAACTGAAAGGTTTAGTGAAACAACGTCTAATTTTTAAGCTGAACATGGAACACGTGTCACCGTTTTATCCACTACTTCCATTCTGGAAAGATAAAAATGATCGAACCTGTCCCGAGCTTTTCTTGAGCTTTCCAATTATGTGAAATGCAAGCATGATGTTTGATCAGGTGTTTGATCTGTGGGAGGGTTCGTTTTACTGTGCACTGTGGCCATTCTCTCTGGTAAGTTCTTCGCTTCTCTCTGGTAGGTTTTCGCTTTTTTTTCTTTTTTCCTACTCTATTTGTGGATAGATTCATTTAGAAATTTCTTTGAAAACTAAAATCAGAGGATTCTTGTTTTGTCTCGGTGTATGTGTGTTGGGCTATGTGTATTGTGTCTATACTACAGAGAGGAGATGGCATGGAATTGACAGATATTTAACAAGAGATTTTTGCAGAGAGGAGATGGCATGCATGGCATTGGTAGATTTTTAAGTTCTTTTGCACGATGAGGTTCAGAGCCCGTTTATTTTATTTTATTTTATCTTTCATTTTTTATTTTCATTAATTCGAACAATGCTTGGATCCATAGATTGTGTTTGACTTCGATTTAAAGATCTGTTTGATCGATATCTAACGGGTAGGGTTTTGCAAGATCTGATTTCTTGAGTGCTTTTTTTTCATGATTTTGCATTTTCTGGTACTTCTGGTTCTAAAAGCCCAGGTTATTATTAATTACGGTGTTTTTAAATGTCTCTTTTATAGTTTTGTTAAAACCTAGTTTTCTTTCAAAGAACAACAAAGTTGTTTTTGAATTCATAACTTATTTCCTCAAAACTAAGTTTACATTGAGGTAGATCTTGTTTCTTTATATTCAAAAACTTAAGTGTGCATCTTGGATTTTATTTTATTTTATTTTTCTACAGGTGTGAAAGACGTAAACTGCCTGCCATCACTCAGAAAGCTGAAGTGTGAAGTTTTTCTTTCTTCTCATTTATTTCTACGGTGAGAAAAACAAAGTCTAGTTTCTTTTTTTTTAAATCCACCTTTACACTCAAGTGGCTCTATATAATGTTTATTGAATTTGATGTAGCTTATGTAAGAAAAATTATTCATACAATATTATTTGATTTGCGAAGGTGTAGCAGATGCCCGAAGATGCAGCAGATGAAAATGCCCCATTATTTATTTGCAGCTGCTGGTATTTACCGTCCTTGAAGACAGGTT
>JAXQQM020082973.1:0-70000 GCA_034641835.2 Pinus albicaulis | reverse complement strand
AAACACACCACCTGTGTTGGTGCTAGCCTCATACTGAGAATTTTTACCTCTCATATTGTCTCGAACAATTTTTTTGTTGCAGTAAGTTTTCTACTTCTCCACATGGACAGAAAATAGGGGATTTTCTGGATTATTTTCCTTCTTTTTTTGAGATATTAGATTTCCTTGAATGGGAATCTTGGTACATTGATCAATCAAGTATCCATTATCCAACTTTTCCTCGCAATTTGGAGGAAGCTAGAGGAGGCAGTGGATGAGGAAATAAAATTCCCAGAGCCCCTAACGCTGCCCTCAGAGTAGATTGAATATGGACTAGATGGATCTTTATGCTCAAAATTTTACTTTCCACAACACACAAGTCCCATTCCTTATCACTTTAACGAAAAAACATTAGAGGAAATTTCAACCTAAAAGTGGAATCCTAAGGAAAAATAATAAAACACTGTTAGAATAATAAAATAATAGTTATGAATTTTGAAGGGAAAAGAAGGAAAATAAAATTTTAATTGTATTTTTCGCTTATCGCGTTATAGGTTTACTCAAATTTCAAGTGTAGACATTCATTGGATGCATAATTAAATCTACATCCAACGCATATCCGTTATGCATACTTTTGAGAAGACCCACATTGATAAAAATGAAGATACACTAAAAAAGGTGTTATGTTTTTTTAATGTATCTTAATTTTTTATCAATGTGGGTCTTCTCAAAAGTATGCATAATGGGTACTCGTTGGAGGTTGAATTCAATTTAACATCGAATGGGTGCCTGCACTTGAAATTTGAGTAAACCTATAAGTAGATAAGTAAAAAATACAATTAAAAAATTAGTTTTTCTTACTTTCCCTCCAAAATATATACTTGTACCTATTTTTAAATTTAAAAATTTTTGTTTGGTTTACATATTATGACATGGAATTTATGTGAAAAAATAACTTTTAGGCTAAATTTTCCTCTAATGAAGTTCCTAACTTCAAAGGGACCATTGCCAAGTGTTCCTATTCCCATGCACTTCCATAGTTGCGACTAATTATCAAATATGATGTATTAAATCTTCATCGAAATATTTTTCCTCTTGGAAATTTCACGAAGGGGAAGGATGATAACATCTTCCTTTCTCTCCTCTCATAGGGTATCCTCATTCACAAACCATAATTATCAGAGAAGGAAAATATTTGTCTTCAGTGCCAATCTCTTGAACCTTCACTGCTCTACAAATGAAACAAAGAAAACCAAATACATAGTAGTATGTGGGAATGAATGTCTCTCTAAGGAATAATATCTAAATCGATGTCCCAAGTATTCTATGTATATCGAATCCTTATCTTTCCACCACCTTCCCCTCTACATTGAAATCAATCTGCAGCCTTAACAGATGAGTATCACAACTAAACCTCATCAATTAGTGTTTTATATTGCGTTGGCATGGGAGACATGATGGAAATCATAATTTGATAGGGAACCCTAATCCAGGGTTTGTGCATGGAGTATTATATAAGCTTTCAAAATAAATTCTTCATGGTGATAGGAGTTCTAATTTTTTTTTTCCCTGTGAGGAATTAAGAGCATGTAAATTATTCTCTAAGTTACATTATAAGAAATTTGGAAGAAGCAGAATCCATGTACATTATACATTAACCTACAAAGCTAACTCCCACCTAAAGGAATAGGAGAAAAGGGGAAATTAGAATTTTGAAGAGGCTTGATCTAAGCTCAAAAATAACCTTAGTGCAATATAAACCATCTAATATATTGAAATTGAACATTTAATTTTTGAAGATGAAAGAGTTCATAATCATGATTAAAGATAATTGGAAACCTACGATTACTATTTAAGAGAATTTTCATTTATTTAAATTTAAAAAAATATGAAATAACAAAGAAAATGTAGCTACCTAATGGGAAGGAGATAAAAATAAAAAAATAGGATATGTTATTCAAAGAATATGTTATTCAAAGAAGTGGAATGGCAGAATCCTTGAAAAAAAAAATACAATAGTAATGGGTATCGTACTCTAAATGAGGGTAAAAAATTGAGTGTAAAGCTTGCAGAATAAAAGAGATAAGAACATAATATTGGTGAAATAATAATGAATGCCTAAGAATAGGGCCATATGGATAAAATCAAGGTCATGAAAATACCAAGTTTTCCTTAGACATGTAATAATAGGAACATCATCAACTCATTTTGGAAAATTAACAAGAGAAATGATAGTCCAACAATATGTTGTCGAAGGAGTAAATTACTTCTAGAGACCCTAGGGTTGTTATAATTATGTAAGTAGTATAGCTATCAAACTCATTTCCTAGACTTGTAAATATGACAAAAATAAAAGTTGTAAAATCACAATTGCAACAAATATTATAGATATTTTAAAAAGACAATATTGCCACATGGCCTTCCTATATAATTATTTATGGGTTGTTTTGAGTTCTTAGAAAAATACTTAGATTGTAGGAGATTATAACACTAATTTTATAACATTGATTCCTAAAACCAAAACCCAAACAAGCTTTAAAAAAAAGAATTCAATGTCCTTATACAATTTCATCTACACAATTATCTCATAGTTTATTGCAAAAAGAGTGAAAGGTGTCTTATCAAGGAAATTTGTGGCCAATAGTTTGACTTTTTATAGGGAATACAATTCCAAAAGAGAATGGGGGTCACACAAGAAATTATTCACCCAATGAAGGTTATGGATAAAAGATCAATCGTGATTAAAGTTGACATCTATAAATCACATGATAAGGTAAGATTGATTTACCTAAGACTTATTCTTATACAATTTTGTTTTTTATTTGGGTGATGATCTATATTACTTCGCTATAATTGGCTATCATAATCAATAATTTGACACCTCGATGGCCTAATATAGGAAGGGGTATTAGATAAGGGTTCCCCTCACTGACTTTTCTATTTTTTTTTAGTTTCTAAACTAGTAAATAGGTTAATAAAGGAGGCTTTAAAAAACGGTCATTTCAAAGTGATAACCTACGTAAAAACATCTAATATCACACACCTCCTTTTTCTAGATAATGTCCAGAAATTTTTTTGATGGAACAAGAAGAGTAATTAATAAATTTGGAGGTATATTGGTGTTGGAGCATCTACAACCCCACTCCAAAAAATTTCCTACACTTCAGTTTTAGAGCCTACCTTTTATCTATAAAAACTATCATTTTCACTATCGTTAAGTGTTCTTTTTGATTTTATAGTGTTTTAATCACTTATCTTTGCATGGAACACTTGTGTGACGATGATTGAGTCTTTTCGATTAGAGTTGAATGACTTTTTATGAAAATTAAACTCTCCCCCAAGCACAAGCTAAATTTTTTCTTGATCTAGCACTATTTTTTGGTCTTCCCTCAAGGAACTGCAGAATACCATGCAACTGGAAACTGTAAAACTCCTTAATAAATTGAGTTGCATAATACTATGACATGAGAAGTCATTGATAAAGTTAAATGCATTATCCTCCTATGAAAGTCAACACTACACAATCAACTAAGAAAGTGAACTCTGTAATACCTTGTCACTGAAAATTGCACAGTATTTCCTACCAGTTGACTGCACAGTATTCCAAAAAAATCCAATTATGCATCCCTAAAAAATAGGGAGTGCACATTCCTCTTTGACCATGTGGCACAAGTTTCGAATTCCGATCTATAGACAAGTTTCTCTTTCTCCTTGATTTTAGTCATGCACATCATAAACCGTAACCTTAATCCCATGGAGTTAAATATATATAATATAGGTTTGTAGAGCTCATTTTCAAATTTTAAATTGGAGCTATAGCCATATCCATGAGTTCAAGGAGCTTCAGATTTGGTTTGAAACACTTTTTCAAGTAAGCTTCTAAAGTGTCACTTTTTTCTACATTTTCCATCGCTTTTGTTTCTTTTGTGTGTGAAAGTGCCTCTTTTCCTCTTTCTTCTTGTATTTATTATATTTTATGCTATTATTACCTTGTACAAGTGTTTTTTCATTCTATGGAGTTAGTTTTACCAGTGTCACATCCCTTCCTAGTCTTTTCTCCTAACAACGGTTATGGCTGATAGGTATTTTTATGCATGCATTTTATTTCCTTCATGTGATCTTATCTGGTCAACACTAGTGATTGGTATAACTCATTGAAAATAAAATATACGTTTTTCTCTCCCTCATTCCCAAATCTGAAGCTTTACTCTCTCTTGGGATGAACTACAACATCCTTAAAGTTGGCTACCTCCTCCCAATATGTATTGCGTGATCCAAATTTATGTAGGAACAAAATGAATTACACATTAAAAATATAAACACAATGCTACAAAAAAAATGAACTTGAATTCATTAATGATAAATAATGGATCATTTTTACATGCAGAATAGAAATAACCTAGCTCAGGCGATGGTAGCTTATCTCTTAGAGGAGATGTGATGGCTACATACCTCTAAATTGTGTTACAATGAGGCTCGAAGGCATTTTTTTAATTTTGAAATAAGGCATAACACTAAAAAGAAAAAAACGTTCGTGGGCCCCATTAGTTCATATATCAACCTCTTGGGGTCATAACTTTTGCATACAATCTTTGTCTGATGCTTATAATACCTTGTTAGAAATATATATCCAATGAATAGAAAATTTTGATACAAACCCATGTTGTTGGCTATAATATTTCCCATTTAACAAAAAAAACGTCTTTTAGGGCCTCAAAATGGCTCTGGAAGTTGAGGACCCCAAAAAATGCCAAAAATAGTAAATTGTGCTACAATTAAGGAAATAGAAAAAAATTTGGGGGTCTAAGTGGAGTAGAAGGGTGGCCACGAATATCCACCTGGATAAGTCCTCCTACATTGAAAGGTAATGGTCCCCATTTCTTTGAGTGCCTCCATGAGATGGGGAAACTTCTGTTGAATTTAGTCCCTAGTGAACCAATTTCCCTGGTGCAGGAGTTGGAAAAATTTAAAAACTCGATATAGTTGGAGAATTTATTTTTTATTTTTATTAATCTATGTTTCCATGATCCGATCAATTTTTTTATGTTTAATGCATTCTAGTTTGAGCTATGTTGGTGTCAACTAGTCAAGAATTTCTTATGTGTCCAACAATGGTGGAAATTAGGGCCAAAGGTGGTCCACATTTAATATGAGGTGAAAGCCATGAAATCGAGGAATGTGGAGATCAAAAGTGTTTTCTCCTGCAACATTGAGGATGGTGTAAGTCTTGTATCAAAGTGACCAAGGCTTCTGATGGGTTCCAAAAAGGCGTTATTTTTTCATATGTAACCAAACTTTATCACCCACCCGAAACTTATGTGGCACCAAATGGTTATCATGCCATTTATTATACTTATCATTGGATTTATCAAAGATGTCATGAACCTGCTAGAAGTTGTGTTGAATGTGCTCAATAAATATGTCGGCTTTATCAACTTTAGACTAAACATGGTCAGAGCCTTCCTATGTAGTTGCAAAAACAAATTCAACGTCAAGGGGACATAATGGTTGAAATCCTAAGCCCACTTCAAATGGGCTATAGTTAGTCGAGCTATGGAGAGTGTTGTTATAGTTATGTTGCATAGAGGGAATACTCTCATCCCATTTTCATGGATGCTTGGAGTTGTACATGTCTAGTATGTGCACAGTCGTCTTGTTGATGACCTCTGTATCACCATGAGTGTGGGGGTGGAATGTAGTCGACTTGGTGAGCTTGGTCTCCAACAATGACCAAATTTTCATCCAAAATTTTCTTATGATCTTGATATCTTGATACGATATAATGGCCTATAGAATCCCAAAATGCACCCACAATCATACAAAGATGTCTTTGGCAGTGGTTTCTGCTGTAATACTCTTATTGCAGGAAGCCAATATGGGAATCTTATAAAAAATTTCAACTACAACAAATATATATTCATTTCCATGCCTGGTAGAAGGAAGGCTAGAAATATAGTCCATGGAGATGAATTCCAATGGCCAACTAGGAGTAGGAAGAGGGGTATATAGGAATTTCTTCCTAATTTTTGGTTTGGCCATGGCATAGCCAGTGCAAGATATGGTGTGATTTTCAACATCCTCTCAAATATTTGGTTAATAAAAATACTTATATAAAATGACCACATTTTTATCCGCACCAAAGTGTCCCATGACCCGAATTTAGTGTGCCTCCAAAATTAGCTTGGCACACTCGTTTGAAGGAACAAAATGTGGCCTAGGTAGCATAATAATGCATCTTGGAGGTGGAAGAGAACTTGCTTGCCATATAGTTACATCTGGTATGTGGTAGCGAACTCAAGATAATTTTTATATATTTGTGGCCATCAAAAGTTCTTGTTTCCATAAGAGTTGAGAAAAATGGTCAATGTTGCAACTGGGGGATGACTGAGGCAATATGAAACTTGATTGGTGCTACCATTCTTGTAGTTAATGTTCAAATGAAATGGCCAAAAAAGTGAAAGAAAATGAACCCCACCAAAAGAAAGGCCAAGGAAAGTGTGCAGGTCTAAATGCCACAAATTTTTTCTCTAATGTAATAAACAAATTGCATGCAACTTGTATTCTATGCCACAATTTATGAACAATCAAACAGTTTAAGCTTGGCTAGTTCATCTTTCAATTTCATGTTTTAGAGATAGAGAATAAAATCTGACCAAAATGTTTAATCTTGGCAAATAAGTAGATAGGTAGAGTGAATAAAAGGAGCTCAACAGTTTAATCTAAGCCCTTGGATGTAATAAGGTTAGAATTAGATAGTTTTTCATATGTAAAAGAAAAAAAGTGTGATAAGGGTTTGCCAATCTAAGTGCACCCTAATAAAGAAGAAAAAATGGTAGGGTAAAGTAGATAGGGTAGGTAGATAATGTTGCAGAATTACATGTGATGAATGATGGCTTTAGATGTGGTAAATATTTTACTTTCATCACAAGTGCATAGGCAGACAATACATTGAAAAATTTCAGGCAATGCAAAGTCAGATTATTAACTTCCCTTCTCATCTTTTCCCTAAAAATTTCACTAATTTCCCCTAAGTACTAGGCATTTAAAGATTAGAGGGGATCAAGGCATTTCCTTGAATTTTGGAGGGACTAGACCCTCGGCCCAATAATTGGAAAAGCCTAAGTACTTAAAATCATTTATCATAACATTCATTCACTTCCAAAAAATCTTTTCCTAAGTAAAATCCCATTTTACTTAGGAAAAATCATGTAATATTTCACATAAAAACCCTCCTCATAAAAGCATAAGTTAAAAACATTAACCTAATGTTTATACTTAGCGCTTCATTCATTTTTTTCATATTAAATTCTAATTTTAGTATTTAAATCCTTGTAAATTCCACTTTTCCCGTATTATTTTAATAATATAATTCCCAAATAATAATATCCCACCCCTTTGGTTGAAAAATAACCATATTAATGTATTAATCATGATTAATTAGTCAAATCTTTGATTAATCGTGAGCGCATTTCTCCGCCATATCAATAAAGGTTAATTAATCCTCATGATTAATTAATAACTTGAATCCGCCAATCAAATCACCCCCGATGCGATTAATTCAAAATAAATTACATTGGGCCCGCTCGTTATCTTTCCATCATCTCATAACCCCGACCACCGTTCGATCAACAGATATCAGATCTACGGTTGATATCAATATCACTAGCCATCCTCGTCCGAACGATAATGCGTGATGGCCAAGTGGTTTTCTGAACAGTACTGCGCCACATGTCATTCATAGTATGGAATCACTCGCCCTCCGCCCAAAACCACCTTTCCCCAAAAGCGATGCGATCGCGTACCGCTTAACACCTCCCACTAACAACAAAAATTCACATCATCAAGTCGGCTCTTAATACCTTCACTGTTCATTCAAATCTTACCGCTAATATCCAACGTTTTTTAGGACTTAAACACAAACACGCGGTGTTGCTCATTTTACTTTGATTATTAAATTGGCTTATAACAGGAGGCACCACCAGAAGCCTATGTTAACCAATTCGAGCATGGTTACCTCCCCAAAAATCATTCTATATTCCTCAGACCTCAACATCAAATGAAGCCTTTCGACCTCCCGTACAAACCAATACTTTCTTAACAATTTGTTTTGTTTTACGAGGTGATAAAAATACCACATCCTTGGATAAACAGTCTTAATACTAGTCATAAGACTTGTTTACTCCAAGAGGGTTATCAAATCTATTCAAACAGAGATGGAAGATAAAATATACAGTTGAAAGACAAGCAAAGGAAACAGGATATTAAACGATTTACTATTGAAACAGATAGTAAAAACCTAAACTACACATTGAAGGTAAAAGGACACATTAAAGAACAGTCAAAGAGTATCAGGATTAAAGAGTATCAGATTGAAGACCAAGTCAAGTAAATCAGCTAGCATGAAGATAAACAACAGGGAATATAGTTACAAAACAGAACATACAAGTTCATGACAAAGTGAAGACAGATAAAAAATAGAGTGGTAAAAAGTAAAAAGTAAACAGTAAACAGTGAAAGTAAACATGAAGATATTAAGGGTTAAACAAAGATGAAAAATATTCACCAGCCCCGATGAATTTTACCCAAATTAAAAGTGAAAAATAGTCAAAAGAAGTTTAAGGTTACAAGATGAAATTAGAGAAAAAATGGTACATTATTCAAAAATTTCCTGTTTAAGTCATAGTTTTGCAAAAACTATTGTGATCAATCCAAGATTAATTTTGAAACACTGAAGGAGGTTTATGTTCTCAAGAGGACCATCTACAAAAAACCCTCTATCTTTTCTAACAGCTATTATGGTTTTGGAAATATTAAACAATGTTGGAAAGCACTTTTTGCAAAAAATTCCAGTTAAGTCATCATTTTTCAAAGAATATTGTGGCCAATTCGAAATACATCATACAAAACTGAAGGATTTTTTTGTTCCTAAGTGACCTATCTACACAAACCTATCTCCCTTTTTCCACAGTGATTTCAGAATCGGAGATACATACACATCTTTAAAGGCTATTTTTCATATTCTATAAAACTCTGTTTTAAGCATATTGTTACAGAGACTATTGTGCACAACTAGAGAGGCATTTTGGGAAACTGAAAGAGGTTTATATCACCAAAATATTAATCCACAATAACCTCTTTCACTTTTTACATATATATTACGGATTGAGAAATAAAAATATATCATTGGACCCTAAGTTTGTAGAATTGTTGGAGCAGAATGCACAAAGAAAGGAAGCAGTTAGTGACTTGGATGCATCATCATGAACTAAGAGTTGGATCAAATTTGAATTCTCCTCTTTTTCATCACCTATCCATAAAAAATAGTGCAAATAGATGCATTAGTTTGAGTGTATTTTACTCAAGTTCTATTTATGTAAAATAGTTGGAGAGATTTGGGAACTAATCCTGATATTTTTTCAAGATATTTTAGTTTAGAATTTGTATAAATACTTCACTCTTGGAAGTATTTGGGGTGGATTATTAGACTTTGCTGTAACATTGACTATTTTGGAATAAAGTGCTATTGGAGAAATTTTTTGTGGCTAATCTAGATGATGAATTGAAGTGAAAGACTTTTTACAGGATTCATGTGTCAGACTACAGACCAATAGGTCATCTTTCCCTTGTGTTTTAAAGTCTTTATATCTGTTTATTATATCATTGTGTTTCATTTATGAATGACTAATGAAAAGGAGTAAATCAAAAAGTACTTAAGCGGAATCTTATTTCAATCATTGTTATTCTAAATGTTTTATTCTAAACTGGTTTTAAACAGTGAATTCTTAATTGCTCCTGTTTTTCTAGTTTAAACATTTTGGATATTTAATAAAGAATTCTTAATTGCTCTTTGTTAATAATCACTCAATTTTCCCTCTTATGAATGTGTTGAAATATTCTCAATTGTCTTTTATCCATTTAAATCCATTCCAATTCACTTTAGATCTAAAATTGTTCTCTGTTTGATTATCTTGCCCTGTAAAACCATCTTTTGTCTAGAAAATTAATCCAGTGAAGCCATCTTTTTGACTCCATAGCCCAATGGCCTGAAACTACTCAATCTTTCCCTCAACTATCGAATTCCACCACCCAAATTCAAACGAAACCCCTGAACTTTATAACTAGCCTAATATCTTCTAAAAACAAAGCTAAATTCTACAGAGAGAGCCCTCTCTGGGTACAGATTGGCTAGATTCTATACCTAAAAGATTGGTTTGTGGTTACCTCGGACCCCTTTCCTCTTTCAACAACTTCAAGGAAAATCTGAGTGATAACATAGTGGCGACTTCGCTAGGGACCTGAATAATTTTATTATTATTGTGTTTACTTTATAAGCTACAGACGGAGCCTGAAGTTAGCCAGGTAGCCTTTGAACTGCTTTTGCTCTGCAATTGCATAGTAAATAAATGCTGCTTCAGTCTATCTCCGGTCTAGTTTATGAACTGAACTCTGGTTTCAAATACTTGATCAGTTCCTCTTGTCAAATAAGTCTATAAGAAAGTTTAAATCCCATATCTAAAGCCTCTTAAAGAAATCATAGAAGTTGTTTTGAAAATTCATAAAAAAAAGAACAAAATAATCATAAAATACTCAAAATTTGGTTTCCTGAAGAACTAACTTTTTCTTTAGAATTGGTTTACAGGTTTAGATCTGATCTATGATGGTGGACGGGGATGAGACACACAAAGTTAAAATCATCCTCTTGGCAGCTCCAATCAATTTAAAGCTCAAGACTCCACTAGAGGAATAGACCTCTAAAAAAGAACAATATGGAAAGATCAGGCTTTCAACTTGGATCTTAATACAAGATATTATGTTCTTTCTCATTAAGAAAGTTTTTCAATTTATATTTGATTTTATAGAAGATCTTAGATTATTTTTTAATTATTTTCCTTTGAAGATTGTAAGTAATAATTCTCCTAATCTCTTTGAGCAACTTTCTTATGAATCTAATGCTGATCATTTTCCAATTAAGAAGCCTCAAATAATCAAGACTGATCTTACAATCCTGACACATATCCTGTGCCCATATAGGTTCCAAATAGATATAAGCCCCTTATTCTACCTCCTATACTCCATGATTTTCCTAAAAAATACTACAAGTATCTTCCTATATTTGATGGAGAGTGTTGTACATATTCACCCCTGCCGTAGCCCAAAACCCCATGACCCTGCTTGACGCTACTATCTTAGCCCGAAAACCTGCATCGCAATAGTTCAAAATTCAAATTTAAACAATCGGGCCGATCCTTTAAGATTTTGGCTCCCTCCCGCTTCGGCCTCCATATGACCCAGGTCAGGGAACCACAATTCAAAGCAAGAAGGGGCCTACTGTTTTAATAATCGGACGCAATATTGGCCATCCGATCTAGCTCAAATCGACGGTGCGGCAATCAACCTCTATGGTGGGTCCGCACGCAGTCGATTGGCGGTTTTCATAGCTCCACCACTTTATTTCCCTCCGATGCAAGCACAGCCATCGATCTTGTTTCAAGATCGAACGGTCCTGGGTTGATCGCAGCCCTGTTTTCAATCGCAATCGGAACATAAAAGATGTGCCACTCCCGCTCTACCCACTCTGCTCTCCGATTCCGATTGTCGATTCGGGTCCCACCTCCTGTGGCCGTGTCATCATGTTTCACAAGTGTACGCTGCATTCTTCCTTCACCATTCGTGTGTCCTGATGACGTGTCATGGTTTATAAACCCGTAGCCTGTTTATTTATTGTCACCCCATTGCTTTCTGCCTCGTCACTCTCCATTTCTTCATTATGTTCATGTGTTTCCTGTCACGCTGCGTCCTCTCAATGTCTCGCCTAAAATGCATCACCGACTTCATGGCCGCTGTTGTAACCACACTCCATATCGCCGAGTCGTTTTTCTCTAATGATTTGCGGGTTTTGCAGGTTTTAATTTGGTTTTGGTGGCGCTTTAATTTTCCGCCTCGATTGAAAAATCTAGAGCATGGCAAAGGACAGATCATACTGGCAGCAATTGAAGGAAGGAGCCGAGGGTAGGTGGGAGAGATGACCACCATTAAAGAAGACAGGGATGTGAACTCTCAGAACTCTCGAGATGCGTCCGCCCTGCATTAAAGATCCAGGATTCAAATCCATAGCCGAAAGCCGAGAGTACAGTACCTAAATCCAGATTGTTCCAAATCTCTTACGGCAGCAGATTTTCTTTCAACCGCGGGCAATGAATTGTATATATTTTATTACTCCCATCTTGTATATAAGGAGGTTTTATCTCCCAGCATTTATTTCTTGAATAGGCTGTTCAGTACCATCATTTATAGCCAGTCATTCATAAGAGAAGGCGTGAATTTTTTCCGCCATTGGGTTTCAAACTGAGTCATTAATTGTGCCTCATTTTCCTCCTCCTCGGGAAGTTTCTGTCTTCTCTATAAATACTCAAAAATAAGACATTGTAAAGGTTCCAGATTTCTGTCAGCGAACTGTGCAACGAGAAGACTACTGTATTCATCTTGTAACATTTATGTATGAAGTTTCAGAGCCCGTAGGGTCTCAGTGAGGAGGGGTTATGACTGTATTGAGGATTCTGGTCTTTGGTATCTCACAGTATGTAACTTTTCTTATGTGTTAATATACCATCTCTTTTCATGCAAATTTTCTTCTTGTATCATGTTCTAGAATGCGAGTGGCTCACTAGTTTGCAGTAAGGATTCATCTTAAGTGGTGCCCTTTCTGGAATTAGTCAAGCGCTTTAAATAGGCCTAGAAGTGATATGATGTTCCATGTTCACTCTTTTCATAATTTCTGCTATATTAGTGGCTTAAGGATTCGTAAATTGGTGCGCCCTTCTGCCAGTAATATCTTCTTATGTTTCCTCACTGCCTGCACTTCTTAATATTTTATTTCTGTGATATATTATTTGAATCGGCCCTCTTTACAGTAAGCGGTCTCTTAACTGTCTCATACTTTCATGCTGAAGTTTTACATGATGTCTTTACATTACTCCTATCCTTGTATCAGCCTTTGAGAGAGAAATTGGACCCATTCAATCTAATTTAATTTCCTTGTTTAGAACAAGAGATAGTAGGTGAGTCCCTTGGGCTGACAACCCAAACTATAAAGGACTCCCTGCTATATTAAGATGTCCTAGGCACTGGTCTATGGCAACTCTAGGCTGTCTCTAGGAGGGTGACAAAATCATCCACAACATCTTTCTGGCGCCGTTGCCGGGGATCGAATTCAAGAATATCTGTTTCCCTGGGTTCGACATCCTATATTCACTCTCTAATCAGGTGAGCACAGAGAGGTGAAGAGTTGTAGATTTCTCACCTTGGCGACTCCATTGGTCTTTATTTGATAAATTTTATCAGAAGTTATGGCTTCCCGGAGGCCCCATTTGAGGTCGGATACCTCACCACCGAAAACACCCGTGTCTGACCCGGAGAAGATTATTCATAAAAAAGGTTGGAAAGAGAAGAAGTTGGTTCGTCCCGAAAATTCTGAATATTCTGTTGAAGACCACCCGCCTTCTTCTTCTCAAGAAGTTAGAATAGAAAAACCCGAGTTTCACTCAGAAACTCCACGTAGAGGAAACGCCTGGATTGAAGGAGGATCTCACCCTACTTTCGAGGCTGAAGAAATTAAAGAGGTCACAGAAGTAGCTACTGTTAACCGTGAGTTATTCCCTTCTACACCTCAGGCTTCTGTGCAATATATTCCCATTTTTATTCATACCTCACTTCCTCCTACTTCTCTCCCTTCATCTGTATCTCAAATTGTTGTGCAACCCCCACCTCCCCCAATGGCCAATGTTCCTGCTTTTCTGTTAAATAAATATGCTCCACTGGCTCTACCCCTAGTACTGCATGACATGCCACAAGATTACCTGAAGATCCTACCGAGGTTTAATGGTGAAAGTGATATTGATGCTCAGAAGCATCTCGAGACCTTCTGCTCTTTCGCGGAGAACTTAAATGTTGAACATCTGGATGTGGTTTTGAGGTTGTTTGTGCAGTCTTTAGAAGGCGAAGCCAGAAAATGGTTTAAGACATTGGGGAATAATTCCGTGACTACCTGGGACCAAATGGAAACTGCTTTTCTTAGGAAGTGGGGGGAAAAGAAAGATTATGGAATGTGCCTTACTGAATTTAATACCATGAAGAAGAAACAGAATGAAGGGGTACCAGAGTTCATCAAGAGATTTAACAAGTTATACCTGAGCCTACCTCCTGAAATGAAGCCACATGAAGCTGCAGCCAAAGTTGTTTTCATAGCAGCTTTCGATTCCGATTTTGGTTTCTCGCTGCGGGAAAGAATGCCTGTCACCTTGGATGATGCTCAAAAAGATGCTCTAGAATTGGAGGCAAATTTTGCCGCCACTGGTAAGTCAAAGGGAAAAGTTGAGCAAGATACTAGAAGGAGAGGTAAAGAAGAGGTTTCTACCTCCAATCAAGACAAAGACTCTGACAAAATGGATGAGATAAGCAAGATGATAAAGAAAATGGTCAAGCTAGAGCTGGAAGCTAAGAATGCGGCTCCTAGGAACTATTATAATGCTCCAAACAGAGGATATAATCCTCAGTACAGAAAGCCCCCGTTACAGATAATGCCAAGAGAACAGCAAGACCAGGTACCCCATCCCTTGTACCTGGAGGGACCAGCAGATGACTCCGTTAGAGATGCGGCTTATAAACTTGAAGATTCAAATCTGGCCTTCTCTAATAATGATGATATGGAGTGCCCCCTACAAGAAGAAGACGAAGAAGCAGAGATTGACCATTACTGCAAGCAATTTGCTGATTTCATGGAAGCACAATTCAACGTCAAATATGATCTTAGATCCTCAAGGAAGAGGACCCGAACTCAGGAGCAAGAGGAAGAGCAGCCTTGAGAGGAAATATCGGCTCAGAAGGAATCGGCAGCAAAGAGGTGTATAGAAAAAGGTAAGAATCTCCCGAATATCCCCTTGCAGTCTAATGATCAAGTTCCCTCCTCTTCTAAACTAGTTGGCCCCCCTAATGCTGAGCCAGTGTCAAAAGAAGTCAAGTCTTTAGTTGAAAATAGGGAGTCCAAAGAAGTAGCGCTAGAAAAGCCCACATCTGCTTTCAATTTGCAAAAAGAACTTGAAAAGATTAAGATTCCTGTTCCTCTGACTGAATTATTAAAACAGCCTACATATCAGTCTCAAGTTACCTCTTTCATTCTTCCTCCTGAATTACCCATCGCACCTGATAGTGTAAATCTACAAGAAGAGAGACCAATGGTAGTCTTTGGCCCACATGTCGAGGAGATAGACCCTTCTACTCCCCCCTTTTACGTGTCCCTAGTCATCCATGATCTGCTGCTACACAACTGTATGTTAGATTCTAGGGCTTCCCATAATCTTATGCCTTTGTCTGTCATGGAGCAACTAGGGCTGCAAATTACAAGACCATATAAAGATTTATATTCATTTGATTCTAAAAGGGTTAAATGCTTGGGAATGATTAAAGATTTAGTGGTCAATCTAGCTCAAATCCCAGCAAAAAGCGTGGTCATGGACATCGTGGTTGCTGATATCCCAGCCCGCTTTGGCATGCTATTGTCAAGGTCCTGGGGTACCAAGATTGGGGGGTCAATCAAATTGGATCTAACATATGCTACTGTTCCAGTCTTCGGAGGTCAGGAAAGGAGGTTATACAGGGAGACCAGATTCGTCAAAACAGTAACCAGGGCTGACTGCTCAGATAATTCCCCAATTTATAACAAAGAAGGGGACTTCTCATGTTTAATGCTGGAAGAAAATCAGGATTACGCACATGAGACCCTCTTTGGTCAAGTTCAGGCTGAGCAGCCTAAAGAAGAGCTGGAATCAGGAATATGGACTTTGCATTTTGATGGAGCTAATTCAAGGGAGGGTAATGGAGCAGGAGTGTTGTTGATTTCCCCTGCAGGAAAATGGGTGCCACTGTCTTTTAAATTGGAATATGAGGCTACAAACAATGTGGCTGAGTATGAGGCGTTATTATTGGGGCTGCAGACAGCTAGAAACATGGGCATCCACTGTCTAAAAGTGTTTGGAGACTCTGAGCTAGTCGTAAGGCAGATTAAAAATGAATTTCAAACTAAGCACCCTCGGCTCAGAGCATATAGAAATGAAGTATGGGACATGATAGAAAACTTCTTTTCAGCATTTAACATACAGTTCATGCCCCGGGAGCAAAACAGAATAGCAGATTCTCTTGCGGTAGCTGCCAGTACTTTCCGTCCTCCTCAGAACCCACTCCTAAGATATGAAGTGGAGGTACGTTACAGACCATCCATTCCAGACAATATAAAGCATTGGCAGGTATTCGAAGATGATGAACAGATGAAAAGATTTATAGAGACTGTGGGAGAATTCTCCAATATGGAGATTGATGATAATGGAGAAGAAGAAGTTGAAAATATTGCTGAAAATAAATGGGAAGAAAGAATAGCAGGTAGTAAAGTGCTGCAGCTAAAGGGTAATTTCATACCCAGAGGGTTGGTACCACTAGAGAAGTTGTTCAATAAAGATGACGTACCCGTGCAGCCAAATAAAACAGTAGAAGATAATCAAGTAGAAGATTTGAATTTGGGTACTTCCACTGACCCCAAAATTGTTAAACTGTCCAAAAAGATCCCAGAAGAATACAAAGAAAAGTATTTGAAGTTATTTCAATCTTACAAAGATGTTTTTGCTTGGTCCTATGAGGACCTGAAAAATTTTGATGTAAATATTATATAGCATAAGATTCCGTTGAGGGAAGACGAAAAGCCATACAAACAGAAGCTCAGGCAAATAAATCCTTTGCTTCTTCCTTCTATTGAAAAAGAAATCAAGAAGTTGTTGAAAGCCAAGATAATCGTGCCACTAAGGTACTCAGAATGGATAGCGAACCTTGTTCCTGTTAGAAATAATAATGGAGAAATAAGGCTGTGTGTGGACATCAGAAATTTGAATAGAGCATTTCTCAAAGATAATTACCCACTGCCTAAAATGGACCATATCCTGCAGAAAGTGGTGGGAGCATCCAGAATGTCAATGATGAATGGATTTTCGGGCTACAATCAGGTAGTTGTTTTCCCAGAAGACCAGAAGAAGACTAAATTCACCACGCCATCGGGAACCTTTATGTATGCACGGATGCCATTCGGATTGATCAATGCAGGTGCTACTTTTCAAAGGGCAATGGACATAGCCTTTATTGGAGAACAGGACAAGTTTCTGGTAGTGTATCTTGATGATATCACAGTGTTCTCTAAGAATGATGATGAGCATATTGTGCATTTGAGAAGAACTTTCGAAAAATGCAGAAGGTATGGCCTTTCTCTTAATCCCCAAAAATCTTTGTTTGCATTAGACGAAGGAAAACTCTTAGGACATATCGTGACTAAGGATGGTGTAAAAATTGATCCTAAGAGAGTTGAAGTGATAAAAAGTATTCCTTTGCCAAGAAATAAGAAAGAAGTACAGGTGTTTTTGGGGCGAATAAATTTTTTGAGAAGATTTATCCCTAACTATGCAGAGATAGTTAGGCACATTACCAATATGCTGAAAAAGGAAAATGAAGTAAAATGGTCTCAAGAGTCTAGAGACGCATTCACAAGGATAAAACAGGCATTTTCCGAAGCTCCTGTATTAGCAGGACCAGATTATAGTAAGCCAATTATGGTATTCTCATTTGCTTCACCTCATACCATTGCTGGAGTATTACTGCAGAAAAATGAAGAGGGATATGAACAACCAATAGCATTCTTCAGTCAGGTGCTATACGATGCTGAATTGAAATATAATATACTGGAGAAGCAGGCATACGCCCTGGTAAAGTCCCTTAAAGCTTTTAGAGTTTATATTTTGCAATCTCATATTACTGCTTATGTTCCCACAGCAGCTGTAAAAGACATTCTAGTACAAGGGGATAGTGAAGGTAGGAGGGGAAGATGGATTGCAAAAATTCAGGAGTATGATCTGGATATAAGGCCTACTAAACTGATCAAAGGACAGGGACTTGCCAAGATGTTATCTGAATCAAATCATCAAGCTTTGGGGATTAACCTGTCTATGATAGCAAATGAAGAATCAGAAAAAGAAGAAGAGCAACATGGACTAGAGAAGGCTACACAAAAGATACATGTGAAATATCTGACTAGTCCTTGGTATAAGCAAATTGTTGAATATCTGTTAACACTTAGCTGTCCTCTAGGATGTGACAAGGCGAAATACAGAGCTGTAAGGATGAAATCTCAAAAATACGCAATTGCCAATGGGCAGCTCTACTGGAGAGACCCTCTAGGCATATTACTTTTATGCCTTACTGAAAATGAAGTGCAAAATGTAATGATGGAATTTCATGAGGGGATATGTGCAGGACATTACAGCTGGAGGGCAACAACACATAAAATCTTGAAGGCCGTTTTTTACTGGCCAAAATTGTATTCAGATACTTTTGCTTGGGTCAGATCGTGTGACAAATGCCAAAGGTTTGCGGAAAGACAGAAGTTAGCGGCATTGCCCTTGATCCCAATTCATGTAAACGAACCATTTCAGAAATGGGGATTAGATTTTATAGGAGAGATACATCCCCCATCAAGTGGCCAGCATAAATGGATATTGACAGCCACAGACTATTTTACGAAATGGGTGGAAGCTATACCTACTAGAAATGCGACAGATGCTGTAATAATGAATTTTTTAGAAGATAATATTATATCCAGGTTTGGCTGTCCTGCAAGAATTGTAACCGACAATGCACAGGCTTTCAAGTCTGCCAGGTTCGTAAAATTCTGCCAAAGATACAACATTATCCTTACTCATTCTACAACATATTATCCACAGGGAAACGGTCTAGCAGAGTCATCCAATAAAACCCTGGTGAGAGCCCTAAAGAAGACAATAGCTGAAAATCAGAAGAACTGGGATTCTAAATTAAAGTTTTCCCTATGGGAAAATAGGGTAACCAGCAAAAGAGCCACCAGAAAGTCACCTTATGAGCTGGTGTATGGGTGGGCTGCAGTGTTTCCTTTGCAATTAGCATTGCCAGTAGCACGTTTCATGCAAGAGAACCAAGAAGAACTAGATAACATGATCCGAAGAATTAATCAGCTGGTAGAATTGGAGGAGACAAGGAACCAGGTAGATCAGAGACTAATAGAATACCAAGAAAAAATGAAGAATGTCTTCGATCAACACGCGAAGGATAGAAATTTTCAAGTTGGAGACCTGGTTCTTAGATGGGATGTTCGCAGAGCAGAAAAGGGAAAACATGCTAAATTTGATCCATTATGGTTTGGGCCATTCAAAATAGTGGAGCTGGGGAGAAACAACACCTTTACTTTAGAAAATCTACAGGGTGATTTGTTGGATGCGCCCGTGAATGGCCAGTTCCTCAAGCCTTATTTTCAATTCTGATCTCGGCTAAGAATGCCTGGTTGTATATACTATATATAACTTGCTTTAGTTTTTATTTCTTCTTTTTATAAAGGAAAAGAACGCTGATAATTACTTGAAGTAAAAGTGCAGGAGAATTCAAAATAAGATGAAATAATTGATGGTCTGCATGTTCTCGACATGTCCGAGGACGAACATGCCGTCCCCAGATGGAGCCGATGTTGTACATATTCATCCCTGCCGTAGCCTAAAACCCCATGACCCTGCTTGACGCTACTATCTCCACCCGAAAACCCGCATCGCAATAGTTCAAAATTCAAATTTAAACAATCGGGCCGATCCTTTAAGATTTTGGCTCCCTCCCGCTTCGGCCTCCATATGACCCAGGTCAGAGAACCACAATTCAAAGCAAGAAGGGGCCTACTGTTTTAACAATCGGACGCAATATTGGCCATCCAATCTAGCTCAAATCGACGGTGCGGAAATCAACCTCTCTGGTGGGTCCGCGCACAGTCGATCGGCGGTTTTCATAGCTCCACCACTTTATTTCCCTCCGATGCAAGCACAGCCGTTGATCTTGTTTCAAGATCGAACGGTCCTGGATCGATCGCAGCCCTATTTTCAATCGCAATCAGAACATAAAAGATGTGCCACTCCCGCTCTACCCACTCTGCTTTCCGATTCCGATTGTCGATTCGGGTCCCACCTCCTATGGCCATGTCATCATGTTTCACATATGTACGCTGCGTTCTTCCTCCACCATTCGTGTGTCCCGATGACGTGTCATGGTTTATGAACCCTTAGCCCGTTCATTCATTGTCTCCTTCCATTGTTTGCTGCCTCGTCACTCTCTGTTTCTTCATTGTGTTCATGTGTTTCCTGTCACCCTGCATCCTCTCAATCTCTCGCCTAAAATGCATTACCGACTTCATGGCCGCTGTTGTAACCACACTCCATACCGCCGAGTCGTTTTTCTCTAATGATTTGCGGGTTTTGCAGGTTTTAATTTGGTTTTGTTGGCGCTTTAACTTTCCGCCTCAATTGAAAAAATCTAGAGCATAACAAAGGACAGATCATACTGGCAGCAATTAAAGGAAGGAGCCGAGGGTAGGTGGGAGAGATGACCACCAGTAAAGAAGACAGAGATATGAACTCTCAGAACTCTCCGGATGCGTCCGCCTCGCATTAAAGATCCAGGATTCAAATCCATAGCCGAAAGCCGAGAGTACAGTACTTAAATCCAGATTGTTCCAAATCTCTTACGGCAGCAGATTTTCTTTCAGCCGCGGGCGACAAATTGAATATATTTTATTACTCCCATCTTGTATATAAGGAGATTTTATCTCCCAGCATTTATTTCTTGAACAGGATGTTCAGTACCATCATTTATAGCCAGTCATTCATAAGAGAAGGCGCGAATGTTTTCCGCCATGGGGTTTCAAACTGAGTCATTAATTGTGCCTCGTTTTCCTCCTCCTCGGGAAGTTTCTGTCTTCTCTATAAATACTCAAAAATAAGACATTGAAAGGGTTCTAGATTTATGTCAGCAAACTGTGCAGCGAGAAGACTACTTTATTCATCTTGTAACATTTCTGTATGAAGTTTCAGAGCCCGTAGGGTCTCAGTGAGGAGGGGTTATGACTGTATTGAGGATTCTGGTCTTTGGTATCTCACAGTATGTAACTTTTCTTATGTGTTAATATACCATCTCTTTTCATGCAAATTTTCTTCTTGTATCATGTTCTAGAATGCGAGTGGCTCACTAGTTTGCAATAAGGATTCATCTTAAGTGGTGCCCTTTCTGGAATTAGTCAAGCGCTTTAAATAGGCCTAGAAGTGATATGCTGTTCCATGTTCACTCTTTTCATAATTTCTGCTATATTAGTGGCTTAAGGATTCGTAAATTGGTGCGCCCTTCTGCCAGTAATATCTTCTTATGTTTCCTCACTGCCTGCACTTCTTAATATTTGATTTCTGTGATATATTATTTGAATCGGCCCTCTTTAGAGTAAGCGGTCTCTTAACTGTCTGATACTTTCATGCTGAAGTTTTACATTATGTATTTACATTACTCCTATCCTTGTATCAGCCTCTGAGAGAGAAATTGGACCCATTCAATCTAATTTAATTTCCTTGTTTAGAACAAGAGATAGTAGGTGAGTCCCTTGGACTGACAACCCAAACTATAAAGGACTCCCTGCTATATTAAGATGTCCTAGGCACTGGTCTATGGAAACTCTAGGCTGTCTCTAGGAGGGTGACAAAATCATCCACAACAGAGAGAATGGTATCACTGCCCAAAAACATATTCAAGGTTTTGAGAATTATTTGGATTTATTTGAGATTGATGAATATGATGTTAAAATCAGACTTTTTGCTCTTTCTTTGCAAAATAGAATAAATAATTGGTTCAAAAATCTGCCTAATGCTAGCATCTCAAATTTCCAGCAGTTTATCAAAATTTTCCTTGATAGATGGATAATCAAAGTTAATCATTTTGTGATCATGGAAGAATATAATCAATTAAAAAGACATTCAAATGAAACAATACAAAAATTTCCTGACAGATTTAATCAAGTTTATTATTCAATGCCAGAAAATATTAGACCTCCTCATGATTTAGCTCTCTTGCATTATCCAAGTGCCTTTGATCCAGAAATAGAATTTCGATTAAGAGAAAGAGATCCAAAAACACTTGTGGAGGTTAATCTCCAAATCAAACAGGAAAATTTGAAAGCAGAAGAAGAGGAAAAAAAGAACATTGCAGAAGTAAAACTCAACCTTTTGGTAAGAAAACTAGATGAAAGAACACAAGAGATCACTATGAAAGATGAATTTTTTATTGAAAATCACCATGAAGAAATAGAAGAGGTTGATAGCCATGAAAAAATTCCTCTTAATTAAAATTATCATAGATCAGAAAATGAATTTATAGATCAATATGAGGAAGACGAATCTGTTGATCTAATGTGTGTGTTTGATGACATTTGTTATTTTGATTATTTGCCTAAGTATGATCATTATGATGATAGTTATGTTCTCCAAACTCAAGCTAACTTTACAGAGAAATCAGAAGCTAGTTTGTCGGATGAAGAAACTCAGTTTCAGCAGATTGAAGACAGTGATCAGCCAATACAGATCAACAATGAGAGTGAGGAAGAAAGAGGAGAAAATGTGGAAATAAGTGAAGTTTCTTTACCTCTTTGTTTTGCTTCATTTCAGTTCATTAGAGACAACTATCAAGCCATCAATAATCAGCAATCTTTAGGAATTGTGATTGACAACAAAGAAGATAATGAAACTATTGATCAAGATTTTTTAGTTTCACAATTGCAGTTATCAGTTCCCATTGAAATAAATGATCAAATGACACAAGAAATTTCCATACCACTATTTTTTGAATCACTTCAGCGTTTAAAGGAAATATGGTATAACATATTTAAATAAAAGGATGGGAAACTTGTTGAAGTTTATGAAGTCCCATGGAATTTTATATGTCATAGGTTCCAGCAATTTTCCCAAGTTTTTCAGGATCCAATAGCAGATAGGTTGAATATTGAAGGCATTCAAAGCATTCCTCTATTAACTAACTATGATTTTCAGAATCAAGATGATAAAATATTCAACAGTCAAACATTACAATCAGTAGGAATATCATCAGAAATTTTATCTAAAAGTTTGCAGGGAGATAAAGACGAAAATAAAATTCCAGATTCATGGCATGGAGGCCATCCAGAACAGATGTACAGTTGTTTAGATCGGTTAAAAATCAGTGTATATATTTTGGAAGATCCTTTTGTACAGTTTCTAGAGTCAACAAATGAAATCAAGTGTTTCCTTATCCTCTCATTTGTTGACAAGTTTCTAATAGGTTGTAGAAGTACAGTTTTGATAATCAACAATAAAATGCAACAAAATATATCAAAGTACATAATGCTTGAATGATTGCATTGGCTATTTCATTTTACCTAACTAGCAGTTGAACAGTAGATTGAGTAGGTAGATGAGTGCTAATAAGCTCAGGATTTTGAGCATTTTTATTTTTTTAGTTTTCAATTTTCAGCTAGTTTTTCATTAAGTTGGTTTGAAAATTTTTGTGTGCTAGTTTTAGATCAGATTTTAGGTTGCAGAAAAAGGACTATATTCAATTCAATATTTTCAGCCACGGCAAATGCATGTTTAGGATTGGACCAAGGCAGAAGATTTCCAACTGGGAAACAAAGTTTTAAGTTTTGAGTGGATAGTAACTTATTGGAGTTGAAGCCCGAGGAGAAGGTCCTAAGCTTCAGAAGTATTACTGTCATAAATACAATAAAGAAACAAGTAGAAGAAGATTCCATGGTTCAGTCAAAATCATTTTGAGGGCAACTGACCTGTTGTTCTTGACTTTTCACCAGGAAAAGCCATCCCCAAGTGGAGCCAGTGTTAGACTCCTATACCAATAGGTGTCATATTTCATGATTGACTTGATGGGATATGTAATATTTTCATACATTTTCTTGTTGCAAAGGTTTTCAATATTCTCAAAAAATCAAAAAAATTAAAAAATGTAAGGAGGGTATACCCTAAAAGAAAAATCAAAGGGTGAAAAGAATAAAATGGCCAAAAAAGTGAAAGAAAATGAACCCCACAAAAAGAAAGGCCAATGAAAGTGTGCAAGTCTAAATGCCACTACTTTTTGCTCTGATGTAATAAACAAATTGTGTGCAACTTGTATTCTATGCCACAATTTATGAACAGTCAAACAATTTAAGCTTGGCTAGTTCATCTTTAAATTTCATGTTTTAGAGATAGAGAATAAAATCTGACCAAACTGTTTAATCTTGCAGATAAGTAGATAGGTAGAGTGAATAAAAGGAGCTCAACAGTTTAATCTGAGCCCTTGGATGTAATAAGGTTAGAATTAGATAGATTTTCGTATGTAAAAGAAAAAAAGTGTGATAAGGGTTTGCCAGTCTAAGTGCACCCTAATAAAGAAGAAAAAATGGTAGGGTAAAGTAGATAGGGTAGGTAGATGATGTTGCAGAATTACATGTGATGAATGATGGCTTTAGATGTGGTAAATATTTTACTTTCATCACAAGTGCATAGGCAGACAATACATTGAAGAATTTCAAGCAATGCAAAGTCAAATTATTAACTTCCCTTCTCATCTTTTCCCTAAAAATTTCACTAATTTCCCCTAAGTACTAGGCATTTAAAGATTAGAGGGGCTCAAGGCATTTCCTTGACTTTTGGAGGGACCGGACCCTCGGCCCAATAATTGGAAAAGCCTAAGTACTTAAAATCATTTATCATAACATTCATTCACTTCTGGAAAATCTTTTCCTAAGTAAAATCCTATTTTACCTAGGAAAATCATGCAATATTTCACAAAAATCCCATTCATGCAAGCATAAGTTAAATACATTACTTGAATGTTTTATACTTAGTGCTTCTGTTCATTTTTCATATTAATTTTTAACTTATTATTTAAATCCCTACGAAAATATTTCCTTTTCCCGTATTATTTTAATTAAAATTCCAAATTAATAATATCTCGCCCCTTTGGTTGAAAAATAAACATATTAATGTATTAATCATGATTAATTAGTCAAATATTTGATTAATCGTGAGCGCATTTCTCCGCCATATCAATAAGGGTTAATTAATCCTCATGATTAATTAATAACTTGTATCCGCCAATCAAATCACCCCCGATGCGATTAATTCGAAATAAATTACATTGGGCCTGCTCATTATCTTTCCGTCATCTCGTAACCCCAACCACCGTTCAATCAATAGATCTCAGATCTACAGTTGATATCAATATCGCTAGCCATCCTCGTCCGAACGATAGCGTGCGATGGCCAAGTGGTTTCTGAAAAGTACCGCACCACATGTCGTTCATCGTATGGAATCGCTCGCCCTCCACCCAAAACCACCTTTCCCCAAAAGCAGTGCGATCGCATACCGCTTACCGCCTCCCACTAACGACAAAACTTCACATCGTCAAGTCAGCGCCATCTGTCCACTGTTCATTCAAATCTTACCCGCTAATATCAACCGTTTACCCGTTTAAACACAAACACCCTAGTGTTGCTCATTTTCGCCTGATTGTGCAGTAAAACCCTTTGTAACCCAGCTGCACCACCTGAAGCCTCTGTTAACCAATTCGAGCATGGTTTACCTCCCAAAAATCATTCTAGATTCACTCCACAGACCTCTCAACATCAAATGAAACCTTTTCGACCTCCCCTGCAAACCAATGCTTTCTTAACAATTTGTTTTGTTTTACAAGTGATCAAAATACCACATCCTTGGATAAAAAGTCTTAATACTAGTCATAAGACTTGTTTACTCCAAGATTTTTATCAAATCTATCCAAACATAGATGGAAGATAAAACATACAGTTGAAAGACAAGCAAAGGAAAGAGGATATTAAACGATTTACTGTTGAAACAAACAGTAAAAACCTAAACTACACATTGAAGGTAAAAGGACACAGTAAAGAACATTTAAAGAGTTTCAGGATTAAAGAGTATCAGATTGAAAACCAAGTCAAGTAAATCGGCTAGCATGAAGATAAACAACAGGGAAGACAGTTACAAAACAGAACATACAAGTTCATGACAAAGTGAAGACAGCTAAAAAATAGAGCGGTAAAAAGTAAAAAATAAACAGTAAACAGTGAAAGTAAACATGAAGATATTAAGGGTTAAACAAAGATGAAAACACATTCACCAGCCACAATGAATTTTATCCAAAGTGAAATTGGAAAACAGTCAAAAGAAGTTTAAGGTTAAAAGATGAAATTAGATCAAAAATGGTACATTCTTCAGAAATTTCCTGTTTAAGTCATAGTTTTGCAAAAACTATTTTGATCAATCCAAGATGAATTTTGTAAAACTGAAGGTGGTTTATGTTATTACAAAGACCATCTACGAAAACCTCTCTCACTTTTCTAACAGCTATTATTTTTTTGGAAATATTAAACAATGTTGGAAAGCACGTTTTGCAGAAAATTCTAGTTAAGTCATCATTTTGTAGAGAGTATTGTGGCTAATCCGAAATACATCATAAAAAACGGAAGGATTTTTTTGTTCCTAAGAGACCCATATACAAAAAACTATCTCACTTTTTTCACAGTTACTTCAGAATCATAGATACATGCACATCTTTACAGGCTATTTTTCAGACTCTGTAAAACTCTGTTTTACACATATGTTTACAGAGACTATTGTGCATAGCTGGAGAGGAATTTTGGGAAACGGAAAGAGATTTATCTTAACAACATATTAGTCCAAAATAAACTCTTTCACTTTGTACATATCTATTACGGATTGAGAAATAAAGAGATATCATTGGACCCCAAGTTTGCAGAATTGTTTGAGCAGAATGCACAAAGAAAGGAAGCAGTTAGTGACTTGGAGGCCTCATCATCAACTAAGAGTTGGATAAAATTCAAATTCTCTTCTTTTTCATCACCTATCCATAAAAATAGTGCCAAATAGATGCATTAGTTTGATTTTCCTTTACTTAATTTCTATTTATGTAAAATAGTTGGAGAGATTTGTGAACTAATATTGATATTTTTTCAAGATATTTTAGTTTAGAATTTGTATAAATACTTCACTCTTGGAAGTATTTTGTGTGGATTTTTTTTTTAGACTCAGCTGTAACATTGACTATTTGGAATAAATTTCTATTGGAGTAATTTTTTGTGGCTAAGATGGATGATGAATTGAAGTGAAAGACTTTTACAGGATTCATGTGTCAGAATACGGATCAATAAGTCATATTTACCTTGTGTTTTAAAGTCTTTATATCTATTTATTATATCATTGTGTTTCATTTCTGAATGACTAATGAAAGTGAATAAATCAGAAGGTACTTAAGTGTAATTTGATTTCAATCATTTTTGTTCTAAATGTTTTCTTCTAAACTGGTTTTAAAAAGTGAATTCTTAATTGCTCTTGTTTTTCTAGTTTAAACATTTTGGTTATTTAATAAATAATTCTTGATTGCTCTTTGTTAATAATCACTCAATTTTCCCTCTTATAAATGTGTTGAAAGATTCTTAATTTCCTTTCATCCATTTTAAATCCATTCCATTCACTTTAGATCTAAAATTGTTCTCTGTTTGATTATCTTGCCCTGTGAAACCATCTTTCATTTAGAAACTTAATCTAGTAAAGCCATATTTTTGACTCCATAGCCCAATGGCCTAAAATTACTCAATCTTGCCCTCAGTTATCGAATTCCACCACCTAAATTCAAACAAAATGCCTGGACTTTATAACTAGCCTAATATCTTCTAAAAACAAAGCTAAATTATACAGAGAGAGCCCTCTCTGGGTACAGATTGGCTAGATTCTGTACCTAAAAGATTGGTTTGTGGTTACCTCAGACTCCTTTCCTCTTCCAAAAACTTCAAGGAAAATATGAGTGATAACACCACTTATGATGGCGATCATTTTGAATCATCCCTTGTATATGTACAAATTGAGGATGTTGGTGATTGCGTGGATGACCATATCCTTCCCCACAATGTAATGTTTCCATTGTTGGAAAGTTTAAATTATTGGATACATCTCTTTATCGTAGGTGGGATATTTTAAAATTGTATCATAAAGTGTCTCATTTTTATAGACCACTGGATGCCCTAGTTGGACGATAACTGCATCAATAACATAGTTAGAGGCGTATGTCTCAATTTCAAATGGTTGTTGCAAGTCTGGAAGATTAAAGACGATGCTTCATGTTAGTATTAAAATTCTTAGTATGTGTACAAAAAAATATTCCCTTAAATTTAGGGTGGAATGAAACCCTAACAATGAAATATGGTTGTATACACTTGTGATCTACAATAAAAAATGAAGAAAACCCTACATCCTATTAGGAATATGTAATCAGCAAGATTGGCAAAGTTCGATCACAGAAACAACATCGTTTCAACCACTTTGGGATTCTAGGATCTAGCCCTCCTGAATCCGGAGAGGGATCTCTCCAATGAGTGCAAAGATGGATTTGTCTTTGAAGTTTTGGGTAATGGTATTAGGCTAGTTATGAAGACCAAAGGTTTTTTTTGGTTTTTTGGATGGTTGAGCATGAATATTGTTTGAGGTGAAAAGTCCTAAATGCAAAGAGTTTCAAAGGTGAGAAGTTGCAAGAAAATAGAACAGCTTTGGCTAAAAGATAGATATAATGTTGGTTTTTAGTCCATTGGGCTGTGGAGTCATAAGAGGGCATTAATTGAGCAACAACATCAAGAGTGATCTGGGGCAAGTCATCCATATCACAAGATCATTGAGATTAAAATGATGGAATGGGAACATCATTTCTCTTCTTTTTGGCCCTCCATGTCTGGTAGATTATTTGCTTCCAAGGCTTCAGCTTTGAGTATATCTTCAGAAAGTTGCTTGGAAGCTTCATCATTCTTAACAGAAAAGGAAGAAGATTCTTCTTGAGAAGATGGTATGCCCTCAGTAGGACAGTCTTCTATTTGTTTCTCTACCTCTTCTTCATCATCATCTGAACTGGAGGACTCATCATATTCGGCAGTGTTGTCCTCTTGTAGCCCTGGTACGCTCTGGTTTAATGGACTGTACTCTATGGGGAGGTTATTATATTCTGGAGCAGGGGTATGTTCAATTGCTTCCTTTTTTTCAAGAGAAGGCTCGTTGTAACGCCTCCCATTTATCTCCCATTTTTTTTTTTCATTTCAGATTTTCAAGAATAATTCCGACAAAATTATTATGTTATAATTTTGATTTCTATTTTGTTAAATCATATTTCTTCCCTCAATATGATTTATTGTGTATACTTATACCCACATATCCAACTATATCTAAATCAATACCTAATTGATTCCATTTCCAACCACATTAGTATAAAGGGTCTTTGTATTTTAACTATAGTGGATTTTTACCACTAACCCACTTCCTATGAAAGATTGACCCTATCGACCTACACCTCACCTTCGTTTTGATATCATTGAATCGTTGGGAATTTAAAAACATACTATTATGTATATGTATAATGGGGTTCAAAATGTTATACCCACGATGACCATGGCATCCTTAATCTTTTAACGAACACCTATACTCCCGTTTTATAAACTCATATTGCTAGACCATATGCTTATGAACGTTGGCTTGATTTATTTACCACGGTCTTATATCTATACCTATAGCGAGTTTATGACTATTCAATGAATTGGTAGCCATAGTTGTCACACTGTATGTGTCAACATCATCGCATATTTGTTGTACATGTTGTTCATGTCGAATTTTATGTAATGATGAACGTATTTATCTTTAAGTTCCACGTACTACCTCCTGGTAAGGTCGATTTAATGTGGTATGGAAATTTAGACGTGATATCAGCTCTCCACGTCGTCTTAGGTAAGGTTCTCGGTTTAATTGTATTGATTGGGATGGATTTCATCCCATTTCCATTAAATGTTTATGGATCCACGTTGCATTGGCAATTGCCACGCCAGACTGCTCTGGAACTAGGCCATCCTTGCAATACGAACAGAGGTGCCGTGAACTTAATTTCATAGCTTGTCAATTTAATGTCGAATGACTGGTGTAAATGCACTTCCGGAAATTCGATCTATGGACTCACCATGGATATTTTTCCATGTGGACGGATGCGATTTCCTCACCCTATTAGGGTTTTGTGACGGAGATTTTTGGTATAAGTCTTGCACTAAATTTGTGAGATTGTTCTTTCGGCCCTCATTTGGTTGTTTTGCTACTCATGACGCCGAATTTCTGCATGCTGGAGATGCTTTGTATTCCTCTGTCGACGCCTCATCAGGCAGGTAAAACCTTATAAGCCTTACGCTGCGTTAACTTGTGCCTATGTGATGAATTATGAGTATGGTAATGCATTCAATTTACATTATTTGACCTATGTTTTTGTTTACGCCATTTCATTCTCCAGTTCTGGTTACTACAAGGAGTCCTGATGTTGTGTTTTACATCTACTGATTTCTTTCTTCTGCGTTTACGCCACCATCTCTTCGTATACCTCGTTGGATGATTGGCTAATGATGTAGGGTACTAATAATTCTTCGTTTCTTGATAGGGCACGTCCCTGCTCATCCTTTGGGACTTGAAAGATGGTGTTTTGATTTCCGCTCATCTCTTCTTCGGCGAGCGATACCGATCTCAGGTAAGAATCGATTTACTTATGCTATTAGTTAGAATGTTTTTCTAACTCCACTCTTAAACTTTGGGGTTACAATATATTTACGCCATGCCTTTAATTTTATGGCAGAATCGTTTGGAAGGAGTGACGGTTTTGTTTGCCAGGTAGCTATGTAAATTTTGTTTTAGTACATTTTTCCAATTCTCACTAGAATTATTTCTAACAGTTTCGCAATTCGTTGGCTCACCATCATGGCTGTTTTTCTACAGGTGAGATAGACGCCATACACTTTTCATCCTCAGCGCACCATGATATATGTCCTTCAATTCGACACTAACTCCACTGCTCTGGGCATTTTCAGGTCGTTATACACCTGGGCGGAGAGAAACCATCCTCCCGTCGCATTATTTCACCTCGTTTGTGCGGAGTAGTTAATTTCTTAGGATTATAACAGTGTCTATTGTAATTCTAGACTTTGTCAGAGACTGTAACTATTAACAATTTCCATTCGTATGATAATATTCTTTGAATAGATTAATTTCTGGAGTGAGAGTGGGGTCTTTTAAAGGACTTTGGCCTGAGAGGCTCAAACTCTGATATGTATTTGCAGAACATATTTGTTCTCCGTCACTGGTATTTTTGATAGCTTCATAATATTTTCGAAGAATCTCCATATCATTATTTTATGGATGTTCTCCTGTTGTCTCTCATTCAATTATTTTTTTTTGTGTCGATTTAATATGATTGAAGAAGAAATGAGTTGTTTTTTTTTTCACCTTCTTATCATGGTTAGGACTTCAATGTGTATATGTCTCTTTATGGCTATCTTTTCCGAGTTTACAGTGACTCAGTAAATGAAATCTGGCATTGTCTATAATTTGTATATGTTGTATGACTCCTATAGGAAACTCTCTGTATTCCTAGGAGGTTGTAGTTCCATTGTGAAAGCTTCGTATGTAAGGCTAATTGTTCCCTGTAACTGTATACCTCAAATTTTTTTGGTTCTTTTGTTTTCGTAATAGAACAGTCCCAATGTATAAATGTCTAACTGAATTTCTTCACTGATATATATATAGAACTAGTGGATATCTGTTTGCTACCTTCTTCAATATTGATATATCTATATATCTATCTGTATATATATAGGGTGCAGTTATTGATTTGATTTATAGTTTCCGGTGCATGTCTAATCCTTCCAACCTGTAACTTAGTCGGATCCTCCCTGTTACCAAGGGGGTTATTCCCATAGTTTTTTTATACATAACTCTCCTTTCATACCTATTTCCAGAGTTAATAGTCATGTATAGTTTCATTTCTTTAATAACTAAGACAGAGAAGCAGTACTACAATTTCATACTCTTTCATTCAGTTCTTATCAGAGAAGATATTAGAATATATATAAATAGACATGACCTGCTGTTGAAAGTTCTAGATATATCTACACTTCACTTAGTTACTTCAATAAAAGAGTAATTCTGTCCTATATACATTTACCTTCCTACTATCTTAGAATTTTTTTTTATTACAAGGTTTTATACTATATTCCCTTTCCCACAGAAGCAGATTAAAGTTACAAAATTATAAATTATGAGATACTATAAATCTCCAGATTTAGACCCAAGCTGGTTTAGAAATTATGGATGATTTTTCCTCATTTTCCTAGCTCCTACAACCATGCAGAACAGGAAGAGTTTGACTGCTCTACTATTCTGTAAATGTATGGAACACCAACACCAAAATGAAACAATTAACTAGTATACAGCTATACTCATTAACTCTTACACATGGTAACAATTATTATATATATATATATATATATATATATATATTTAAAAAAAAAAAACATTCCTAACAATGTGTGCATACCACTTTGGTATTTGACCAGTCCTCCCAACCGTAGATTCCCTCTATCTCCAGAACTCACCCCCGAGCTGAGATCACTTCCATCACAGACCAACATCAATCTGTTCTGGAATAACTTATTTAAGCTTTTTCTCCCCAAGCCCGTTTCTAATTCTGCGTCCAGAATATCACGATGCTTTTCTTCCTGTTTGCCTAGGCTTCCCTATTTAGGGACTTTTAAAGCTGCTTTCTGCTTTTCCCGGCTTTTTACCTCTTCCCAACTACTTTCCACATCATTGGGGAACTAGATTTTCCTCAAAATATAATTTTAGAAATGAATTATTTCAAGGATTTTTTGAAAGATTTTTGGGGAAAGTATTTTCCTTTATCCATCCTCATGGATTTAGCAAGTGATCTCATAATTCTCATTTTGGTCAATCTGCACATAATTATTTTATTCATTTTCTCAAATTAAATATGTAATTATATCCACAACATACTTGTCCTTTGGGGTCCACTCCCCTTAGGATCAAAGTTCAAATGTCTAGTTTTCGAAATTCAAACACATAAACTAGGGGTGTTACATATTCCCCCTCTGAAAGCAAACACCGTCCTCGGTGTTGTTATTTAACTACTAGAGTTCATTTTTCAAACAAAAATGGATATCTTTCCATCACTTCAGCTTCTCTTTCCTAGGTAGCTTCTTCAGCAGTAAAGTGCTTCCACTGCACCTTTACTCTTGCTACCATCCGATTCCTCAATTCAATTTCTTCCCGCTCCAATATTTGAAGTGGTTCTGGAAGGAACTCCCCTTCTGGTTCCACCTGTACCACATTCCAATCAACTATGTGAGAAGCATCATGTACATATATTTTTAATAATGAAACATGAAACACATCATGAACTCTAACATGGGGTGGTAAGGCCAGCTTGTAATCCACTGGTCCCACCCTTTCTAATACTTCAAAAGGACCACAATATCTAGGAGCTAGTTTTGCACAACTTCCAGCATAAAGTGTGCTCTTTTTGGGTTTAATACGCAAGTACACACGCTCTCCCACTTTAAATTCTCGGTGTACTCTCTTCTTATCAGCATAGCTTTTCTGGCGATCTTGTGCTGTCTTGATTTTTCTTTGTATCTGTTTCACAATTCTTTCCATCTCTTGTAAGGCATCTAGCCCCAACATTAGTTTATCCTCTGGCTGGCTCTAGCTCAAGGGAGTACGACATTTTCTTCCATAGAGTGCCTCAAACGAACTCATTTTTATGGAGGATTGGTAGTTGTTATTATAGGCAAATTCAGCTAAATGCAAGTAGTCTTCCCATTTTGATGGCCTATCCATCACATACATTCTCAGCATGTCCTCCAAAATCTAATTAGTTCTCTCTGTCTGACCGTCGGTCTGAGGGTGATAGGTAGTACTAAAATTCAGCTTAGTGCCCATACCTCCAAATAGACCTTTCCAAAAAGCTGCAGCGAACTTAGCATCTCTATCTGAAACAACCACCTTTGGGATCCCATGTAATCTTACTATCTCTTTTAAAAACACATTTGCTACTTGGGTTGTCCCAAAAGTAGACTTTACAGGTATGAAGTGTGCAACTTTTGTTAAAGTTTCTACTACTACCATCACTGAATCATGTTGGTATTTAGTTTTGGGTAGCCCTGTTATAAAATCTATAGAAATGGTGTCCCATTTCCATTCTACAATCGGAAAAGGATTTAGAAGACCAGCACGATGCTGATGATCAACTTTAACTAATTGACACTCCATGCATCTAGCTAAATATTCTGCTACGTCTCTTTTCATTCCTGGCCAGAACAACTTCTTTTTCAACGCTGTTAACATTTTCTGATATCCAGGATGCCCTGCATATGGCTGTTTGTGATATTCATCTAGAATCGCTCTTTTCAAGGACTCCACATTGGGGATATATAGTCTGTTTTTGTAGCAAATCAGTCCTTTTTGGTTTTGTGTGTAATCAGTCATCTCTTTCTTTAGTAGTTTCATCTGTAGTGTTTCATAATTTGGATCCTGATCTGCTGCCTTTTTCACTAATTCTTCTAAGTCAAATTGAGTGCTACTTCCAATGTTGTTTATATTTTGACAAGCATTTATGCTCAAAGCATCCACAATTTTATTTTATTTTCCCCTGATATGTTTTGTGTCCATATCCAATTCACTTAGAAAAGACAGCCATCTGGCCTGTCTAGCATTCAAATCAGTTTGGGAAAAGAAATATTTAAGACTAATGTGATCAATCATCAATGTAAATTTCTTTCCAAGAAGATAGCGTCGCCACATCTTCAAGGCATGAATCACAGCAGCTAATTCCAAATCATAGGCACTATAGTTTTGTTCATGTGTCTTCAGTTTCCTAGACTCATATGCAATCACTGCATTTTCCTGCAAAAGAACTCCTCCCAACCCCTCTCTACATGCATCTGTACACACAACAAATTCTTGGTCAGGATCTGTAATTTTCAATATAGGGGCTGTGGTGAGTTTTAATTTTAATTGGTCAAAACTGGTTTGACATTTTTCAGTCCACTCAAATTTGACCCCCTTCCTTTGTAGTGAGGTTATGGGATATGCTATGGCAGAAAATCTCTCCACGAATCTGCGATAATAACCTACAATCTCCATGAATAATCTCACTACTGAAACATCAGTTGGCACAGGCCATTCTTTTATAGCCTTTATCTTTTCAAGGTCAACAGCAAGGCCTTGTTCAGAAATAATATGCCCCAAGTATTGAATCTTGTCTTTATAAAATTCACATTTGCTGAACTTGGCATATAACTGGTTTTCTTTCAGAGTTTCCAACACTATCCTCAAGTGCTCTTTGTGTTCCTCCTTACTTTTTGAATAAACCAAAATATCATCTATGAACACAAGCATGAACTTATCCAAATACTTGTTTAACACACTATTCATTAAACACATAAAGGTGGCATGGGCATTTGTCAAACCGAAAGGTAGCACTACAAATTCGTGACCACACCTGGTTCGAAAGGATGTTTTGTTGATGTCTTCCTCTTTAATTCTGAGCTGGTGATAACCAGTCCTTAAGTCAATCTTCGAAAATACTGAAGCTCCTCTCACTTGGTCAAAAATATCATCAATTCTAGGCAAGGGGTACCTATTTTTAATGGTAAACTTATTTAGTTGACGATAATCAATGCACATTCTAAAGGTTCCATATTTCTTTTTCATGAAAAACACCAGTGCTCCCCAAAAAGACACACTTGGTCTGATATAACCTTTATCTAACAATTCTTGCAATTTCATTTTCAGTTCCATGAGTTTAGGGGGACTCATTCGATAAGGGGCTCGGGAAACAGGTGTTGCTCCTAGCACCAGATCGATTTAAAAGTCAAGCTCTCTTTTGGGGGGAAGATGAGGGATTTCATTTGTAAAAACTTCTTTAAACTCCCTCACAACTGGCAAAGCATCTAGTAGATTCTCTTCAGTTTTCTGTTCTATTTCTTCAACTTGTACTGCATAGACTTTATATCCTTTCCTAGCTGTTCTTTCTAATTGCGGTGTTGTTAACTGTCTTACAGAAATGGGTTTTGGTTTTCCTTTGAGAATAAAAGGTTTCCCTTCTTCATCTTCATAATGCAGGGTCTTATCCCAGCAGGTCATCAGAGCCTTCTTCTTTTCCAGCCAGTCCATTCCTATCAGCAAGTCATATGAACCTAATGGTAGAATGTGCAAATTTACTTCTGTTTGAAAATCATTTAATTTAATTGTTGTTCAGGGCAATTTATGTGTTACCTTCCTCTTGGTTCCAGTGGCCAGCTGAACCAACCACGACTGCTGAAATTTTTCAGTTTTAAGATTACATTTTTCTATAATTTTGGGACTAATATAACTCAAAGAAGCACCCGAGTCAATCAAAACAGTGACTAATTGGCCAAAAATCTTACCCTCCATTTCGACCATGGTAGCTTGGTGCTCTGCTTGCTGGTTCTCCAAGGCTGCACTGATGGTGGGTATATTTCGTGCTATGTCATTTACTGTGGTAGCTTCTCGCTCCCTCATTATCATCTGAATGTTTCGGTGGGGACAATCCCTCAACAGATGGGGTTCTCCACATCCCCAACATTTCAAAGGTTCCCTCATTTTAACTGTGCCCTCTTTCTTATGGTCTCCATCTATTTGTTTTGAAGCCACTTGGGACTGAGCAGTTTGACTTTCTCTGGGTTTATTAAATTTCTTTCGCTGATGATCCCTGCCAAAATTTTTCAAGTAAGCTGGTTTCTATTTCTTTCCTTTAATTTCACCCTTGTTTAGCCAGCATTTTCCATGCTCAGCCTTTCCTTTAAACTGCTGATAGCATAATCTCGCCTTCCTTACTACCTCGTCCATATTTTTTGGGTTATCAAACTCGATCTTCTCTTTGTATACAGCAAGCAAGCAGTTCAGAAACCTTTGTACGTTTGCCTTCTCTTACCTAATGTAAGGGACATATCTCAACAGATTTGTAAACTTAGTGACAAACTCTTCAATAGTATGTTTTCCTAGTCTAAGTTCATGAAATTCCTTTGCTTTATCATCATAGTAACATTCATTTAAGTAGCGGTTTTTGAACTTAACCTAGAAGTCTTCCTAGGTAACTGTCTTTTCATCAATGGCATGAACCATTTTCGTCTCCTCCCACCACAAGTTAGCTTTACCTTGTAGCTGGTAAACAACTAATATGGCCTTTAGATTGCTTTCATATTCATAGACCTGGAAATACTTAATCATGTTCAGCAACCAGGCTTCAACATCTTCCTCCTTCTCCCCATCATAGGAGGGAGGTTTTATCTTTCGGAATTCCCCCTGTAATTCCTTTTTCTGTTTATACTGATGCCTAACAGCGTCATCATCATCAGAATCATCAGTCTTCCTCTTTTTGGAACACTCACTTTCTTTGTTGTTCTGCGAAGTTAGTTCTCTGATGAGCTTTTCCTGCTCCTCATTAGCTAATGACAATCTGTCATTCTGGCTTCTTATCTTAGCCAATTCTTGTTGCAACCTACGCAACATAGCCATCACTGGAGCGTTGGGATCTGGTGTATTTTCCTCATCATGCAGATCAACATAAATTTTGTCACCTTCTGCCATTCCAGCACAACTATACACTACCCAACACAGATCAGTAAAAATATTTTTTTTTCCACAGTAATTAATCTATACAGTGAACACACAGCAATAGTGAGCACAATGACAACAGCCCAGTTTTATATAACTTGGGCTCGGATACCATTTGTAACACCTCCCATTTATCTCCCAATTTTTTTTCTTTCATTTCAGATTTTCAAGAATAATTCTGATAAAATTATTATGTTATAATTTTGATTTCTATCTTGTTAAATCATATTTCTTCCCTCAATATGATTTATTGCGTATAATTATACCCACATATCCAAACTATATCTAAATCAATACATATTTGATTCATTTCCAACCACATTAGTATAAAGGGTCTTTGTATTTTAACTATAGTGGATTTTTACCACTAACCCACTTCCTATGAAAGGGTGATCCTATCGACCTACACCTCACCTTCGTTTTGATATCATTGAATCGTTGGGCATTAAAAAACATACTATTATGTATATATATAATGGGGTTCAAAATGTTATACCCACGTCGACCAGGGCATCCTTAATCTTTTAATGAACACCTATACTCTTGTTTTATAAAATCATCTTGCTAGACCATATGCTTATGAACGTTGGCTTGATTTATTTACCACGGTCTTATATCTATACCTATACCGAGCTTATGACTATTCAATGAATTGGTAGCCACAGTTGTCACAATGTATGTGTTAACATCATCACATATTTGTTGTACATGTTGTTTATATCAAAATTTATGTAACGACGAACGTATTCAGCTTTAAATTCCACGTACTGCCTCCTGGTAAGGTTGATTTAATGTGGTATAGAACTTGAGACATGATATCAGCTCTCCACGTCATCTTAGGTAAGGTTCTCGGTTTAATTGTATTGATTGTGATGTATTTCATCCCATTCCCGTTCAATGGTTATGGATCCACGTTGCATTGGAAATTGCCACGCCAGACTGCTATGGAACGAGGCCATCCTCGCAATATGAGCATAGGTGTCATGAACTTCATTTCATAGCTTGTCAATTTAATGTCAAACGACTGGTGTAAATGCACTTCCGGCCAGTCAATCCGTGGACTCACCATGGATATTTTCCCATGTGGACGGCTGTGATTTCCTCACCCTATTATGGTTTTGTGACAAAGATTTTTGGTATAAGTCTTGCACTAAATTTGTGAGATTGTTCTTTCAGCCCTCATTTGGTTGTTTCAGTACTCATGACGCCAAATTTCTGCGTGCTGGAGACGCCTTGTATTCCTCTGTCGATGCCTCATCAAGCAGTTAAAACCTTATAAGCCTTACGTTGCGTTAACTTGTGCCTCTGTGATGAATTTTGAGTATGGTAATGCACTCAATTTACAGTATTTGACCTATGTTTTTTGTTTACGCCATTTTTTTCTGCAGTTCTGGTTACTACAAGGAGTCCTGACCTTGTGTTTTACATCTACTGATTTCTTTGTTCTGCGTTTATGCCACCATCTCTTCGTATACCTCGTTGGATGACTGGCTAATGATGCAAGGTACCAATAATTATTCGTTTCTTGATAGGGCACGTCCCTGCTCGTCCTTTGGGACTTGAATGATGGTGTTTTGATTTCCCTCGTCTCTTCTTCGGCGAGCAATACCGATCTCAGGTAAGAATTGATTTACTTGTGCTATTAGTTAGATTTTTTTTCTAACTCCACTCTTAAACTTTGGGGTTACAATATATTTACACCTTGCCTTTAATTCTATGGCAGAATCATTTGGAAGGAGTGAAGGTTTCCTTTGCCAGGTAGCTATGTAAATTTTGTTTTAGTACATTTTTCCAATTCTCACTAGAATTCTTTCTAACAGTTTCGCAATTCGTTGGCTCACCATCACGGCTGTGTTTCTACAGGTGAGATAGATGCCATACGCGTTTCATCCTCAGCACACCATGAGATATGTCCTTCAATTCGACACTAACTCCACTGCTCTAGGAATTGTCAGGTCGGTATACACCTGGGTAGAGCGAAACCATCCTCTCGTCGCATTATTTCACCTCGTTTGTGCGGAGTAGTTAATTTCTTAGGATTATAACAGTGTCTATTGAAATTATAGATTCTGTCAGAGACTCTAACTATTAACAATTTCCATTCGTATGATAATATTCTTTGAATAGATTAATTTCTGGAATGAGAGTGGGGTATTTTAGAGGACTTTGGCACGAGAGGCTCAAACTCTGATATGTATTTGCAGAACGTATTTGTTCTTCGTCACTGGTATTTTTGATAGCTTCATAATATTTTCGAAGAATCTCCAGATCATTATTTTATGGATGTTCTCCTGTTGTCTCTCATTCAATTATTTGTTTTGTGTCGATTTAATATGATTGAAGAAGAAATGAGTTGTTTCTCTTTTCACCTTCTTATCATGGTTAGGACTTCAATGTGTATATGTCTCGTTATGGCTATCTTTTCCAAGTTTACAGTGACTCAGTAAATGAAATCTGGCATTTTCTATCATTTGTATATGTTGTAGGACTCCTACAGGAAACTCTCCGTATTCCTAGGAGATTGTAGTTCCATTGTGAAAGCTTAGTATGTAAGGCTAATTGTTCCCTGTAACTGTATACATCAAATTTTTGGTTCTTTTGTTTTCGTAATAGAACAGTCCCAATGTATAAATGTCTAACTTACTCTCTTCACTGATATATATATATATATATATATAACTAGTGGATATCTGTTCGCTACCTTCTTCAATATTGATATATCTATATATCTATCTGTATATATATATATATGGTGCAGTTATTGATTTGATTTATAGTTTTCGGTGCATGTCTAATCCTTCCAACCTGTAACTTACTCGGATCCTCCCTGTTCCCAAGGGGATTATTCCCATAGTTTTTATACATAACTCTCCTTTCATACCTATTTCCAGAGTTAATAGTCATGTATAGTTTCATTTCTTTAATAACTAAGACAGATAAGCAGTACTACAATTTCATACTCTTTCATTCAGTTCTTATCACAGAAGATATTATAATATCTATAAATAGACATGACCTGCTGTTGAAAGTTCTAGATATATCTACACTTCACTTAGTTACTTCAATAAAAGAGTAATTCTGTCCTATATACATTTACCTTCCTACTATCTTAGAATTTTTTATTATTATTATAGGGTTTTCTACTATATTCCTTTTCCCACAGAAGCAGATTAAAGTTACAAAATTATAAATTATGAGATATTATAAATCTCCAGATTTAGACCCAAGCTGGTTTAGAAATTCTGGATGATTTTGCCTCATTTTCATAGTTCCTACAACCATGCAGAACAGGAAGAGTTTGACTGCTCTACTATTTTGTAAATGTATGGAACACCAACACCAAAATTAAACAATTAACTAGTAAACAGCTATACTCATTAACTCTTACACATGGTAACAATTATTATATATCTAAAAAAAAAAAAAAAAACATTCGTAACACTGTGTGCATACCACTTTGGTATTTGACCAGTCCTCCCAACCGTAGAGTCCCTCTATCTCTAGAACTCACCCCCGAGCTGAGATCACTTCCATCATAGACCTACCTCAATCTGTTCTGGAATAACTTATTTAAGCTTTTGCTCCCCAAGCCTGTTTCTAATTCTGCGTCCAGAATATCAGGATGCTTTTCTTCTTGTTTGCCTAGGCTTCCCTATTTAGGGACTTTTAAAGCTACTTTCTGCTTTTCCTAGCTTTTTACCTCTTCCCAACTACTCTCCACATCATTGGGGAACTAGATTTTCCTCAAAATATAATTTTAGAAATTAATTCTTTCAAGGATTGTTTTGAAAGATTTTTGGGAAAGTATTTGCCTTTATCCATCCTCATGGATTTAGCAAGTGATCTCATAATTCTCATTTTGGTCAATCTGCACATAATTATTTTATTCATTTTCTTCAAATTAAATATTTAATTATATCCACAACATACTTGTCCTTTGGGGTCCACTCCCCTTAGGATCAAAGTTCAAACATCTAGTTTTCGAAATTCAAACACATAAACTAGGGGTGTTACACTCGTTGATTTCAACCTGCTCAAAAATTTCTTTGTTTATTTCCTCATCCTTTGAGCCGAAAGTCTGTTGAGTCCCAATTATATGGAAATAATTACTGATGATCTGAAATGAAGCAGATCAAAGATCGAATGAATCTTCACTGACTTCTAGGCCTTGAAAAATTTCATCATCAATATCGTAAATAGTCTGCACTGGCTCATTACTTCTTTGAAGGAACTTATCTTCCTCGCATAAATCTACTAATGATGATCCTGCAAAATTAATCTTTATTTGGGAAGCATCATCACTAGGTAAATCAAAGTTAGGAGAATCATGAATATAAGTAATACTACCAATCAAACATACTGGGTTATCAGCAGGTCCTTCCTTATTCTGATCTACAAAATAACTTTCTAAATCTGTACAACAAAGTTCTCTATTTGAAGGGGTAGGAGTGTTTGTTTTGCAAAGATTTTTAGAGACTGAATGCTGATAAATAGTCTTATCTATCTCATTTTCTGTCAAAGGGAAGGATGTTTCTACGTTCCTTTGAACAGGAGTACAGTAGCTCTATGTCTCTTGCGAAGACTGATTTTGAGGTTGGATGTCTTCTTGAGCCTCGGTTATAAGGGATGATGAATCAATATTTGAGTTTTCAGGGATATCTTGAGGAATGTTCTTTACTGCTTGGATCATCTCTTCCTCACCTAATTCATCTATTTTCTTAAAAAATTTCAATAGGATTTTAAACTCATGAATGGTTGTTAAAAGATCTTCAGGATGCATCTCTTCCAAAGCTTCCTCATTATCTATAATGTGTTGGGTGATGTTTTGTGATGGATCATAATATATTGCACCCAATGATAGTGATGTAGTGTTTTCTTTATAATTCTCATAGAATACATATTCAAGGTCTCTTAAAGAAAACAAACTACTACATCTTAAGCATTCATATCAATCCCTAGCTTCTCCTTCTAATGTTAACATGAACATCTTCACTAGGCAGTCTTCATGCCATTTGACTTTTAACATCCATACATGTATATGAAATTTGATGAGATGTAATAGAGGGTCATCAAACTTTTCACCTTGAAAAACAGGTAGGTTGTCATCCCAATTCACCTAGGGAACCTTGTGTGGAAACCCAGGGATATGATCTTTACTCATTGGGGCATATCTTCGTTGTATTCTTGGAATCATGTTTGTAAATCAAGAAAGAGGTCATTGTGGCTATTCAACTAGGTCAGGGTCCTCTACCAGTGGAGTCATTTGGTCTTCTGGGAGTTTCAGAGTGTGGAGTCGCCAGGTGGAAAATTTTAAGCTCGTAAGGAGGTAAAATTTTCTATGGTTCCACCACCATGTGTTTCTTAAGGAGCTGCAATATTTTCAGGAACTGAATTAGCTCTCAAGGGTGATCTAAAAATAGCTGTCAGTTTAACCCTAGGAGACTTCCTAGGGATACTTTCTGGATTATCAACTATCTCATGTTGATCAGGGTCAGGATGGGCTCTAGTGTGAATCTTTCTAGGAGCCACTATGTTGTGTTTTTAGACCCAAAATAAATAAGAAAAGTTCAACCGGGTATGAAAATCTTTGAAAGGTTAACTACTCTGTTTTACAATTTTAAATCCTACAGTATTCTAACTAAGTTTGAATGATATTATGATGATAAGGGTTCTCCCCAGTGGAGTCTTAAGGTCTGTTAAGGATTGTGGAGTCACCAAGTGGAATTTTTTAGCTCTTTTGGAGGTAAAAGGTTTTATGGTCCACCACCGTGTTTATTGAATTCCAATCTAAAATATTTTTGGGTTTTTCTGAGTTTCTGTCGTTGTATGGAAAACTAAAGAGTCTATGAAAGCTGGCCAAGCAACTATGAACTGAAAAACTCCCCCGTGGAGTTGCCAGAAAATGTTAGGAATCTTTAATCAACAAGATTGGCAAAGTCCGATCAGAGAAACAACATCGTTTCAACCACTTTGGGATTCTAGGATCTAGCCCTCCTAAATCCGGAGAGGGATCTCTCCAATGAGTGCAAATATGGGTTTGTCTTTGAAGTTTTGGGTAATGATATTAGGCTAGTTATGAAGACCAAAGGTTTGTTTTGGTTTGTTGGATGGTTGAGCATGAATATTGTTTGAGGTGAAAAGTTCTGAATGCAAAGAGTTTCAAAGGTGATAAGTTGCAAGCAAATAGAACAAATTTGGCTAAAAGATAGATATAACGCTAGTTTTTAGTCCATTGGGCTATGGAGTCACAACAGGGCTTTAATTGAGCAACAACATCAAGAGTGATCCAAGGGGAAAGTCATTTATATCACAAGATCATTGAGATTAAAATTATGGAATGGGAACAATAAAGTGTTGGAGGGGTGGAAACTGATAATAATTTCACAAGGGATTTATATTCAGTCCAAACAAGAAAAGCCTCTTAAGTAATTGTTTAAAACCAACCAAGGACAGGGCTAACCATAGAATTCTTGGGAAAGTTTGTATTAAAGCAGCTTAATTGACAAACAATCCAGTAATCTGCATAATTACTTTCAGAAAGTATGAAAACACATAAGAAAAAACAAAGTGTAACCTAAGATCAGATAAGGTACTTTGAAACCTAGTCTTCTTTCAATCAAACACCCAGGGAAATCTTCAGAATCTGCCTTTGGAGGATAGAAACTAGAAACAGGGCTAACCATAAACTTTTCTAGTCTAACTTTAATAAGAAAATGATGAAAATAACTTTCAAGAACAATGTTTTAATCAAACAGAAGGGGGAGGGAATGCCAACATTCCTAACTGCTTAAGCTGTATTTAATCATTCTTAAATAAACAAATTAAAGGAAAACATTGAGATAAAGCTTATCAATTAGAGAAGCGTACTGATAAACAGTAGATCCTAACTCTGTAAATGTTGTTGTTTATCAGAGAAAGGTGAACAAAATGACATACATAGAAGGAAAAACAATAACAAAGAAAGGGGCACTTCACCAGCGATATAGACCAAGATCCCAAGAAAAATCTTGTTATTGATGTCAAACCAATTACAGTATTCAAGTCCAATGTTTCAGTTCAGCAATCATCTTCACTATTCAGCCTAACTAATCTAGCACAAACATAGCTTCAAGGGGCAGTGAATACTATTTACAATAAGAATTTTAAGCTCAAATGTATTTCAAAGTTCTACAACCAAGAATTTTTCATCTTCTACAAAGGTATTTATAGAAGAATGAGGAGGTGAGATCTGATAAAATATCTCCCAGGGCAATTAATATAGGGTGATGACTTCTCGAAATTTGAGGGGCTCAATGGAGAATTTTACAGGTGATCTTCCTGTATTAAATATTTTACAATTAAGATTAAAGATCGGTGGGAGCTTTTATTGACTTTTGAGGCTCTGTGTCATGTTTGAGTAACTCTGCAGATATTTTTTGCATTAAGTTCCTTGAAGAAGTAACTCTCTGGCTGCGTTGAGGTGAATATCTGATTTCGAACAATAACTTCGGCCTCTGTTGAATGCTTGTAGTTACTGGTGGCACTGTGGTAGCTGGGAGGAATCAATTCGCCTCAAATGTGGTGGTGGAGGCCTTTCTGTCTATTAAACACTTATAATGTTCCTTTAATTGTGTTTTAATTCTGGGAATTAGGCTTTTGATAACCATTCTTAGCCGTAATTCCTAAATTTGTCTTCAATCTTCTTTTTCTGTTGTGCTCTGTTCTTTAACACTGATACTCTTTAGATGGTGATTTAATAACACAGTGTCTTGTGAATGTGTAGGCTATGTAGGGCTCGTATGGCATCACTGCCTCATGAAGCGATGACGAGACATGAAGTAGAGCCTCGTGAATGGTTCCCTTTGATAAATCAAAGGCGTGGGAATCGTCATTTCCAGCCTTCGGCATTTTTCTTTAATATAATGGAAAAACCATTAATCCCTGCAAAATACAAACAAAAATTATAAAATCCTGTGTCTATTGTGTAAGACTGCTTCAGAGGTTGCATATTAGATCACAGCCGTTGGATGAAAGCATCCAACGGTGGAGATTTTCTTGAGGGAGTCAAAGGAGGCGGTTTGAAGAAAGGATCATAGGATTAAGTCTAGGCCGTAGATCTGTTTTGATCAATGGTCTAGAACAATCGGGGGCTTTGCGATCAGTGGGGGGGACAAGGACCATTGGATCATGGAAAGGCGGGGAGGAGATCAACGATGGACAACCAATCGGGGATCAACAATTAGGGGTGGTAAATAAATGCGCCTGATGAAAAGTTGCGATGTGATTGGAACTTTGGGATGAGATTTTACGCGGGCCGTTGATCAGCCTTAGATCAATGGTCAATATCTTTTCAACTTTACATCGGTGGAAAACCAAAAACCCACAAATTTTAATAAAACCAAGGTTTTAGTGGATCAGGGCGGAAAATATATATATATGAAGTGACTGGCGCCCGATTGTGGGGCTGCTGGATGTATGGAATACAATGGGCCCGGGGCTTTATATAACAAGGGACAATCGCAATCGGAGCTTCGAGCCTGGTCTTTCAATCCTCCCATTCAAAACTTTGTGATGCGATTAGCGCCTTGGGATCTTTAACATTTGGTCTCGAGGTGTAGGTTATATGGAATGAAAGCAAATGGGGCGGGGTTTACATATATGAGACCTAATCGCATCGGAAGTTTGATGTGGTCTTTAAATCAACCCAATTGGATTTTCTCTGATGCGATTGCGTGTGGAGTCTTTTTGATCTAACCATTTTATATTAACACGTGACTTTAGCACATTGGATCAAAAGTTTGGATAAATGGGGTTTTGGGTTTTACAAAGAAAAAATAACATTGGGGAAGAAATATTACAAGGTTTTAAGTGCAAAAGGTAGGCCCATGGTTTATATGAAAAATAATATAATCAGGGTTTCTAAATATAAATGCTAATCGCATCGGAACATTTCGGAACATGGCAAAAGACTTGCACGCCTAGATTTTCCCGCTGCGATAAGTGCCGAACAGGGTTTAGCGCTTGGTTCCAGGGTGTGGGCATGTGGGGGGAGTGGTTAAGACTTAACCCAAGGGGGATTAAGTCCTTATTAAATAAAACTTGTTTTTTATGAAAATTTTCAGAGTTTTCAATGGATTTGGGGGTTTTGGTATAGTTTAAAAAGAAGTTTTAAACTATGTAAATATGATTTTCATGAATGGAAGAAGAGGAATCATGAAAATGGAGGAGTTTTATGGAGAAAAAGGGGAGAAAATGAAGGTTATTTTTGAGTGGGAGAAGGGGGAAAATGATGGTTTCTCAGTAGTCTTTTCTCATGAAATTAGCAGAACTTCAGAGTATAAAATGGAAATAGCAAATGAAGATTTTTGGGACAGAGGCATGAGGCCTTCAAGAGTCTTCAAGAGCCAACACTTTTTAGAAATAATTTTTTTTCCTTGAAGGCTAAAAAAAGTCTTAGCCACATTTTCTATAACAAATTTTAGAGGTGGCTAATAGTGGCTCCACTTGGGGAAGATGCCCTCTTGAAGGCATCAAGAACTTCAGACTTGCATTCTCTGGGAGGCTGACTTGTGCCTAATCCATTGGGCTGCCCTTCCTTTACTGGGATGATCTTGCTTTGAAATATATTAGCAGCCATGAAAACAATGGATCTTTCATCTACAATCTTTCTACCCACCCAATCCTACAGATCTAACATTTTTTCTTCATTAGAGTGCACTTGGATTGGCAAACTCTTTTCACAACATTTCATTCTTTTGAAAGGAGGAAATATAATCTATTTGTACTCATTATTTCTCCATGGACTTAGATTAAATAGTTGAGCCCATATGATTCTCTACGTATTCTATCAATCTGTTAGGATTAAATAGTCTAACATATTTTATTCTCTAAATTCTACAACAGGAATTTAAAAGCATACAAGTCAGGATTAAACAATCTAACTTCATGCTGGTCTGTGGCATAAAAAATAAGCTGCACATACCCATTATTTTGCACAAAATTAAATCAAAATGGAAGGCTTAGGATCTGAAAATTTAAAGCACTTCATCTTTTTACAGCTCTGTTTTGACTTTTGTTTGAGTTGTTCCTTCTTTTTTCTCTGGTTTAGATTTTCAGCTAATTAGAACCAGATTTACATCTTTTTTGACTCAGAAAATAAAACAGATTTGAGTTATCTCTCTTTGGAAACTTAGGTTCAGATTTTGAGCTTGTTTGAACCTTTAATTTCTAGCCTAATCTATCTACTGATAAGCTAAGATTAAACAGTTTGGAAAATCGAATTCACTATCCTATCAGTAGAAAAATTAAAACTAATTAGTCAAGATTAGGCTGTTTGACTAACTAGAAGTGTGTTTTCAGGAGTGGCATTTGAGCTTGCACACTTTCAGATTTGTTTCTCTTTTTTGGTATGGGGCTATACCTTTCTTATTTTCACAATCTGCCCTCTTTTCTTTCTCTATTGTTTTTGTATTTTTCTTTTTCTTTGGAGACAAAAATAAAAAACTATCTAACTGCTAAAAACTGAGCTTTATCGACATTCCTATATAACCTATTCTAAACATGGAATATTTACATATTCATATGATACAAAAGTGCCAATGCAGCCAGCTAAGTAATGTCAAGAAGAAGAAGAAACTCTGGCTGCTTGTCATAGGTATCCATAGAACATATTGAAGATTAACCTTCAATACCAAGACTATCACAGGAGGTGACATCTTTTCATGTCTCTGGCTCTTGTAAAGGGTCGCTGCTTGATAATTTGAGCCAGTTGGGATTTCCACACACTCTTCCATAGGATCAACAAAGAAAAGATGAAGATTCTCTTCTTTTTGGCCCTCCATGTCTGGTAGATTATTTGCTTCCAAGGCTTTAGCTTTGAGGAGTATATCTTTAGAAAGTTTCTTGGAAGCTTCATCATTCTTAATAGAAAAGGAAGAAGACTCTTCTTGAGAAGATGGTATAACCTCAGTAGGACAGTCTTCTATTTGTTTCTCTCCCTCTTCTTCATCATCATATGAACTGTAGGACTCATCATATTCGGCAGTGTTGTCCTCTTGTAGCCCTGGTAAGCTCTGGTTTAGTGGAATGTACTCTATGAGGAGGTTATTATATTCTAGAGCAGGGGTATTTTCAATTGCTTCCTGTTTTTCAAGAGAAGGCTCGTTGATTTCAACCTGCTCAAAAAATTCTTTGTTTCTTTCCTCCTCATCCTTTGAGCCGAAAGTCTATTGAGTCCCAATTATATGGAAATAATTACTGATGATCAGAAATGAAGCAAAGCAAAGATCGAACGAACCTTCACTCACTTCTAGGCTTTGAAAAATTTCATCATCAGTATCGTCAATAGTCTGCACTGGCTCATTACTTCTTTGAAGGAACTAATCTTCCTCGCATAAATATGCTAATGATGATCCTGCAAAATTAATATTTGTTTGGGAATCATCATCACTAGGTAAGTAAAAGTTGGGAGAATCATGAATATAAGTAATACTACCAATCAAACATACTGGGTTATCAGCAGGTTCTTCCTCATTCTGATCTACAAAATAACTTTCTAAATTTGTACAATAAAATTCTCTATGTGAAGGGGTAGGAGTGTTTGTCTTGCAAAGAGTTTCAGAGACTGAATGTTTATAAATAGTATGATCTATCTCGTTTTCTGTGAAAGGGAAGGATGTTTATACGTTCCTTTGAACAGGAGTAAAGCAACTCTCTGTCTCTTGGGAAGACTAATTTTGAGGCTGGATGTCTTCTTGAGCCTCTGTTATAAGGGGTGATGAATCAATATTTGAGTTTTTAGGGATATCTTGAGGAATGTTCTTTACTGCTTGGATCATCTCTTCCTCACCTGATTCATCTATGTTCTTAAAAATTTTCAATAGGATTTTAAACTCATGAATGGCTATTAAAAGATCTTCAGGATGCATCTCTTCCAAAGATTCCTCATTATCTATAATGTGTTGGGTGATGTTTTGTGATGGATCATAATATATTGCACCTAATGATAGTGATGTAGTGTTTTCTTTATAATTCTCACAGAACACATATTCAAGGTCTCTTAAAGAAAACAAACTACTAGATCTTAAGCATTCATACCAATCCCTAGCTTTTCCTTCTAATGTTAACATGAACATATTCATTAGGTAGTCTTCATGCCATTCAAATTTTAACCTCCATACATGTATATGAAATTTGATGAGATGTAATAAAGGGTCATCAAACTTTTCACCTTGAAAAACAGGTAGGTTATCATCCCAATTCACCTAGGGCATCTTGTGTGGAAACCCAGCGATATGATCTCTACTCATTGGGGCATATCTTCATTGTATTCTTGGAATCGTGTTTGTAAATCAAGAAAGAGGTCACTGTGGCTATTCTACCAGGTCAGGGTCCTCTACTAGTGGAGTCATTTGGTCTTCTGGGAGTTTCAGAGTGTGGAGTCGCCAGGTGGAAAATTTTAAGCTCGTAAGGAGGTAAAATGTTTTATGGTTCCACCACCATGTGTTTCTTGAGGAGCTGCAAGATTTTCAGGAACTGAAATAGCTCTCAAGGGTGATCTGAAAACAAATGTCAATTTAACCCTAGGAGACTTCCTAGGGATACTTTCTGGATTATCAACTATCTCAGGTTGATCAGGGTCAGGATGGGCTCTAGTATGTTGTGTTTTTCAGACCCAAAATAAACAAGAAAAGTTCAACTGGGTATGACAATCTTTGAGAGGTTAACTAGTCTGTTTTACAATTTTAAATCCTACAGTCCTCTAACTGAGTTTGAATTATATTATGATGATAAGGGTTCTCCCCAGTGGAGTCTTAAGGTCTGTTAAGGATTTCGGAGTCACCAAGTGGAATTTTTTAGCTCTTTTCGAGGTAAAAGGTTTTACGGTCCACCACCATGTTTATTGAATTCCAATCTGAAATATTTTTGGGTTTTTATGAGTTTTTGTGGTTGTATGGAAAACTAAAGAGTCTATAAAATCTGGACAAGAAACTATGAACTCAAAAACTCCCCAGTGGAGTCGCCAGAAAATGTTAGGAATCTGTAATTAGCAAGATTGGCAAAGTCTAGTCACAGAAACAACATCGTTTCAACCACTTTGAGATTCTAGGATCTAGCCCTCCTGAATCTGGAGAGGGATCTCTCCAATGAGTGCAAAGATGGGTTTTTCTTTGAAGTTTTGGGTAATGATATTAGGATAGTTATGAAGACTAAAGGTTTGTTTTGGTTTTTTGGATGGTTGAGCATGAATATTGTTTGAGGTGAAAAGTCCTAAATGCAAAGAGTTTCAAAGGTGAGAAGTTGCAAGAAAATAGAACAAATTTGGCTAAAAGATAGATATAACACTAGTTTTTAGTCCATTAGGCTATGGAGTCATAACAGGGATTTAATTGAGCAACAACATCAAGAGTGATCCAAGGGGCAAGTCATCTATATCACCAAGATCATTGAGATTAAAATGATGGAATGTGAACAATAAAGTGTTGGAGGGGTGGAAACTGATAATAATTTCACAAGGGATTTATAGTCAGTCCAAACAAGAAAAGCCTCTTAAGTAATTGTTTAAAACCAACCAAGGACAGGGCTAACCATAGACTTCTTGGGAAAGTTTCTATTAAAGCAGCTTAGTTGACAAACAATCTATTAATCCGCATAATTACCTTCAGAAAGTATGAAAACACATAAGAAAAAACAAAGTGTAACCTAAGATCAGATAAGGTACTTTGAAACCTAGTCCGCTTTCAGTCAAACACCCAGGGAAATCTTTAGAATATGCTTTTGGAGGATAGAAACTAGAAATAGGGCTAACCATAAACTTTTCTAGTCTAAATTTAATAAGAAAACGATGAAAATAACTTTCAAGAACAATGTTTAAAGCAAACAGTAGGACGAGGGAACGCCAACATTCCTAACTGCTTAAGCTGTATTTAATAACTCTTAAATAAACAAATTAGAGGAAAACATTGAGATAAAGCTTATCAGTTAGAGAAGGGTACTGATAAACAATAGATCCTAACTCTATAAATGTTGTTCTTTATCACATAAAAGTGAACAAAATGACATACATAGAAGGAAAAACAATAACAAAGAAAGGGGCACTTCACCAGCGATATAGACCAGGATCCCAAGAAACAACTTGTTATTGATGTCAAACCAGTTACAGTCTTCAAGTCCAATGTTTCAGTTCAGCAAGCATCTTCACTATTCAGCCTAACTAATCTAGCACAAACAGAGCTTCAAGGGCTAGTGAATACTATTTACAATCAGAATTTTATGCTCAAATGTATTTCAAAGTTCTGCAACCAACAATTGTTCATCTTCTACAGAGGTATTTATAGAAGAATGAGGAGGTGAGATGTGATAAAAGGTCTCCCAGGGAAATTAATACAGGGTGATGACTTCTTGGCCTTTGAGGGGCTCAATGGAAAAGTTTACAGGTGATCTGTCTGTATTAACTATTTTACAATTAAGATTAAAGCTCGGTGGGAGCTTTTATTGACTTTTGAGGCTCTGTGACATGTTGGAGTAACTCTGCAGATATTTTTTTGCATTAAGTTCCTTGCAGAAGTAACTCTCTGGCTGTGTTGAGGCGAATATCTGATTTCGAACAATAACTTTGGCCTCTGTTGAATGCTTGTAGTTACAGGTGGCACTGTGGTAGCTGGGAGGAATCAATTCGCCTCAAATATGGTGGTGGAGGCCTTTCTGTCTGTTAAACACTTATGATGTTCCTTTAATTGTGTTTTATTTCTGGGAATTAGGATTTTGATAACCATTCTTAGCCGTAATTCCCAAATCTGTCTTCAATCTTCTTTTTCTACTGTGCTCTCTTCTTTAACACTGATACTCTTTAGATGGTGATTTAATAACACAGTTTCTTGTCAATGTGCAGGCTACGTAGGGCTCGTATGGCATCACTGCCTCATGAAGCGATGACGAGACATGAAGTAGAGCCCCACGAATGGTTCCCTTTGATAAATCAAAGGCGTGGGAATCGTCATTCCCGGCCTTCGGAATTTTTCTTTAATATAATGGAAAACCCATTAATCCCTGCAAAATAAAAACAAAAGTTATAAAATCCTATGGCTATTGGGTAATACTACTTCAGAGGTTGTGTATTAGGTCGCATCCGTTGGATGAAAGCATCCAATGGTGGAGATTTGCTTGTGGGAGTCAAAGGAGGCGGTTTGAAGAAAGGAGCATAGGATTAAGTCTGGGTCGTAGATCTATTTTTATTGATGGTCTAGATCAATCGGGGCCTTTGCAATCAGTGGGGGGAACAAGGACCGTTGGATCACGAAAAGCTGGGGAGGAGATCAACAGCGAACAACCAATCAGGGATCAGCAATTGGGGGTGGTAAATAAATGCGCCCGATGAAAAGTTGCGATGCGATTGGAACTTTGGGATGAGATTTTGCATGGGTCGTTGATCAGCCTTAGATCAACGGTCAATATCTTTTCAAATTTGCACCGGTGGAAAACAAAAAACCCACAAATTTTAATAAAACCAAGTTTTTAGTGGATCGGAGCGGAATATATATATATATATATATATATATATATATGAAGTGACTAGCGCCCGATTGCGGGGCCGCTAGATGTATGGAATACAGTGGGCCCGGGGATTTATATAACAAGGGCCAATGGCAATCGGAGCTTTGAGCCCAGTCTTTCAATCAACCCATTCAAAACTTTGCGATGCGATTAGTGCCTTGGGATCTTTAAAATTTGGTCCTGGGGTGTAGGTTGTATGGAATGAAAGAAAATGGGGTGAGGTTTACATATATGAGACCTAATCGCATCGGAAGTTTGATGTCATCTTTCAATCAACCCATTTGGATTTTCTTCGATGCGATTGCGCGTTGGGTCTTTTTGATCTAACCATTTTATATTAACAGGTGACTTTACCACATTGGATCAAAAGTTTGGATAAATGGGTTTTTGGGTTTTAAAAAGAAAATAGAACTTCGGGGAGGAAATATTACAAGTTTTTAAGCGCGGAAGGTGGGCCCATGGTTTATATGAAAAATAATATAATCGGGGTTTCTAAATATAAATGCTAATCGCATCGGAACATTTCGGAACATGGAAAAAGACTTGCGCGCCTAGATTTTCCCAATGCAATAAGCATCGAACAAGGTTTAGAGCTTGGTTCCAGGGTGTGGGCATGTGGGGGGAGTGGTTAAGACTTAGCCCAAGGGGGCTAAAGTCCTTAGTAAATAAAACTTGTTTTTTATGAAAATTTTCAGAGTTTTCAATGGATTTGGGGGTTTCGGTATAGTTTAAAAATGAGTTTTAAACTATGTAAAAATGATTTTCATGAATGGAAGAAGAGGAATCATGAAAATGGAGGAGTTTTATGGCGAAAAAGGGGAGCAAATGAAGGTTAGTTTTGAGTGGGAGAAGGGGGAAAATGATGGTTTCTCAGCAGTCTTTTCTCATGAAATTAGCAGAACTTCAGAGTATAAATGGAAATAGAAAATGAATATTTTTGGGACAGAGGCATGAGGCCTTCAATAGTCTTCAAGAGCCAACACTTTGTAGCAATAAAATTTTTTCCTTGAAGGCTCAACAAAGTCTTAGCCACCTTTTTCTATAACAAATTTTAGAGGTGGCTAACACATCCAAATATATCTTGCAAAAATAAACACATAATAGTAAGAAATTAAAGTGTAATAACCCAATGAAGGACTTAATAAATTGATAATTTTATTATATCACCTAGTGAGGAGAAATTACAACATGGGTTTGTAGTTTCCCTTATGTGGGATGGGTCCTTTTCTTGTCCTTGTGCTTAAGCTCTGTGATTCTCTCTGAACTTGCAATGGGAAACAAAAAAAAAAAACTTGAACTGAAGTTGGAGCTCAAGTGTAATGAAACGATAATGGTGACGATGAAAATGGTCATGGTGAAGAATGGAGAGAAAACCCTCTCTTTATAACAAAATATTAGAATAGATTAACAATTAGAAAATAATAAAATATTGTTGACTATTTCAAAATCTTGGATATTTTATTATATTTTTTGAGAGGGAAAAGGTATTTAAAATGGTCAAATATATTTATTTAGAAATTGTTTGAAGTAATTAACAAATAAAAATGATGTATTAATCACTTTGTGAGAATTAAAAAGGAAGCAATTCTTAAATAATGGTTCAATAATGATCTCATAAGAAAAATAGAGGATAAATAACGAATAATAAATAAATAATGGTTTATTTATTTTTTCCAAGGTTATTAAGTCAAAAGTGATAATAAATAATTATCAAATAATGATTTAATAATTATTTCTTGAGAATTTTAAATAAATAATGACTTATTTAATTATTCTCATGGGGTTTTTTTATTTTAATGAGAAATTGATGCCCAATATGGGTTGGATTACCACTAGATATACCTATTTTCTCTATAGACAGGGTTCCATATTGCATAAATAAAAACCAAATTTTCAACATATAATCAATCGACAAGGATTGAATCTAATAAAAAACCCCACATCTATATGCGCCCTTTTTATTTTAACAAAAGCTAAATTCTCAACAAAACATTTCATTGCTAAAACTGAATATGTTCTTAATTCCATTCATGAATGCTTCATTCAAACTAGAGATTGGCATTCCATTGTGAGAAACACATGAATGCTCCTTTCAAACAACATATTAGACTTTCATCACTGAAAAAACATTCTTTATGCCTTTATCAAAGACTTGTGCTCTCTGGAACCTTTTCCATCGATCTTATCATAGAATTGGATCTCTCTTAGAATTGGTGTGATCAATCGGGAGGTTGATGGAGCATGTTTCAATGTACAATGGAAAAACACAATGTTCACGCAGAGTGATTTGCCACAGATCCGGAGGAAGTCTAGAAAAATCAAGATTTGGTCATAACCCTGTGTTTTCAGTTGAGGCCACAGATTCCCTGTGCATGTGTTTCACACACACCAGAGATGCTACGTAAACACCTTTGAGGTGCTACGCATACAATTTTGGCGCTACACTTGCCTTCACATGCTACGGTTTAACCTGTATGCTAACCCTCACCTCAGCAACTGACAAAGTGATAGATCTCTAGATCTGGGTTGGAACTTTGACCCTTGACAATAAATTTAGACTACAATTGACAACAAACTCTACGTTCAAATCTGGCTTAAGAACTTTAGTTGAACCTCATATAATAAACAGATAAACCAAAGCTTGATCTCGAAGCTAGAACCTTAACTGGTTCAAATCATCATTTTTCTTCCTCGTCAAAGGGATTTGATTCTCTCCAACCTAGAAAAAAAAATCACCACATATTCCTTTGTGTACAAGAGTGACCCAATTTAACTCGATCACTATGTAGCTTCTTTCACTTCACAAAGTATTAACACAAAGATTCACAATATCAAATCTAAACTCGAATCAAATTCGTAACAGAAAATAGTACTAGTCATGTCACTACTGTGTATACTCTATTACAACAAGAACAAAAAAAAATGATCTATTCATCACATTAATGGATCATACACCCAATCACACCAAACTAATTTCAATCAGGAAATTAAATAAAACTCTTATTATTTTACACCACAAAGGGGATCAATACAATTAGCAATAATGTCACACTTCCCTCTCCTTTTGGTCTCATGGACATTATCTTACTCAGACTTCTCACTCTCTTCCACTCACTATCTACTCCATATCCAATCCAACCATGAATGCCTTCAAGGCATATCATATTTATAATCAAAGTATTATGAACTAATTTTACTTCATATCCTATAAAATCTCCTTACCAAACTCCTAAAATCCCTCACTCAATCTCCAAGAGATATTTCAACTCCTTAAAATATGAATGGAAATTCTAACACCTTAGACCTCAAATGTTCTCAGACATTCAATAATAATCACAAATTAATCATCATTTTAATAATTAAAACATTAGGGACTCTCTCCCTTCATAAAATAAACATTCCCCTTAGGTTTCTTCAAAAAATCAATTTATGGAGTAGGATGCTCCTGCATCAGACTCCCAAGGAACAAAATCTTCCATGATCTCCTAATCATGAATTGTTGTTTTTGAAGTCATTCTAGCTTCCAAACATTATGTTGTTGCTCACCACATGCTTTGTCATCATATTTCAGCCTTGTAGATTTATGCATTCCTCCTAGATCCCAATTCTTAAATTGTCTTTGTGCAGTCATATTTCTCTTACTTGAATTAACAATCACCTTCTTGTTGTTTCTTTTGTTCCCTAATATCCACTTGAAAGATTTTATTTCCAATGTTGTACTCCTTATCTCTACCCGTTGCAGATTGTTTCCTCTTCGAACTAAATAGTTTACTCCTTCACAATATATCTGACACTCAAAAAATTTCTTTCTCAAGGTTTCAAAATATTTAAAACCTTGCTCAATGCACCTTTTATCATTTTTTTTATCTTGTGCTTCCACTATCACCATCATGGGTTTCTTCCAAGAGGTTATTTTATGATCATGATGAATATCAGTACACAATTCATTGACAGAAGTTATAATATACCATTCCTCTACTTTTCCCATTTTCCACACATCCAATGCTTTATGTGGAAGTCCTTCATCTTCAAACCCACTTAACTTCTTGCTTGGTATGAAAACAAAAAACCAATCTCCTGTATGTTGATTTTCAATTTTGAAAATTTTCCCTTGAATTTATTCATCTTGCCAATTGATCTTTGCATTCACATCATATTTATCTGCGCTGTCAGTTTCTACACCATCAAGTATTTTGTATTCACCTCCTTTTGGACTTGTGGACTAATTTTTCCATGTCTCTTTCTCTACAGCCCTATTTGGCTTCAATAGTACCCTGCATAAGAGTTGTTAAAATTATTCTTTCTTCATCCAAATTTCCATCCTATTGGGAACACTTCTCTTCATGCAAACCATCCACTAAATTTTTCTCTAAACCCTGAAAAAATTAAAAATAAAATATTTCATGATCATCATGGTCATATGGAAATGATCATACATAATTACATCTTCAAAATTATGATATTCCTGCTAGAACCAATTCAGAAAATTAAAATATCAATTATCTTCAAGCTTATACCTTTGATCTCTATCAATATTCCAAACATTTCTTCCATTCTCAAACCTATATTTACAATTCTTGTCACACTAAAGCAGTCTTTTCCATTTAGCCATCAATGTTCCAACCTCGTACTATGAGATAATTTCAAGAGTTTTCTCCCACTTTCCTTCATAAAATTCCAAAGAACATGATTTCTTTAACCATTCTCCTTTTAGCTGCTCCACAAAAGGTTGATTTATTCAATATTTTGTACCTACACATTTAAACATTTTGCAGAAATTACATTCTTCCTGACATTTCTTGGGCTCATGCTCAATTTCCAACATACATTTCTCTTCTTTTTGGCAGAAATTTTCTATTACATGAGCTTCTTCGTGTACTTGTTATCCATCTTCTGTAGCTTTCTCATCACAATCAGCAATCTGATTTCTATCCTAATTAATTTTTGGTTTTGCATAAACCTCTTCATGACCTTTTTAAGCATAGCCATATTCTGTCCTTCCATGAGAAATTTCTACAAATTCTTCTCCATGATTGTCTTCATAAGTTAGTCACCTTATTTTCCTGACTACATGAGATAATAATATCTCTTCTTCCTCGGATCCTTGGATGCTTCCTAGTCTTTGAATCTTTACAGTTTCTTTTCCATTGACATAATTGTCTTGAGCTGGACTCTCGTGATCAGCTCTTCCTTTTCCATAATTGTACATCTACAAGACATACATTGTCTCCTCCTTTTCTAGTTTCCAATAATTCTCAGTCATAAAAACAATTTATTCAGAAATATCTAGATAAACACTCAATAAAAAAATGTACAACCAACGAATTATACCTCCCATATTACTCCACTTTTCACAAAATTGTGAAATTTTTATATGATTTCTTTCATAACCTTCTTCAAGGTTGTCTTCATGACACAAGGCTGAACCTCCTTATTCTAAAACCCTCCTTTGAAACTGTCCAACTCCATAATCAGCTACCCCTTGTTGTCCTTTACAAGCATAGTCCTTATTTTCTTGGACTATTGCTCCTTCCTTCATTTTTGGAATTTTTTTAGCTCCATTTGCTTGATATTTAGTACCTAAAACTTCATACTCATACAAAAAATTACGTTGAAATACATTACAATTTCCTTCTTCACTTGATGTCATTGACATCTCCTTTCTCTATTACTCCAAGCACTCCATCATCCCATCACTCTCATCATCATACCTTTCTAGGATTGATCCTTCTTCCGGTTCACAAAAGTGAACTTCTTCTCTATGTTTACTTCTACTAGTTTTCTTTTCCTCCTTCATCCAAATATTCATCTTTTAGATCAAATTCTTGGAAAATAACCCCATAACAAACCACTTGAAACTTTTCCTTACATTCACTCCATATTTAAGATCCTCTATAATCTCCTTTTGTAGTAGTTGTTACAAATGATTGATTTGTGCCCTTAAATCAACCATATCCCTATCGATTTTTTCATCATATAGTCTCCTTCTGCCATCTATTTTGGCATCTTGTTTCCTATTTATATAGCTTTCTTCTAAGCCTTTCCTCTGACTCTCTGGAGTTATTTTCACCTTTCCTCTTGTGAACTTTCCATGTCCACTTGGGAGCTACACTAAATTTTTACTCCTACATAATCCCCTATCAAGCTTCCCTCTTATGCTTGATCTCATGGGATCACTTGGTTCTCTTTCCTCTAGAACCCTTTTGATCATTCCCTTTCTCTTATCTAACTTTTGCACTTCTACTCCCTTTCTTCTTCTTCTTACTGTATGGCTGCCACAATTCCCTTGTTTGCTGCTACCTGCATATACACATCAGTATTGATCAAAATTAAACACTTAAAAAGACCTTCTTTCAATGATCTTGTCTTTTTATCACTCTTCCCTTAGATGGAATGATCTCAAGTTTTACTTTTCCTTAGTCTTCAGGTATCTTCTGCTAACTCTCCTCTGCAATTCACTACAGTCTTTTGCAATTCCACTACTGGAAATTCACCTCTACACAAAAAATTCAATATCGATACACAATTTTCACTTATACTGCCTCAAAGAGCATTACAAGCTCTGTACCCAATTCAGATCTCTCCCTCTTGAATACTCTTGTATTCTTTCCACTTTCATGGTCTTATTTCAACTTGCAACATATAAAAATACTTGTTCCTCAATTTCAAAGTGAGTTGAATTCAGCCTCCTTGATCATATTTTAGAAAAAATCCTACTCTGATACCAAATGATGCCCAATATGGGCTCGATTACCTCTAGATATACATGTTTTCTCTATAGAAAGGGTTCTGAATTGGATTAAAAAGAACAAGTATGCAACATATAATCAATCGGTAGGGTTTGAATCTAATAAAAAACCCCATATCTGTATGGGCCCTTTTTATTTTAATAAAATGTAAATCCCCAAAAACACATTTCATTGCTAAAACTGGAGATTTTCTTAATTCCATTCGCAAATGCTTCATTCAAACTAGATATTGGCCTTCCATTTCTAGAAACACATGAATGATCCATTCAAACAACATATTATACTTTCATAACCGAAAAAAAACATTCTTTAGTGCACTCTAGAACCTTTGGCATCGATCTTATCACAGAATTGGAGCTCTCTTGGAATTGGCGTGATCGATCTGGAGGTTGATGGATCATGTTTCAATTTACAAGGGAAAAACACAGCATTCATGTAGAGTGATTCTCCAAAGATCTGGAGGAAGTATAGAAAAATCAAGATTTGGTCATAACCCTTCGTTTTCAGTTGAGTCTGCACATTCACTGCGCATGTGTTGGAAACACACCAGAGATGCTATGGAAACACCTTTGAGGTGCTACAAATACAATTTTGGTGCTATGCTTGCCTTCACATGCTATGGTTTCACCTGTATGTGAACCCTCACCTCAACAACTGACAGAATGATCGATCTCTAGATCAGGGCTGGAAATTTTACCCTTGACAACAAATTCTGACTATAATTGACATCAAACTCTACGTTCAAATCTGACTTAAGAACTTCAGATTAACCTCATCTAGTAAACAGATAATCCAAAGCTTGATCCCGAAGCTAGAAACTTCACTAGTTCAAATCATCAGTGTGTTTCCTCAAAGGGATTTGATGCTTCACAACTCAAAAAAAAATAAACACATATTCCTTTGTGTACAAGAGTGAGCCAATCTGACTTGATCACTGTGTAGCTTCTTTCACTTCCCAAAGTATTAACACAAAGATTCATAGTATCTAATGTAAACTTGAATCAAATTCATAATAGAAAAGAGTACTAGTCTTGTCACTAATGTGTATACTCTATTATAACAATAACCAAAGAAACTTGATCTATTCATCACATTAATAGATCACACGAGAGTAATTCCAATCAGGAAATTCAATAAAACTCTGATTATTTTACACCACAAAGGGAGGATCAATACAATTAGCAATAATGTCACACTTACCTCTCCTTTTGGTCTCATTGACCTTCTCTTACTCACACTTCTCACTCTCTTCCACTCACTATCTACTTCCTATCCAATCCAACCATGAATGCCTTCAAGGCATATCATATTTACAATGAAAAGATTTTGAACTAATTTTAGTTCAAATCCTATAAAATATCCTCACCAAAATCCTAAAATCCATCACTCAATCTCCATGAGATATTTCAGCTCCATAAAATATGCATGGAACTTATAACACCTCAGACCTCAAATGTTCTCCAACATTCGAGAATAATCACAAATTAATCATCATTTTAATAATTAAAACATTAGCGAATCTCTCGCTTCATAAAATAAACATTCCCCTTAGGTTTCTTCAAAAAATGAATTTATGGAGTAGGATGCTCCTACATCATAAATACCTTGGGAAAATTGTTCACTAAATTATTTCTTATGGTGAAATTGAGTTTTCTATGGAAAAACTTATCCGACATGGTGTATTTCGATCCACCTAGTAAGAAATGACTAGATGAACATTTTTTGGGTGATAACACTTCAAATCAACAAACAACTTCTGTTGGGATGGATGAAAAAAAATATTTCACTCCACCCTTAGAAATTTGAATTAAAGGCCAAGTGATATGAGATAATTGCAACACGAACCTCCGATAAAAGCTGTCAAGGTCCAAAAAGCTATGAAGGTCTATTAGAGTGACCAGGGTTGGCCAATCTCAAATGACTTGGATCTTAGCCAAATCCATATGCATGCCTTTTTCATCAATGACGTAACCCGGATATTGTATCTTGCTCGTGCCAAAGGTGCATTTCTCTCTTCATAGTTTGTGCTATCATAGTGTTTGAAGGACCTACCAAATTTGTTGGAATTTCTCTTCCCAGTTCTTGTTGAAGATGAGGATGTGAACTAGTTATACAACCATGAACGAGTCAGTAAAGGGCCACATCATGTCATCCATCAGCCACATAAATTTTGTATGGGAACTTTTCAGCCCGAAATGCATGACCAATCTCTCAAAAATACCCTCCTTATATTTGAAGGAAATCTTCCACCCATCTGTGGATTCTATTAGAACCTGGTGATATCCAGACTTCAAATCAATATTATTGAAGTACATGCCCCCCTTGAGCTGGTCAAGAAGGTAATCAATCGATGGGATTGGGTACTTGTTCCTAAAACTGAATTTATTTAGTGCTTGATAGTTAATGTAGAGTCTCTAGGTCCCATCCATATTCTGTACAAGTAAAATCAGGCTCCCACAAGGTCAAGAACTTAGTCGGATTTTCCCTTTTTGCAGCAACTCCTATACTTTTTTCTTTATTTCTTAATTTTCTAGAATGGGGTAGTGATTTATTGTCCCATTGGTTAGACATGCTATGGGGGTTATATTGATGGAATGCTTCACCTGACAGTGGATATGTACCCATATGGGTGAGCAGATGATGTGCCACTATTCTTCCATGATATTCTCCACCTGCTTCTGATATGTGAGGTATCTCTCCCAGGGATTTTCCCCTTATTTTGAGAGTCACTAAGAAAGAAAAAAAATTTACTAGTCTAGGAGATGATCTTGTTTCATTTCCTAGTAGAGCTCAAAGAAATGGTGGTAGGTGGGGATAACTTTGGTATCCTTTATAGCTTATTTCCTAAAGTGATAATAATAGTGCGAGATCTAGACTCATACACAACATGAAGCTTAACAAAGTATGGTTTGAATAATATTACATCACAAATATTGAGATGAGAATTACAATGTTACAAAATATTAACATTATATTTTGATCCCTATCTCTTGATAACCTCAATCTATTTGGTGTAGCATTGGAAAATCATTACAAAGTCACATAAACATTAGTTTTTGATTCATACCGCTTGATAACTTCAATCAAATTGGTGTAGGATTGGAAAAAAATTACAAAGTGAGATATGCATGAGTTATTTATTTGTTAAATTGACAAAATAAATCCATATTATTGGATTTTTAATATAGGAAATATAAGTATATTAACATATAATATCAATATTGGTGATGAGGATTAAATCTCACATAATTTTTTCTTATTTTTTCTTTGAATAGATTCTTTGCATGGAAGATAATGTATTTTCCTTCAAATTATACACACAAATCCTTCAATGAATTTCCAAGTTAAATATATATATATATATATATATATATGGTATTACAAAATTTCACATCTATATTAAATATTTTTTTTTTATGAATTAATAAAAATAATTTAAATATTTTTTTGTTTGTCTAACAAATATTATATTGCTTTTCACATTTAATTTTGATGATTTTTATACCCTCATTTTCATATTATTTTTATTTATGGTTAAGTTATATATATATATATATATATATACATATACATATACATATACATATACATATACATATATTCTCTTTAGATTAAAAAAACTTGAGAAGAATGATCTAGATTATCCACAACTTTATAAGAGATCTATGGACATTTCAAATTGCAACAGGGATCCATCTTCAAGACTATTTTTGAATGAATCAACTCAAGTAGAATTTTAAGTAGTGTTAACTTTTTTTTAGTTTTTTTATTGACTATCATGTTTATTTTATTAAAATAAAATTTAATAATATCCTAAAAAAATAGATATGAAATCTTGTAGTACATTGTATTTGTAGCTAATGATGTGCATACCTAGATTTCAACGTACTATTTAATTATACGATATTTTTTGGATTATATTTTTTATCTTGGAATACAGATTTCATAATTTAAATTTAACCATCCTATAACCATCTTAACCTTTTATCTATCAAGCGCTGAGAGGGATCAAATCTCTCGAGGTGCAAACATCTTTTTTGAGTTCAAATATTGAGGAAAGGTTTTCTCCTCGAGAGATTTGATCGCTCGCGACACTTGATTGATCTAGGGTTAAGATGGATCTAGGCTGGCTTCTCTCTCTCTTTCTCTACTCTCCATATCACTCTCCTCTCTCCTACAATATCTCTCCATCTCTCCCTTATCACTCCCCCTCTCTCTATACTTTTATCCCTCCATGTATTTCTTCTTCCGTCCCTTTCTCTCCCCTTCCAACTCCATATTTATCTCTCTATTGACTCATCTCTCTCTTTTGTATTCTCTATTTCATTTTGTCCCACATCCCTCTATCTCTCACCCCCATCACTCTCTCTTTCTTCCCTCTAACTCTATCACTACCTCCCCCCCCTCTCTCTTCCCCTTCTCTCTTTGTATCTCTCCTTTCCTCTTCTCTTTCTTCCCTCCTATATCCCTCACTCTCTCCCCATCCATCCCTTATAACCCCCTCTCTTTCTCCACCTCTATCTCTCTCTATATGTTTTCTTTCCTCCCTCTCTCTCCTCCTCCAACTCCATCTGTCTCTCTCTCTCTCTCCCTCTCTCCTTCTCATTCCCCCTCCTCTTTGTCTTCCTTTCTCTCTCTCCCTCTCTCTCCCACCTCATTTTCACTCTCCCCCTCCCGCCCCTCTCTCTTAAATTTGATTCCACCATATTGTGTTTAAGAAACTATCTAAATAAAAAAAATAAAAAATAAAAACCATTTGGTTGTAAAATATTAAGCATATGTTTTGGGCAACCATGTCAAAGAAACTACAATAATGAAAAACTTAAAACAACCATGCACTATCTTTCCTATATTATTGTTAGTCAATTTGTTTGTTCTCATCACTTGTATGCTTAGTTAAAATGAATTTGTGTTGCTTCTTAGTAATATTATTTATATAAAAGTATTCTCATTTTTAATATTATTGAAACTTTGATTTAATTTCTATGGGAATATACAACAAAGAGTTTATATATATCTCAAAAGTAATGATAACATTTTTCCTTTTAGAATTAATTAAGAAAATGTTATTAAATTAAATTAAAATAAATTATTTTAAAATATCCTAATTGTGAAATAAGTTATGGTTATTGGCCATGTGGTATTGATAAACCATGGTATTGACCGATGATATTATAAAAAATCCTATTTACATGCTGATAATATCGACCATAAATTGGGGCTGAATTTCCATGATTTAGAATCATGTCATATCGTTAAAAAATATTTCGATTGTGAGAGAAGTGACATTGCATTGACCCATGGCATGCTAACAAAACTTATTCACAAGTTAATAATAAATTTTAAATATAAGAAATTGATTTTAACTTCAAATTTTTATTATTAATTGAGCCAACATTTCAATGTTTAGAGGTTTTATATTACTTTTAACATTTTATTTATTACTTTTTACTTGATTTATTACTTTTTTTTAATAATTTATTGGACATGTAAATGTTAAACATTTATGCTTGACATTTGTACCCATTATAAGGGGGTAGAGCACCTCTCAAGCAATCATTGATAAATAATAAGTGGAAAATATTTAATAGTAATCAAGACAAAGGTTTAAGATTTAATGTATTTTTTCTTTTAAATTTAATTAAAAAATGATGGTCATATAATTTAATTAACATAAAAAAATATATCAATTATTTTTGACCATATAATATGTTATGCTTTTGGGGTAAGTTGTAATTATAATCCTTGGTATTGTAAAAAAGTGGAAGCTTATTTATAGGTTAAGAATCTCCATGATAAAGTGGAAGTAAATTCAGCTTTAAGAATGTTGTTAGAGTTGAGAATTTCCATCACCCTAAATTGAGGAAAGCTGTTGAGATTGAGAAAGAGTTTATGCTTGATATAGTTATATAAATACTTATTTATTATTATAGTCATTTAGTAGGTTTCATGTTTTTTTAGGTTTCTTCATTTATTTTGTTAATTTATAATTATATATTTTAAATAATATTTCTTATGTTGACCAAGTTTTAGTCTATATTTGGTTTATTTATTTATTTTGGTTTAGTAATATTTTTATTTATACGTCCATTTTATTTATTTATTTAGTCTTTATTATTACTTTGTTATATTATATTATTTTTATGAGGGTGTTTGATTTTATTTATTTTATTTATTTCTTTGTTGTTTTTATTTTGAGGGTTGATGGTGTTTGTGATTTTCAATGTCTAATTTTATGGATTTTATTTTATAAAATGTGTAATATTTATTTTAATATTTCTTTAACATCTATTTTTCGATTTATTTTAGGTATTCAATGTCTCTTCTATCATTTCCTATGTGATTTAGCAGGAAATTTATTATACTATGATATGGGTCACATAAGATTTAATTGATAGTAATAATAATTGAAAATAAAGTTATATTTTAGCTAATTTTAATAACTTTTTTGAAATTTAGCAAAGATAAATGTTTTGATGGGTATAATGGATGTATCATTATTTACATTTACCAACCATTTAATATATATTACTGCACTGTATTAGTAATTATTAATATTATAAATGGTATTATAACATTCTCCTTGCTTATTGCATAATTAAAATTAATGGTTTTTCAAATTAATTTTCAAGCGCCCCTCACCATGAAAGTCTTCAAATCGTCTTCCCTTTTTAACATATTTCCTTTACTATTTTGAATTTCTTGAAAAAGCCTTCAAATCCTCCTCTCTTTTTAACATCTTTTCTTTATTATTCTGAATTTGGTGGAACTTTGTTGTTTTCTTACTAGAATCCACACCCTGGTTATGAAATTTGACGATTTATTCAAGCTTTAAATATCTGAAAATAAAATTTACGCATATAACAATTAACAAATTATTATTATGAGAGAATTATTATAAAATTAATACATCACATAAAGCTATATTAAAAAGAGGTTAAATTAGTATACTTAAAGATATATCACATTTTTTTAAATATAATTTATTTTAAAAAAAATTCAAAATTAGTATAGTTAAAGATATATCACACTTTTTTTTAACATAATTTATTTAAAAATATATATATTTCCTATATTATTGTTAGTCAATTTGTTTGTTTTGATCACTTGGAGGTTTAGTTAAGAAGAATTTATGTTGCTTCTTAGTAATATTATTTATATTATATATATTTCACATCTTTATATCTAAAATTATTCTATTTTTTATTTTATTGAAAATTTGATTTAATTTCTATGGGAATATATCTCAAAAGTAATGATAACATTTTTCCTATTAGAATTAATTATGAAAATGTTATAAAATTAAATTAAAATAAAATATTTTAAAATATCTTGATTGTGAAATAAGTTATGGTTATTGGCCATGTGGTATTGATAAACTATGGTATTGAACTATGATATTATCACAAATCCTATTTACATGCTAATAATATCGACCATAAATTGAGGCTAAATTTCCATGATTAAGAATCATGTCATATTGCTATAAAATATTTCCATTGCAAAAGAAGTGACATTGTATTGGCTCATGGCATGGTAACAAAACCTATTCACAAGTTAATAATATATTTTACATATAACAATTTGACCTTAACTTTAACTTTTTATTATTTATCGAGCCAACATTTAAATTTTTAGAGGTTTTATATTACTTTTAAAATTTTATTTATTACCTTTTTTAATAATTTAGTGGACATAAACATTAAATGTTAAATGTGGGTAGAGCAGAAATCATCGATAATTAATAAATAAAAAATGTTTAATAGTGATCAAAACAAAGGTTTACGATTTAATGTACTTTTTTCTTTTAAATTTAATTAAAAAATGATAGTCATATAATTAAATTAACATAAAATATATCTAAAATATTTTTGACCATATAATCTGTTATGGTTTTTGGGTAAGTGATAATCATAAGCCTTGGTATTGTAATAAAGTGGAAGTTTATTTATAGGTTAAGAGTCTCCATGATAAAGTGGAAGTAACTTCAGGGTTAAGAATGTGGTTAGGGTTGAGCATTTCCATCACCGTAAATTTAGAAAAACTATTGAGATTGAGAAAAGGCCTTGTTGGTTTTCATTGTTGGATCCCATCTATGTGCTCTGAGTAGGTATCCTTTTTCCCTTCTCTCGTGTTTTCCTCTCTTTTTATTTTTGTTGGGTTTATTATATATATATATATATATATATATATATATATATATATATATATATATTCGAGTCATGTAGTAGGTTTGATGTTTTTTAGGTTTCTTCAGTTATTTTGTTCTTTTATAATTATATATTTTAAATAATATTTCTAATGTTGACCAAGTTTTAGTCTATATTTGGTATTTTCTTTCTTTTTTATTTAGTATTATTTTTATTTATATGTCCATTTATTTTTATTTATATATTTATTTATTATTATTATTTTACTTAGTCTTTATTTATTATTTTATTATCTTATATTATTTTTATGATGGTTTTTAATTCTTTTTCTTTTATTTATTGGTTGGTTGTTTTTATTTTCAGTGTTGATGGTGTTTGTGATTTTCAATGTCTAATTTTATGGATTTTATTTTATAAAATGTGTAATATTTATTTTAATATTAATTTAACATCTATTTTCCATTTATTATACGTAGTCAGTGTCGATTCTAAAATTTCCTATGTGATTTAGTGGAAGATTTATTATACTATGATATGGATCACATAAGTTTACACTCTCAAATGTTGTTACATGTTTTTTTAAATGTAGATATTTATGTTGTTTTTTTTAATTGATGGTAATAATAATTGAAAATAAAGTTATATTTTAGCTAATTTTAATAACTTTTTTAAAATTTAGCAAAGATAAATGTTTTGATGAATATAATGGATGACTCATTATTTACATTTACCAACCATTTAATATATATGACTGCACAGTATTAGTAATTATTAATATTATAACTTGTATTATAGCATTTTCCTTGCTTATTGCATAGTTAAAATTAATGTTTTTTCAAATTAATTTTCAAAACCCCCTAACCATGAAAGTCTTCAAATACTATTCCCTTTTTAACATCTTTGTTTTACTAATTTGAAGTTGTTGAAAAAGTCTTGAAATCCTCTTCCCTTTTTAACATCTTTGCTTTACTATTTTGAATTTGTTGAAACTTTGTTATTTTCTTACTAGAAACCGTACCCTTGTTATGAAATTTGACAATTTATTCACACTTTAAATATTTGAAAATAAAATTTAACCATACAACAATTAACAAATTATTATTATGAGAGAATTATTATAAAATTAATACATGACATAAAACTATATTAAAAAGAAATAACATAAAATTAGTGTAATTAAAGATATATCACATTTTTTAAATATAATTTATTTAAACAAAAATTACAAAATTAGTATAATTAAAAATATATCACACTTTTTTTAAAATACAATTTATTTAAATAAAAATTAGACCTTAAATTTAATCCAGCACAAGTTTACTTTAAAATAAATATATTTACTTATATTAATTCACCAACGTAGTTATCCTATTCTCAAACATATCTCAATTTTAATTGCAACGGATAGGCATGTGCATGAACTTTAACAAAAACGTTAGACAACCATACATCATGAGTTTAATAACTTAACTAGATGAAAACGTTTTTCTAGTTATCCTATCCTCAAACATATCTCAATTTTAATTGTAACGGATAGTCATGTGCATGAACTTTAATAAAAACGTTAGATAACCATACATCATGAGTTTAATAACTTAACCACATGGAAACGTTTTTCTAAGTTAATTCAAATAATTTTGAATTTGAATTTTGAATAACGGATTAGAAAATTGGGTGAACCGTTGGATGCCAAGAAGAACAATATGCGAGGGCAACCACCACCATCTAGCAAAACGGTCCAATTGAAATTTAGTGGAACAACGTCTAATTTTTAACCTGAACGTGGGACATGTGTCACTGTTTTAGTGGAGAAAACAACTGAAAGCCAAAGCCTGATTTTTATCCACTTCATTCTAGAAAGATAAAAATGATCGAACTTTTCTTGAGCTGTTCGACTTGAGCTTTTCTTGAGCTCTTCTTGAGCATTCGACTTGTGTCGCCATCGTCGATCCGATGTTTGATCTGGGAGGCTTCTTTTTACGGTGTGATGGACTGGGGCTATTCTCTCTGGTAGTTCTTCGCTTCTCTCTGGTAGGTGTTCATTTTTTTTTCTTTTTTTCTAGACTCTTTTTGTCGATAGATTCCTCTAGAAAATTGTTTGAAA